>JBBBDQ010000327.1:4185000-4567500 GCA_037127315.1 Ascarosepion bandense
TACTTGTATTTGTGTAGATGTTCTTTTTTAATAATTTAGCAGTATTTTTATTTACAGTTATTGGCCTGAATAATCGAGAAATCTGGTTAGAAAAATATGCGTTTCCTTGGAGGATTCTGAACCACGTCCCCTAGAAAAAATCGTAGCCAATCGACCATGCAGGACTTATGGTCAAACAAATATCGAATAGAGCTTTTAGACACCCATTTTCACAATTTTTCACAATATTCATATCTGCTCTGATTTTGAATCCTAATGTAAACAAAGCCAATTTATTTACGAAATTTTATGAAATCCGCCATGAAATAGATTAACTCTGATATACTAATTTATTCTTTGAAATATTAATTTTAATTGGTACTCGTATTTGAGCAGATGTTCTGTTGTTTTTATAACTAAACAATATACTTATTTACATCTATGATTGTATATAATATTCAATTATATATACATTAAATTGCATGGACTTTTGAATATACCCTAATCGATGTCAGATAGGTTGCTATTCAATTAATTGATTTCCGCTAATCTGAACCTAATGCACCGAAACTATGCTATCAAGATGTTTGCCGATGAATCTATGCCTTTTACATATTTTCTTTCATGTATCCGAAAAGAACGTCATTTACCTAAGTAAATATACAATTAAACTGTTCCTCTCTTTCGTGCGCAACGAAAGTTCTTCATTTATGTCCTACCATTATCAAGATGACTTTCTGTCACGAGATAATTCCGAATAGAAATCCTTCCTATCGTTCTATTGAATTTTGTTAAACTTTAAGAGCTACCTTGTAAGAAAATCGTATTTTTTATAACGGCCACTTAGAAATATATTTGCAATATAACATTGCAAATATATTTCTCATGTCAATGATAATACCGCGCGATGTTTTTCATAAATTTCACTATTACTGTCGATCGTGACTAAGTTTTGAAGTTTCAAGTAATAATTGAAATTAATTAGAAAGATTTGTCATGTGTGTTCCCTTGAGTTTGAATATATATATATATATATATATATAATTATGTAGTTACTTAGTTTTTGGTCATAATTTAATTATACAGTACACAGTTGTAGTAAAAGTGTTTAATGCAATTATGTTGTAGAACTTTTGAATATTTTTCATTTAGAAATAAGTTATATTACGCAAACCAGGTTTCTACCATCTGGTGTGCTCAGGCGAGTTACAATAACTGATTTTAACGTTTTATTAAGAACGCACACGAAACGAGGATTATTTTATGAAAGCACAATTTTCTATTAGGATCATACAACCATGTATGAAAACGTTATGACTTCTTCTAATTTTGAAAATTGCGCAGTCATAAAAAGTCCCCGTTACGTGAGCGTTTTTTAAAAGACTATAAAATCAGTTATTGTAAATCGCTTGAAGACACCAGATGATAGAAACCTGGGTTGTGTAACATAACTCGTTTATAAATGAAATATATATATATATATATATATATATATATATATATATTGGAACTTTAGGTGTGCTAGATAAATTGTCATCTAAATGACGCAAAAATGAAAATAATACTGACATCTCATTTTAAAAGATATTTTTTACCAGAATTACACAAAAATATCTTGAAATATTAAAGAATAACCTTATCAATTAACTTGCCGAAGGCTTCAACCACGTTCTCCAGACGACTTCGGAATCTCCTGCATCTCTTCTTGCTTAAGTTGATGAATCCTGCCATAATTCCTGCTCTTTGTTCATGTTTGGCGAATCGTTGGTCTCTCGGTCAACTACGCCCTACACATAATAATAAAAGCGGTCGTAGTTTGGAGATTTAGGTGGCCAGGTGATATGGGCGCAGAAATTGCTTGATAGCCATAACTGGGTTCTCCTGCTTGTGTGGCTTGTTGCAGAGTCTTGTCGCCAGACAGAGAGTCCTCCAGCAGCCACCCTCTTGAGTGAGGGCAGCAACTGTACGTGATTAAAGTCTGTTGCTTGCTAATTTAACGTCTGTCATTGAATTTCCAGCTGAATTTCGTTAATAATTTTAATATGTTGATATTTATTTCTGTTGTTCTTTGTATTAGGGATTCCATCTTTTCACAAATTCTGGCAACCTTACCAGTTATATTTGATCGCTTTTACTGTAAAAGAGTAGGACCTAATTAATAATTTAGTAGCTTTATTAAATTCATGCAAAGATGGCACCAGGGAGCTAATCTCATCAGAGCAGGCTCCGTGAATGTATTTGTAGAAGAGACAGAAGGAAGCCACATTACGTCGGTGAAAAAGTGACTGCAGATTCTCCGTTGGATTTTGTCAAGAACCCCGAGATTAATTGTAAGATCGCCCGACCAGGTGTGACAGCAGTATTCAATGCATGGGCAGACAGTAGATTTATACATGTACAAGATGAATTCAGACGAGAAAAACTACCTAACTCTACAGAGTGAACCAACTCTCTAGCAGCAGAATTAGCTATGGATTTAATGCAGTCATTCTACTTGAGGTCAGTTGAGAGAGTTTGGCCGAGGAGTTGCAATGTCTTGCTTTCAGGGAGACTAGGCTGATCTATGCTGATAAGAGTAGGAGCGATTGTCTATGGTGGTTAAAGAAAAAGCAGCTTCGTTTTGGTAGCATTAAAATTTACGAGCTATTTCTTACCCCAGTCCAGCACAGATTGGAGGTCTTTTTCAAGATCAGCAGCGAGATTTGCTTTGTCAGCCTTGGTTGATTTCTTATTGAGGCGAAAGTAAACGGTGGTGTCGTCAGCGTTGATGCCTACTTGGGATCTGATTACATCAGGGAGATTAATGATGAAGAAGGTAGAAGGCTGATATGGCGATAATAGAAGGGGTCTGAAAGTTCTCCAGAGTGCTTAAATACTGGAATCACAGAGGAGGGCTTCCAGCATGTAGGAAAGAAAGAAGTCGTTGTAGAGTTTGGATAGGACAGAAGAGAGCTCAAAGGCACATTTCTTCAAGACAATGATTAAGATTCTGTTACTTCCCCTCGCCTTATATGGGTCAAGCTTTCAAATTATGTTAGAAACCAGCGGGGAGGTGCTGTGAACGTCTCTCAGTTGAATTTTAGGTGAGAAGTCGGGTGGAGATACTTCAGAGGAATTTAATGTTGAGTTGGTAGAGAATCTGCGAGCAAAGAACTCTGTCTTGTCCGCTGAAGATGTGGGGATCTAAAATTTATTGATTAAAGGGGTAATTGAGGGATTTTAATATTAAAATATAATAAAATTAATAATATTGTTAACTTATCTTTCTGTATAATGAACTACTTTTAAAAGGAAATCAACGGGTTTATGGGTGGTTTAACATTAAATAAATGTGGACAGATGTTTTAAAAAAATAAAAATAAACAGCATTGTATTTAGATGTTAAAAAGAAAAGAAAGACGTGGGCAGTGTTAAATAGCTCAGTACCTTTCTGATTAACGTAAATGTGACGAAAAATCTAGGTAGGGTGTGGACCAGTAATTTTTAAATATGTAATCACATGACAACCCTTGCGCGCCCGTTTTCAAACTGACATCCGTAAAATTTGTGCTTTGCGCCAAACGGCCAGCGGATAATTTTTGTATTCATTTCATCTTTTATTAAAGCTCCAATGACATTAATAATTCGCTGTCTTTTGAGCTACCTTGCCGAGAACTTATACTTCAGATAACCTTTACGATTTACATTTTAAAAAATTTTCAAGGCTTTAATATCACAACAATGTTAGTTTTGCTTTAGCTTTCAACTTGAGAGAACTATGTTTCCGAATCGTTGTTTCAATGTTTTCATTTAACCTACGTTCAAGCGGTGCAGAGTGGATATTCATCTAAGGGTCTCCTTCCCAGTTAAGATTAACATGTTCGAATCTATGAGGACAAACATTCAGCCATATTTAGGAAAACTTCTTTTCATCTACATTTTAAAAATCTTTTTCTATTGTTAAATATTTTCTGTTTATGTAAACACTTATTTTTATTTCTTATATGTTGTATAGCTTTACTGAGAGTTGAATATGTTCTCATCTAGCTTGTTTCATTGATATGCATGTTCTGCGTATTCAAGCACCTATTCATTTTCATTTTCTACAGTTCTTTCAAGAGTTAAATCACTTCTTCTATAGCTTAAACAAACTTGTCCATGTTAAATCTTTCTGTCTATTTAAACAGCTTCAAAATTATGCATATTATGAAATTTCTTTTACAAGAGAGCATTGCTTCTACATTTTTTAAAAATGTTAAGCCTTTTTTACCTACTGAAACACCTTTGCGTTTCAACAATTTTCTGCAGCTCTTTCAAGACTTTACATTCCTTTTACAATTTAAACCGTTTTCATCACAGTTAAATAGTTTCCAACTGGAAGATGAAGAAGAAGATTAAGATAAAGAAGAAGAAAAAATAAGACGACAACGAAGAAGAAAAAGAAAAAAAGAAGAAAACGTTGAAGAAGAAGAAAAAGTTGAAGAAGAAAAAAGAAAGACGTGGAAGAAGAAAAAGTAAAAGAAAAAAGAAGACGTAGAAGAAGATTTAGAAAAAGATAAGGTAAAGGATGTTGAAGAAAAAGAAAAAGAGGACGTACAAGAAGAAAATGACGTGGAAGAAAAGGATGAGAAGATGAAGACGTAGAAAGAGAACAAAACGTAGAAGAAAAAGACGTAGAAGGAGAATAATATAAAGAAAAAGAAGATGAAGAAGACGTAGAAGAAGGCGTAGAAGAATAAGGCGTAAAAGGAGAAGAAGAAGAAGAAGAAGAAGAAGAAGAAGAAGAAGAAATAATTTGAGTTAGAATTGTCTTATCTATCACCATCTTTTATATCTCTCGAGGAAGAAACTTTTTGAATGCATGCTACAAAAAAATGCTTTGTTATTTTAACAAACTGTGACTAACATCTCGTAATGAGAAATCGGAGAGCAGAGTTCGAATCCCACTTAAATTCTTTGCATCCTCTTACGCGCAAAGCAATCTTGGGAAATCTGTAAATCCATCTCTCCTCCCTCCAGCTATGAGTTGAATAGCAGGACAGATTAGCTTTGGTTTGCAAGCAGTCTGTCGTAGAAAGATATAGCAACCTACAACGGGAAAATCTTCTGCCTAGTTAGTCATGGATTACATGGCACTTAGTGGATTGACTAGCTAAGAATACTCAGTACGTCTTAACGCTAAATTTGTGTGATGTTCATGAACATCATACCACATCATCAGACTGTTAACGATGTTAGGTACTGCGAAATACACTCAAAATTGAGGAATGTTAAATAATCTGATCAGAGACGAGTGAAGCGACTTGAGGCAACAAAAATGTGTCTCTACAGAAGGGTGCTGAGAATACCATTGTTGAACATGTGAGCAATGAAAGAAAATTGGAACAAACAAGATACTTGCACTTGCCATCAGAAAAAGACGTTGAAATCCTTAGGATACATAATGAAGAAGGGGACATATTCAAGGAAAGAGGGCAGAAGAATTTGGTTGGTTGATATTGTTTAGCGGTATACCATGGGTTATGTAATACCAAAATCTAAATATTTAAATACAATTTATAGCTTCAACTAATGTATTGTTGGTAATTTTGCTATAAAATGTATTTTTAGTAATTCTATCATACGTATTGTTGGTAATTTTATTAATATAAAATATATTGCTTGTATTTTACTAATAAATGTATTTTTCTCCCTTCATAGTGTTCTATTTTTGTTTGATGATTTACTATCTGCACAAAACTAAAACCCTAACATGTGTTACCACCCCGGGTTGGAACAGCAGAAATTAAAGTTTAGTTCTGCGCTCTTCGAAATTTTTAACCGCCTGATCGGAAGCCTTGCTGCCGGATGTAGTTTATCGTCATACCGAGGACACGAAACAGAGGAAAGTAATGCATGATCTACTTAACGAGCTTTTGTAAATGGTTGACAGAACAGTGTTAAGAAACATAGCAAAAATGAAAACTTCGCTAAGAGCTATAAAGCACAGAAAATTGTGGAGAGCAGTTATCATCTACGAACTCAATGAACAATAAACATAGAAGATGTAAAACATATCGTATGCTGGCTGTAACCTTTCTAAGGCCATTAAAAGTAAAACCTTCTTTATATGCGACCTTTCGTGGGCTACTTTCTTTTAATATGTCTTATAAATGCTCTGGAACAAATTAGGATAATTATAGATATTTTTAGTGTATAAAATATTGTATAACGCATTTGCATATTCTCGTACTGTTTATATAAGGTGATCAGGAATTTTGGGAATTAATTTCTTTTGTGTTATTCTAATCCTTCTTTCGGTCATGTTAAGTTGCTTATATTACTGATGTACAAATGTCTAGTGTGGGCCCTGGAAAATCGACAAATTTTCTTCTCCCTTTCCAAGCCACCCTTTAAAAATAATGGCTAGACATTCAGCAAGAATTGAAATAACGATGGGCCTTCTTTTAGAATCATTAGCTGTCTAGCGCATTAGGTTAGAATGGAATCCATAGCTATATATGCAGTCAGTGCGTTGACGATTTGGTATCGATTAATGGAGAGCTTCAACTACCAGAATGGAGAGTTCTCACGCTGGTATCAAAGGCCACGTATCCGTCACCGTGCCTTTGGTTGAAAGAAATCGACTGTGGTTTGAACCGGAGATAGATGTGTTCCATCTGGTCTACTTGTCCAATACATGCTGCACATTAATGAATATATCTTCGAAAACCTGAAAGCAACTGGTCAGATGCTCACTTGAACAGCAATCCTATGATCTTACTCGGTCATGGCACTGAAAATAGTGCTGATAACCATCATCAGAAAATAAGTGCGTCCAAATATCCAATGTTTATTATTGTGTAAAACCCAGGTTCAAATATTCATTTATACTGATTCTGTGTTCGGTTAATGTCATATGTTTAAACGTAAAATATCTAATTTTAAAAACGAGCCAAAAATGCAGTACTTGTAAAATCCGTGATGCTATAAGGTAATAAGAAATTGAAAATAACTGATGCAATAAAAAAAAACTTATTTAAGAAGCGTGAATTATTCATGATTCATTCGAAGCTAGAGACATTTGTGTTGTATTTTCGAAATAAATATCAATCATTAAGACTGAATATATGTTATTCACTTCTTTTAAATGATACAGTTTAGTACTGATTGATTTTATTTCATCAGTCTTTATTATATTTATTGCAAAGAACTTCTCATCAGGTTCTTACCACTTTTTTCCCAATCAAGAGTTTTGTGCGTTTGTCTTCAATGCACTTAGAGACTAAGCAGCCATTATTTTAAACTTGTCTCGACGAAAAAAAGAACCTAAAAATAGCAAACGATCACAGATTATCAAAATAACTTTCATTAAGGAAGACTTATTCAAGTCTGCTGTATTCTGAGAATTGGAAATAATGATTTTTGCCTGGTTATGTTTCAAAGATGAATAGCCTATCTGTTCGGGTTTTTTTTATCGTAATATAATTAATATTTTACGATATACATTTCAAAACTTGCGATAGTCTCTACGTTACCGATTCAATTTCTCGAATGAGAAGCACATTAAAGAATCTAGAATAAACGAAACTGAATGATAACTCTGGTTGTCTTAAAATTCATTATCCGTCAGATGTGTCGTAGATGCTTAGAAATGTGATATATTTATATCAATCCGTCCGTTCTATCATTACAATAGTTACGTATTGTAAGAAATTAATTTGGAAATTATTAGTTTTTACCGAATTTTTAAAAAATATTTAAGTAGATTAATGATGTAAATTGTTAATTTCATTGAGGGAACATCTATCTATCTATCTATCTATCTATCTATCTATCTATCTATCTATCTAGCTATCATAGACCTTGAAAATCACTATCTATCTATCTATCTATCTATCTATCTATCTATCTATCTATCTATCTATCTATCTATCTATCTATCTATCTATCTATCTAACTACACTTAGAAATGTGTGAAATGAAAAAAGGCACGATTCCATAATCATTAATTTATGTGATATTTACATTTAAACGATTAAGTTCCCCCACCGACAAATACAACGAAAAGAAAAAAATATTTTTCTGACAGGTTCAAATTAAAGTTTATGCATATCCTGTAGCTATTCGTTTGTGGAATTTACATTATCAGAGAGATATAAACGCCACTTAATTCATCTAGGTATCTCCGCAAAATCACTGAAAAAACAGCATAGTATGAAGGAAAAAGGCCCCAAACTAAATAAAAACAAAGTTTTATCGGCAAAATGTTTATATTATCATAAAGAGGATAGATCAAAGAATTTTTTAATTATTTCTAACACGTTCGAAATTTTTGTAGAAAGTCTTTTTTTCTTACGTCAGTGCGAGACGTAAATTGCCGCAACGTTTATTAAGTAAAAAAAACGTAATATTGCACAATGCACTTTTTTGACCCTGAAAGACACATTAATTTGGAAATTCTTGCAAAAATCTAATAATGGTCGGATGAACATTTCAGGACTTATTCAGAATTGACTGAAATCAATTTTGAAATAACTATTTTGTATAAAATATTAGTAAAAATATGTTTTTATATATGTTACTCCTCCCACCAATTAATTTCCAGAAATGTTTAAAAATTCGACAGTGGGCTGCATTAAGCCTAATATAATTAAATTTAAGCGTCATTAGGGAATGCTAATCAATAGTTTTTTTTTTTCTCCAGTAGTCCCCGTCTTTCTAAAAAAATTGCGAAAAATGCAATAACTATGCCAATATTTATGCGGATAAACTTCTGATTGCTTTTATGAACAATATAAATTAAGCATATCATAGTCTGAAAAGAAAAAATAATTCAATGAATAATTATTTTTTACAAGAGTTATTTTCATTTTTTTAAATTTTTAATTATATATAAAAATTACACATAAAAAGTTTCAAAATTATTGTTAAAATTCTTCCTCTAATGGGCCGGCTAGTGTATGTAATTAATGCATGAAGACTACAATTACTAATCGAAAATTTTAAAGTTTAATACAAATAATTGACCCCGTCAATTTTTAAAATAATTAAAACATTTTAATTGTGTGCATTTTGATTGCCCATATTTTTATTTGTATGGGTGGCCGTACGTTATATTAATCATTAAACGGTCAGGTGATTCAAGTGTTTTCTTCCTTTACATAAAAAAATAAATTCGTATATTTTTGTCGCCTATGGCCTCCCTACTTAGCAGCTTCCAGTTCTCATTAACAGCTGTCATCACCTAGATAAACACTTGACACCCGGACTACCGTAACTGATAAAAGATTTTCCCAAATATTTCAGAGAGTAAGCAAGTACACTCGTTTGAAATCAGATAAAGTTAAGTTTTAATTCAAAAATTGACTTTAATAACGTGTCAGCGATGTATATTTTATTTTTGCCAGATTTTTAAAACAGAAATATGGCTACAGTTTAACGCATGTGTCAATCAATCAAAAAAATGGCGGTACATTTAAATTTTTTAAAAAGTTTTTTAATTTTAGATTCCAATCAATATAATTTCGGTTTAAAATACGTCAGTGTATTTTGTTTACTGGAATTAGTAAATTTAATCTCTTGACTTTCAATTAAAGCTAATTTTAAAGACAAATTATTATTTATTTTAAAAATTTCATTTTAAAATCAGGTATCGAAAATTTATACTGAAAATTGGAGGTACCTAAATTTATTGTATGGCGCAGTCATTGTGCGGCGATTCGTCGACAGGAGATTCTATCTATCTATCTATCTATCTATCTATCTATCTATCTATCTATCTATCTATCTATCTATCTGTGTGTTTTATTTATATCTTTATCTCTCTTAGTCTTTTGTACAATACGATGTCGCAAAATCAAAATATTTACCCGAAAAAGTTGGCGTCACGTTCTTAAATATCATCGTCTGATGTCTACTTCATATTGTGTCAAACTAGTTCGGAAATATGGAATTTATCTTTTGTAAAAAATTGTTTTATCATATCAATGATTAAAAATGGTTTCCAATGAGTCTATAATTCAAATGTTAAATACAATCCTTTATCATAGTTTGGTGCTACAAAATCACAAACGAAAGAGTTTATCAAATAACAAAACAAAAACCCTCTTTCAACAGTAGTAACAAAAAAAAATATCGTAGCACACGCAACTAGAAAAAAATAATGATATAATTAAGTTTTTAACTTTTCACACTCCCAAAAACAAAATTATTTTAAAAGGAAACTCGTATCAGTACAAGAAAGATTGATAACAGTTAGTGGATTACTAAATTTAATTTTCTAAAAAAAAAATTATCTTAATAAAAATATTTCATAAATTTCAACTAACAACCTACACTAACTGTTCAGCCAATGAATCCTGAATCTTCCCTGTTTCACCATCATCACCATTAACATTAACAGTCTTGTAAGGAAAGGTATTAAATATATGTACTCGATTTTCACTTATTCTGATGTTAAATAATACTTACTATGGATAGTATTTATATGATCTTGACATCAATATTATAATATAATACTTTTTGAGTAGTAATGTATGTAGTAATTTATTGCTGTTATTAGCGTTATTTTTATTATTTATATAATAATTCGCACGACCGTTATGCCCCGCCAATACATCATACATATGGACTATTCCGTTTTGATCGCGTGGCAAAAGAGGGGAAAATAAGAAAATGAAAGAAAGAAAGAGAGAAAGAAAGAGAGAAAGAAAGAGAGAAGTGTTTATCAGTTGTTTCAATGAAATGAAGTTGTCAATTTCAAATCTTTTCATTTGTACCCACTTCTTCAAATAGCTACTAGCATTCACATTTATAATTCTTATTGCAATATTTTCTTAAATTTGATAAGCTCAAATATTAAACGATGTCATATAGGCAGGTCTACAGACGTTTTATTGTTACCATGTGATTATTCAATCAAATTAAAAATTAAATTTCATCACAAATTGAAAGTAGAAAAACCGTGACATTTTCACCGGTCATTCTAGTTATTATTATTATTATTATTATTATTATTATTATTATTATTTCATTGATTTCTCGTGTGTATTTAATTTTCTAAGATCAAACATAGCATCATGACATTTTCTATTGAGCATTTTTGAGAAAATTATGCAAAAGAAAAAAATCCTAAGATCACACACATTTTACATAGATAAAATTCTTCGTAAAGTGTGGCCTTACTAGTTAGAAAGCAAGACTTATTACAAAATAGTACAAAATAAATGCCATTATCGAAAAGATGTTTTTATTTAAAAAAAACAAAGAAACAAAACATGAAAATATATATCGGGATTTAAATCTGAAATACTCGGAGATGAAGTCATACAACAAAATTATTCATACTGATTTCTGACAGAAATAACACTTAAACTATCAATTGATGATAAATGAACGAGAGTAGAATAAGCAAAGTTGATAAATATAATTTTAGGTACACAAAAACAGTAAGTAAAGAGAAAAGGAACAATTTTCACGTGAGTTGAGCAAAAACAAATACAAGAAAATCTGGTAACATCAGAAAAAATTGAAAGAAATAATGATACATAACTTCAAATGAATATAATAATCATAATATATATAATAAATGAAATAAAATAAGTAATAATTGAAAATATCGGTTCGGAACGAGAAATCGAAGAGCCGAGTTCGAATTGCAGCTGAATTCGTTGCATTCACTTACGCGCAAAAAACTTTAGAAAAAGTATTAATCCGTTCTTTCTCTCCAGTTATGGGCTAAATAACAAGACAGATTGAATTCTATAACCTTTGCTGGCAACAATCTACCGCATTAATGACAATCTACCGCGAGAAAATCTTCTGCCCAGTCAGTCATGCTTCTGTCGTGACAAGATCGCCGAAGCATGTATTATGTATGCCACTGACTGACTGATATTACTTTTAAAAGCAACATTTACATTTTCAAATAAACTTAAAATCCGTTAATTTTTTTAGATCTTCGACAAAATGTAGTTACTTTTCTTGATTGCAGAAAGCTTTTTGTGCACATATTTAAACGAAATATATTCCTCCTTTTCTCTTGTTAAGAAATATATTTTATTTAATGTAGGTTGTTTCTGTATTATAATGGCCTCTAAAATCCACACACACACACACACACACACACACACACACACACACACACATATATATATATATATAAATGGAACTTTGTGTGTGTGTGTCTGTGTGTGTGTATCCGTTACCTATAGACTCCGAAACGGCTGAACCTATTTTCTTGAAAATTTACACAGTTGTACTATAAGCGTCTGCGAGTGTTCTTGGCTAGGTTTTGTGTCGAGGAACCCACGATAAATATCGAAAATCGATAATCGAAAAAAATGAGTTATAGAAGGAGTGGTCCGATTTTAATCAAATTTGATACACTCATAGACAAAGAAATAAGAAACGATATTCAGAAGTTTCAAGGTTGCAGTTCTTACAATAGGCCAGAAAATCAATAATATGTACATATATATATATATATATATATATATATATATATATATAAAAGGCAAGAGGTTCGTGTGTGTCTGTTTATCTGCCTGTATGTCTGTATATTTTTCAGCCCTTTTATTTTAGTTTTTGCTTCGGGTTTGGCTCTAAGTAGGTATAACTGTTGTTCTTAGTCTCAGCCATGATACCATTTACTCAGAGGACTTATTTAGTCTTCAAAATTCAGTTTACGACGAAAAAAGTTTATTTGATATCGATACCAGGAAATCAAAATTTGACTTACATCCATTCATTTTTCTTTCAGTCTACGGTTTCGCTTTAACTGGAAACAACTATTGCTTTTTAGTCTTTCGTGCCAACGTCCAAAGAGTCTGAGCTCCAGGACCATGGATTATTTTAAAGCTTTCATTACACCCGAGCAGCGCCGGGCTATACTGCTAGTATATATATATATATATATATAGTTTAATTTTAGATATGTATGCGTAATTCTTCTATAGAATTTGTCTCATTTATTTAAACAAAAAATCGTTTGGGTATAATTTGTTTCAACACGAATGATAAGAATTTCCCTTGTTTCAATTATAAAATTTTTTTTCTTTTTTTTTCTTAGCTTATTTCCCTGTCAACCAACCCTTCCCCCATTTAGTTTTTTCCTTTCCTCTTTCTTTCTTTCTTTCTTTCTTTCCTTCTTTCTTTCTTTTCTTTTTCTTCTTCCCTTTGCCTTTCGTTGCCCCTACCGATTCTACTCTCCCAGACACGGCTAAATTTCAACTTTGAAACTTTTAACCCAGTTAAGAAAAAGAGAGGCTTCTAAAAATAGACATAGGTATCTGTTTGCTTCCCTGTTTAATTATTAATCCAACCCCTTTTAATTTTCTGAGATGAAAATGTTTTTTAAAAACATTTTTTCATGTTTTTAGAAAACCTTTTGTCATTTGGATTTGTGGCGAATAAATATTCGTTGCTGAAGACGCGAGAATTTTCTCATAGAAATGGCTATTGAACGAATTTGAACATCAAAATTTTGTTTTATTTTATAATTTGCTCTGTAATTTGAATATAAAAATTGCATTGAGCCTTGATCAGTTTTAATATTAATGAAATTAATGTTAATTAGGATCGGGTTTTGAGATTTACCTACCTGCTTATCATTTTGGATTATATATATATATATATATATATATATATATATATATATATATATATAGGTGTGAGTTTGTAACCCTGGATTTCACGCTTTTGCGATCGTCAGACAAACTGATTACTTTTTTTTTAAATTGGTTATATTCGTGTATTTTTGTGGAAGTGGGGGAAAATCTGTCGTCACGACAGACGCAGACATATATATATATATATATATATATATATATATATATATATATATATATATATATTTGTACACCCATCAACGCGCGCAAGGACACACACACACACACACACAGACACGTACGCGCGTTCGGTCACTGAGGCTTGCATAAACATACACATGCGAATCGTGCGGGGTTCGGTATATATATATATATATATATATATATATATATATATATATGTGTGTGTGTGTGTGCCGTTGCACACATATACACTCATTCGGTTGGCATATTTGAATGGTGTGTAGCGATGTCAACGCGCGAATAGTTGTCGATTTCTCGTACGTACATATGTACTTTTGATGGGTTCTGTATGAAACTATGGTAGGTAAGAATTGCTATTATTTTATTTAAGGCTGTATTGTTATTTTTTGTTTTAAAGTCGGTTATTAGCTTGTTTTATTATTTTTTGTGGTTGCGTATATTTACATGGTGGAAATTCTAATTTGTAATGCTTGTTAGTGTTTATTAATTATTAATTCTACTTTGGCAGAGACGTGTGATTTTTTTTAATCCGTTTTGTATAAATTGTGATAATAGGTGTTTATTTTCATGTCTGCATTTGGAAATTAGTTCTGATCTCGTGTTTAGTAAGTTCTTTTGTGGGTATGTGATATAATTGCTACTTTCGCATGTAGGCAAAGTAGGCATTTTTTGTAATGTTGTTGTAAGCAGGTGCGTTTTTCAGTATTTCCCAGCTTATTGTTGGTGAAATATTTCTGTCTTTTAGACGCCATATGTATGTTGATAGTGTAGTGCTGTTCAAGTATTTTCTGTTGGAGAATGAAAGATTGTGGTTGTTATTTCTTTTCTTAAATGGTCCCTCAGTGGCACCGATGTAGTACATTGTGTTGTTGTTTGCACTTACCTTGGCTTTATTACTATATTAGTTTGCTGGCAATTTCTCTGGAGTGGGCATGTAGTTCCGTTTCTGCAGTTGCATTGAGCTTCTTTGATTGCATTATTGTAGTTTGTTAATTTTTTGTTGTGGCTTTTTATTATTTGTGTAATATTTTTTGTGCAGCTGTAACTAATTTTGACGTTGTTTTTGTTGAATATTTTTGCTAATCGGTTTTTCACCGGGAAGTCTTTTTCTAGTAAATTCAGGAATGTCTTACCTATGTTTGTTTTGACGGCTTTGTTGTATGGTGGATTGAACTAGATGATATTTCTTTTTCTGTTTTTGTTTTTTGTTGCGGAGGTGTATATTGTAGTTGTTGTTTGTATCCACATTTCTTTAGTGCTTCGTCGTATGGTGTTCTTTTGTTATTGAAAATCTGTATGTTAGATGAATTTTCAGATAGTCTGCGGCTGATTGATATGGGCATTTGCTTGATGATTGAAGGTGGGTGGTTGGAGGATGTGTGTACGTAAGTTGGATCGTCATTATCTTTTCTGTATGGTTCATATGTGTTTTTGTCCAAGTTGAGGGGGACATCTAAGAAGTTTACTGTTTTTATACCTGCTTTTATTTTTATTTTTAATCCAAGGGATTTTATTTACTATTTTTTGATAAATCTATCTAATTTGGGACCATTGGGTTCTATTATCAGGATAAGTCCGTCATCTCTGTATAGTCCCGTGTCTTTTTTATCCAGAATTCTGGCTAGGTGTGAAAGAATGAGTATGCCTACTAATTCGCATGTCACTGCTCCATCGTAGCTACCCAGTGTTACATCGAATAAATCCTGGTTTTGTTTTTTTGTCCATGGTTCATTATTGTAGAATAGTATGGATTTGCGGCAGTGCATGATTATTTTAATGTCTTCGTCTGTAATTTTTATATGTTGTTGTGCCAGTTGTATAGTCTCATTTAATATGTTTTTTGTGATGGATGGGTAGAAGTCTACGATGTAGATATATACTTTCTACGAAGTTGGTATATATACAGAGAGAGAGAGAGAGAGAGAGAGAGAGAGAGAGAGAGAGAGAGAGAGCCAACGTGGACAAACGTGTGACTGTCGCTGGTGGGGAAAAACTGACCTTGAAATGTTCTTTAGGGTTATTTATTTCTTCTCTTACAAACAGTGACAAGCTTCACAGCCCACACACACACACACACACACACACACACACACACACACACACACATATATATATATATATATATAAACCAAATGACCCTGAAAGTGAATACATTACAACAATGCTCTCAGTTAAGTGACAACCTTCTACACATTAATTCTATAAACGCTCTATATTTATCTTGATATCGAACACTTTAAGACAAAACATCTGCTTGGCTAAAGTTCCTGCACACCAGTAAACTACGGAAAAATACTAATTTTGACATTAAGCATCATTAAAATTCAACACAATATATGCAAAGGTAAAAAAAAAGGTCAAGGTCGAAAAAATTGTGTAACGTTTTCATCTATTAGAAAGAATTCAGCAAAGTAAGTTTTTTGTTGATGCGTAAGAAAGAGAGTCACTCTCTGTACGAAGGCAGAGAACTTAATTGACAGTTTCGAGTTCGATTGGAAGTCTGGGGTATCTAAGCAAAATCCTTCCAGTGATAGGTGATGTGACACAAAGTCGGGTTTCATGTGGAGAAACCGAGCGGGTTCACTCGGACCAAGAGTTAAAATTTACTCATTTTGTAAGTGAATTCGCGCAAACGCAACAGACTAGCAAAGAACTTGAACTCGTAAAGAGTTCCCCGTATAATTTGCTAAATAATCCATAGCTGGGAGGTGGGGAAATGATGCATATACACTTTTCATAAGTGAAAGCGAACGCAGCAGACTAACCAGGAATTTGAACTCACCTCGTTGATTTTATATTTCACTTCGAAATGTGTTACACAACCGAAATCTTATTGAAAGTTAATTCAACTCATATTGTCAATTTAAGATAAAAAATAACGTTACAGAAATATAAACCATATCAATTTCTGGAGAATTCCATTCAACAACTGTAATGACGATTTCTGAAAAAAATATCTTTTGATAAACTAAATTAAATATTTGAAAGTGGGCGTAAAGGTTTTGTATTTGTATGCTTGCATCTTAACATTTTAATTATTAGGAAGAGTTATAAGTTGGCGGGCAAATTTAATATTAAAAAGGATGCTGTTTTATGCTTGAAAATTGACGAAAAACTTATTATTAACAATCGAATTATCAGCAGTTGTTCAACATTGATAAATCGACTCAAATATGTGGTGATTCAACATCAGATAACCACAAAATCTAACCGTAACTTTTTGAAAACATTTGACGAGTTTTCCAAAATTAACTTCCAGTGGGGTTTATCTGAAATAAATATTTCTTCTTAGTTGTTATCAACAATTCTTATCTCTCACATAAGATTGTAAACCCTATATAAATTATATATTGTAAACCCGGTATACAATAACGTAAATTCTATACTAACAGGTAATAATATAAAAAAAATAAAAGTATGGATTCTAAAGTCTATTGATCTCAATTTTATTTTAAAATCTGGTAAACTTGAATCGTGACATGAAGATCGTTTTGAATCTGCAAGCTTCCACATCCTTTCACGCTTCCAGATTCTTTGACGCTTCCAGATTCTTTGACGCTTCCAGATCCTTTCACCCTTCCAGATTCTTTGACGCTTCCAGATCCTTTCACGCTTCCAGATCCTTTCACGCTTCCAGATTCTTTGACGCTTCCAGATCCTTTCACGCTTCCAGATTCTTTAACGCTTCCAGATTCTTTCACGCTTCCAGATTCTTTCAAGAAACTATCCTAGGTTCTGCTCTGTTTCTGGTCTTGATCAATGATTTTCCTTATGTCATCATTTCTTAAGTAAAAGAAAATGCTTCCGCACACCAGTTCGTGAATTCAATGGCTGCCGTGCGTAACTGTGGCTTTGGTCACCTGTTGATCACCCTCTCTTTTCTGGTGTTATTATCATCTGTTATCTGCTCTGTTTCTGATCTTCATCAATGATTTTCCTCATGTCATCATTTCTTAAGTAAAAGAAACACCCGATGCAGTGCAAACACTCACTTATTTTCTTTAAAGAAAAACAAGGTCGGTTTATCAAAATACAAAAGGGATTGAGTTTATTCACTATCTTTAAAGGGGCTCATCATCAATGAAGAGTACTGTTCAAACTTGTTGAAGCAGTTACGAAAGGCTATCACAAACAAACACCCAGTAAAAGTGACGAAAGTGGACTTCTTTCGCCAAGAAAATACTTCAGCACACCAGTTCGTGAATTCAATGGCTGCCGTGCGTAACAGTGGCTTTGGTCATCTGTTGATCACCCTTTCTGTTCTCCTGATTTGATTATCATCTATTAACATGAACAAACATGAAACATGAAAAAAGATCCGTTTGGGAACCAGTATTGCAGTGGTTATGGCATTTTATCTGCTGTTGGAGATTTCTTTTGACCCACATGAAGAATAATCTTCTTTGAACAGTTAGATGTCAGGTTACCTGAAAGCAAAAAAATGTAGATAATATTAAGAAGAGTCAAAATTAATGCGTGCAAGGTTTTATAGCTTCAGCATCAATCTTTTCGTCAGCCTAGGAACTTTTCAGCCCACCCTCGTACCTGATCATTCTCCCACCCTCAAAAATAAAAAAAAGAAAAGAAAATGTTCTTTTTAAAGCCCGATATCTTTTACTTTATAAACTCACTGAGTAGCTTATATAGTAAATAGAATTTTAAGCATTTATATTCAGTTATTTTATAGCGAAATGTTCGTTGTTTTTTGGGGGGCATCCTCTATTGTGATGACGTTTTGACTCTTTTCATATTATATCCTCATATCCAGAATTGAATTATGGTGACAGGGAAGTAAGAAAGCGAAATTAACTACCAGAAGTGGGAAAAATAAACTAGAATTGGACCTTATTGCTGTTTCCACAATAACACGATTAGATCAAGTAGTAAATCTAATACTACGCACTTTGGTTTCTTTTTTTTCAATTGGAGTAGATAAATCTATCTATCGCCCGGTTCACACTCCACCCACGTCTATTGAACAGGTTAAGAGGTTCATCCTTTGTTCCCTGTTTAGGATGTGGTTTCCGGCTTTATCTCCACCCACGACTATTGAACAGGTTAAGAGGCTCATCCCTTGTTCCCTGCTTAGGATGTGGTTTCCGGCTTTCTCTTTTCCAATCTTTTCACTATTACTTAGCCCCCTGCACATCGGTGGCGTTACCACCTTGCTCGGGGTGATACGATTAAAAACAAAAGAAAAAAATTCTCACAATCAAGTTACCAAGGAGAACAGGTGATTAGAATTATTGCATTAAAGTATTTATAGAAAAACAACAACAAAAACAACTGAAGAAAGCTTTAGCAAATCTTAGATCAGATTTTTAAAAAAGCTAGATTTAAAAAAAAGATTATAAGAATGGATTGTAGTTGTAATACGATAGACAGTATAGTCGTTAGTAAGAGGTACAGTGTATATATGTGAGTTTTTCTATGTGCCGTGTCCATTTAGCAAGTAGATGATCATGGCTCTCCACGTCTCTCTATCCATGGTGGCTCTTAGCACGCTTTCTCCTGTTACTTCTCCCAAACCCCGCTCTGCAATCCACTTGCTCCGGCTCGTCATGTATGTTACCCGCTATATCTAAATTCATTATTCGAGGCCACAATCGTATCAAAATGAGATATGCAGATGATACCGTGGTGATGGCAGACACGAAAAATAGCAAATTAGATCAGATAGTAAAAAGATGGCGAGAAGAATTTGTAAAATGATAGACCGTATAGTCGTTATCAAGACGTACAACGCATGATGCTATAGGTGAATTTTCTACTTGCAGTGTCTTTTCAGAACAAGGTCTCTCGGCAACTTTATATCTTTTGTTAAGTTTTTTTTCTTATTTCCTCGTTCATCCCTGTTCCTGTTCCGCAAATCATTTAATCAATCTTTTAGGTTACTTACTGTTTCCTTCTGTCTTTCCTGCCTTCTAAATCTACTGTGAGTGTCAGATTCTCCAGACCCTCTTTTCTCATGGTGTGTCCTAGAAATTTCAATTGTCTCTTTCTGATTTTAAGTGTAAGCAGATTTTTTTCTTACATTTTCCTTAAAACATTCTCATTGCTCACATGTTCAGTCCATGGTATTCTCAGCATTATTCAGCAAACGTTTGATTGAATAAAGATAGAATAGAAATCCACTTCGTTAGTTTAGACTACTTTATACTTTTATATACTTACTAAATTCATTTTCTGTCGAGGTGAGAAAATGACTGATATCGACATACTAGGTCAGGACCTTTAACCTATCCTGTGTAACTCATAGCAGAGTTTTTCTTTTGCTAACGAATAGAATATAACGCGGAATAGAATATAATGCCACAGTAAAATGACACCGGTAAAATGGCACAGTGGATAAATAAGAAAAAAATGGCACACGTAAAAAAAAAAAAAAGGCTTATTGAACTATATACTATTGGTAAAAAAAGTTAATTTTGTATGAAATCTTAATTTTTTCAAAACAAATATGATATATAACATTTTATTCATTTTTTAATATTAGCAAAATACTTGTTTTTCCCATCATTTGTTAATATAGATTTATAAGCTTAAAATTTATTATAACGATTATAATAAAATTAAATATATTTAGACATGAGTATACCATTTTATATCAACCATTAAACATAGAGTTTAAGAATTAGAATCTTATGTTGTCACTTATTCCTCTCATTAAAAAAATTAACTTTAAATGGCTTAAAATTAAAGATCTACTGGTGTTTAATTTTAAGCTGTTTATAAGTCTGTTTTGCATGTGTGCCTTTTTTCGATTTTTTCATTTGTGTCATATTTACCATGTCATTATTACCTGTGACATTCTTCTTTTTCATGTGCTGTGTCTCTTCGGGAGGTAGTCGATCATGGACTTCCACTTCGGTCTGTCCCTCTCAATAATTTTTCTCTTGATATCTCTTCTAGGTCCCTCTCTGTTAACCATTTTCTCAGACCTAACAAATACGTCTCGTGCTGCTTTCCCCTGTCTCTCCTTCTATTTATCCAACATGTGAGTATTAATTTCTCTAGGCCCTCCTTCCTCATTACGTGTCCTAGGAATCTCATTTGTCTCTTCTTGATATTTAGTATTAGTTTTTATCTCGTCTGCATCCTTTCCAACACCTCATCGTTGCACAAGTGCTCCATGCATGGTATCCTCAGCATCCTTCTGTAAAACAACATTTCTGCTACCTCAAGCTTCTCCATCTTTGTTTACAAGTTCGTTTTTTTCTGTTTTTTCTATCCCCCCTGGAATTTCACGATACCCACAGACATCCCAGTAATAAGCGTATGTCGTAGAGAGTAATCGCATCAGTTCACAAACTGACATCGGGCTAATGACCAAGCATACACATGTGACACCCTGCTCCCTAAATTCCAATCATACTATAATTGGACACGGAAACTTGCTATTTTCTGTACTGCATATATTTTCTGCCTGAGAAACAACAACAACAACAATAACCGTCCAGCATCTACTTCCATACAGTAGCAATCCAGCACTCTTTTCTTTGTTTCTAATGAGAATTTCCTGTCTTTCAGGAGTCTATTGCTACAAGAGGGCGCTTATCATATAGCAACACAGAACTCTTTTCTTTCATTTTAACCAATTTTTACCGGTTTTAGCGCTCTGCTTAGGTTTTGGAGTAGTTTTTTCTCAGATTTCAGTTTCGGATCTTCATCTAAAACATTTCACAGGTATTTAAACTTCTGTTGCTGTTTGATATTGATATATCTAATTTGTAAAGGGTATATTATTTTCTCTTGCTGATGATCAAACTTTCTGTATTCTTGCAGTTAATTATTAGTCTTTTCTTCGCTCTTTTTTTACCAGCTTGCCTAGATGGCGCTCTATTTTTCTTTCCAAGTCAGCCATCAACACGGTGTCATCAGTGTATCTTGCATTGTTAAGTTTACTCTCAGCATTAATAAATCCTGGTCGGGTATCCATTTTCCTTGGCATAGCGTCACTGTAGAGGTTAACTAAATCTGTGGAGAAGACACCGATAGCGTTTGTCTTTTTCTACCATTAAGCTCCTCGCAGAATACTGTATTAGCAAACATAAAACTATCACCGGAACATTCACTTTTCTCAGAGGCAGGAAGAACTATAATCGTTTTTATACGATTTCACTTGAAGTAAACCGGATTTTAGCGGATTCGGTGTTCGGTTATGACGAGAAAGATTCAACCTGATCTTGTTTGAAGCAAACTTGAGGCGACACTCATACCTTAAATAAAACTGAAGAATAGAAATCCTCAGTGTCAGGTCACCGATAATCTTTTCATGGGATAAACAAAAAGTAAAATAGATTTCCAAGAGAATGAAATTGATTCATTCAGTAGATTTGTCTTCGAAGAAAAACTTATATATATATATATATATATATATAGAGAGAGAGAGAGAGAGAGAGATAGATAGATAGATAGATAGATAGATAGATAGATAGATAGATTATATATGTGTGTGTGTACCTGTGAGTGTAAAATTTCGGATATCAGTTTTATGGTGCAGTGGATATTGACTCGGAACAACAAATCGGGTAGCTGAGTTAGAATTCCAGTTGAATTCCTTGCATTCACTTACGCGCAAATACCCTTGGGAAAGGTATTAATCCTTCATTTTCTTCCAGTTATGGGTTATGGGCTAAATAACAGGATAGATTCTATTGTTTTGGCTGGTAACCAGTCTACTGCTAAAAGCAATGGCAACCTTCTGCTCAGCCAGTCATGTATCTTTTGAGACATGTTCGCCGAAAGCGTGTATCACGTATGGCCCTTAACTGACTGACTGAACTATTATAATCGGTATATACAGAAAAATGTATGAACTGATGAGCTACTTTGAATAGTTTAATAAGAACAAAAAATTGATGAAATTGGTCGTTTGGTTGCCAGAAAGCATTTGAAAAAACCTTTAAGATACTAACTTCTGTATCGGAGCTGTATTCAGTTACTTGAGTACTGCGTTGTTTAGTGTAAAATACACTTCTTGGCAAAATTCTATACCGTCCAAGATATTCAATAATTTGGCAAAATCCTGTCATTGATATTATACAACACTCCTTTCAGCTCATTCTTCAAAATGTTCACACATAAAAATTTTAAGTACTTTTTTCACGACCCAAAACGCTCTACAATACTCACATCTCGTAACTGTACAATCATTTACATAATATGACATAAAAAAAGAATCAACATGAATATATGCAAAAATAATAATAAAAAAGTCATTATCAAAGGTGATACCGTTTTCTCTTCACATTGTGTGCCTGTGTCTGCCTTATTAATTTTTTTATGTAAACTCTGAGTTAGTCTCCTAACTTAATTATAACAATGAATCAGGCCAGAACACGAGTTGCATTAAAATATTTTTCCTTTTATTCTTTTTTTTCTTTTTCAACTTCCACTTTTTCACTTCTACACATACTGAAACGCATTGCCACCCCGACGTGGAGTAATGTTTAGCGCCATAACAATTCCAACCGAACAATCAATTTGAACCTCACCAGGTCTTCCATGACTTTGACCTTATGCCACATATAAATTGCACTTAGAAAATCACCATACGAAGATGTGTGATTAAATAACTTATAATCATGGGAGAATTTATCTTCTATTTACCTTTGTCAGAGTCCATACTTTTCTGGATGTCTTGGATTCAAGATTTCACAACTGACTTATTGCATTCTTTTGCCACATAGATTTCTTCGCCGTATCAGTTGGACATTAAATCTGTTTTTTATTAATTTGTCGTTTTCTTTTGTTCCTTTACTCTTTCTTTTTGTTCATTTATTTATTCGTTCATTCAAGCGCCAATCACAATCCACATACTAGTCACTAAAGGACTGATCTGCTTCAGTGATATTTTGCCTCTTTTTATTTTCATATTTTTTTTTAGTAAATTGTTTAACACCTTTGTGGAATCGGTCGGCTATTTTGGTATACCACAAAGAAAAGATTAAACAAAAAAAAAAACATAATGCACAATTCACTGAAAGAGAAAAGTGAAGAGTACCTAATCTTTTTTTCTTCTTGTCACCACTATCATTATTTTTCTGTTCTTTTTCTTACTTTTTCTTACTTTTTCTTTCTTTTTTAAATACGAAGTCAGAGAAAGGTCTGTAAAATCTCAAAAGTTCTTCTTTTCTTTTTGAAGAACACGCTCAACAAGTTTCTGTAATGTTCAAAAATTTTGCTTTTTTCTTTTCAAAGTACACACATAAGAAAGTTCTATAATATTTAAAAAAAAGTTCGTTTTTTCTGTTCTTTTCAAAGAACACACATCAGAAAGATCTATAATATTTAAAAAATTCGTTTTATTTTTTTCTTATCCGAAGAACAGACATCAGTAAGATTTTATTCTGTTTACAAGTTCGTTTTTTTCTGTTTTTTCTATCCCCCTGTAGTTTCACGATACCCACATACATCCCAGTAACAAGCGTATGTCGTAGAGAGTAATCGCATCAGTTCACAAACTGACATCGGGCTAATGACCAAGCATACACATGTGACACCCTGCTCCCTAAATTCCAATCATACTATAATTGGACACGGAAACTTGCTATTTTCTGTACTGCATATATTTTCTGCCTGAGAAACAACAACAACAACAACAACAACAACAACAACAACAACAACCAAACGATAAAAAGCAACAAAACTACCTAAATGTTTTATTTTTTCTGATGATGCTGGCATATGATTCGATCGAGGGATTAGTCAGCCACCCTTATAGTTCTAAGCTCTCAACTGACTTAATCTAAAAATGAATCCATCTTACTCTACCCACCACATCTAAACGTTTTCTAAACGGACTGCCTACTACTACCCACAAAGCCATAAGGAAGCTGATCTAATCCCCTTTTCCGAGCACTGTTTTCTTCTCCAACATCTCAACCCACAAAGAATCTTTCCATGCATGTCTAACTTTCTTTTGTTCCTTTCGTGTTCCTTATAAGATCCCAATTAACTTTACAGAACTTAACTATCGCACATTTTCCATGTTCTTTCTCACAAAGTGGCAATAAGAGGTAATTCCAATGATGGCATTAAACTGCTTACAACTGGTTGGAGCCGAAAGAACTTAACGACTGGATATGTCCGAAAAAATATCATCACGTTTTACGACGGTTTATCTCTTCCGAAAGCTCTACTTTCTCTGACTATTTCTTCACCTTTTTGATATGTTTAATTTTGTTCAATTTATTTCCTTTTTACAACTTTAATCCTTTTCCATCTTTACTTCTAATGCCCTTGCATGCGTTGACCACCCTACTCAACGTACCCAAAAGAACCATAACCACTAACTCCATGGTCAGACTAACCACAAAACTACAAAAGCTATCCTGTTCTATAGTAGCTTTTGGCTGAACTAGCAACGTTTTCATATAAGAAAAACACGAACAGAACACCCACGAGCAAACAAAAAATGTCAATTACCTAAATTTGACGTCATCGCGAGCGTCTATCTTTTCTTTTGTTTTTCTTTTCCTGTGCCGTGATAACCAAGGTCAATCGATCGAAAAAAACAAAAACGCAAGTCACTGACACTAATTTGAGATATGATTGATATATTCCTCTTGGTATATTCTTAAATCATAATGGACGAGAATAAAACGCTGCTTCCTCGTCGAAAACAAACTTCAACCAATTTGGCTCTGTTGTCCTCTCATAAATGACAGACGAAAAACTGCTATCCATTCGGCGAGATTCTGATCGAACCGACACTCACGTATCTTCTTCACTGTTAAAATGACGAAATATACTGGAATAAAAAAGACTTCTTTTTCACAGCTGATAAGATGACAGACTGCCACCCTTCATATTTAAATAAAAATATTCAATTACATCTTTATCCACTTCTCTTCTTTGGTGTCTTAGCAAGGAGTGGGTTTGGTCTGGCCGGAGCACACACGCATTGAGGTCACCAGTCAACCGGCTGACATCACTTAATTAGTCAACCCGCTCTCTATCACAACTCAGGTGCTGATATATTCTTGACCCTTGCGGTCAAAAGAAAATTCGCCAGCTACTTCCGTTTTACACCTCAGTGACATCTCCCTGCAAAATACATTTCTTGGCAAAATTCTACATCAACCAGGATATTATTTAACAAATCAGGCAACATCCTGTAATTTTCACAAGCAATAATGAATGACCCTTCCCTAGAATTGTTCCACACTGATCAAGATAATATATAACATTAATTTCTGGTTGCCTACCAAGGCTATAAAAATCAATCTCTGCTTGTATTTAAAACAAAGGTTGGAGGGAGAAATGATGGATTAATGCCTTTCCCAAAGATATTTGTGCGTAAGTGAATGTTAGGAACTCAAGTAGAATTTGAACTCTTCGATTTCCCATTCCGAGCCGATATCCACTGCATCAAAACGCTCATCCGAAGCTGTATTACTACACAACAACAGAGGAAACAACAAATACTGTTACTCATGTGTCAAGAATTTTGTTACTGTTGCAAAATTATAGCCAAATTTAAAAAGATTGGGAATAATTTTGCGAGAAAAACATTCCGCAGAAATTTTCTAAAACAAACTTATCATAAACCACCTTTGTTTTAAACGAGAAAAAAAAAGCAGTTCCCGTACAACCAGCAAACCGCCTACAAAAATGTACGGTGCATCTAGGATATGATTTCACTGTTGAATATTTGCCATCTAACTAAATGGGACATACGGATAGTCTGTTGAGATTAATACCGAAGTGCCGGGTTTGAATATACCGTCATTATCTCTATACAAGTTAAGGAAGAAATTAGATATACGCTATGGAATAAAATAAGAGCGTTATCGATTACGAAAGAGGATATTAAGAGTGAAAGCGCAGAAAGATGACAGTATTATAAAAATGTGCTGATATCTGAGGAATGGTGAAAAAGGCAAAACAAATGAATGAAAAATATTCGGTGGTAAGGAAAAAGTCATCTTACATATGTGACGTTATCAGCTAAATCGCCACCAGTAAAAACACAACAACAACAACAACAAAAAAAAACATGGTCCTTGTTACATATGGATTATGCAGGACCAATGAATGACTAGTATTATTTAGTAATAGTAGTCAGTCAGTGATACACGCTTGGGTGATCATGTATGAATCGCCCATACGTGATACAAGCTTGGGCGATCATGTCTCGAAAGGGACATGACTGACTGGGCAGAATATTATCCCGCAGTAGGTTGCTATTGCTTTCTGTGGTAGACTGGTTGCCAACCAAGGCTATAAAACCAATATGTCCTGTTATTTGACCCATAGCTAGAGGGAAGAGACGGATTAATCCCTTTCCCAAGAGTATTTGCACGTATATGATTGCAATGAATTCAACTGGAATTCGAACTCGGCTCACTGATTTCTCGTTCCGAGTCGATATCCACTGGATTACAACGCACATCCAGTAATAGTAAACAGTAGCCATAGATGGTAAGATGTAGCAGCGTTTTTATTTGTTTTTTGTTTTTTTACAGGGGGTGATGTTATATCCTGAGCGACGAAGTGGACTCGTTTGCAAGTGTATAAATATTAGAACGGAATATGGAACTTAGGATGATACCAAATACGGTCTATCCTTGTCAGACTCTGCTTTGGGGCAGTGAGGAACCCAGATGAGGCTTAGGCAAAGGCCAGACCCTCGTCTGGGGAAAAATAGACAGGTGCATGTGCAGGGTCTCCAAGTTTTTAGCCGGATGTAAGGACCAGGAAATTCCACTATAAAATGGCTTTGTGCTGCATTCAGCATCAGTGAGGAGGCCGGTAGATACCCAGAGAATAAACGCCGTTTATCCGTCTCAAACTATCTGCATTTAGGCGGAGAGGAACCCAGACGACACAGTCGAAAGGCAGAGCTACGTCTTAGAATAAATAGACAGGCGCCCAATCCTGCCTTATGCAGAGTCTACGGGATATTTTTAACTGAGCTTATGGGATCGGATATTTCACAATAAAATCGCCTTGGGCTTCATTCTATCTCACTGGGGAAGCCGATAAATACCCAGACAGCAAAAGCCGTATTTAGTGGTTATCTGAGAAATTGCAGTTGTAATTTTAAACTGGAATTATTATAAGAGTGACTGATCTCAAATAAGCAATAGACACATCACATTAGTTTCATTAACATTTTACATTTTAAAATATAACATTTAGAAGCTAATAACCTTTAAGACTACCAATCACTCCTGCTTACAGCGAAATGGCTGGTAGGACCTATTTTAAGCAGATCTCGACACACAGAATATCTTCAAATGTATTTAGGAATTAGTCTTTCTTAGTATTGTTATTTTTCGTCAACTCGCTTTTTTGTTATTAATTTTTATTCATGCTTAATATGTCATGTTTATTGCTCTAATAATATTTTCTTTGATGATAAACATTTGACTACACATATAATTTAGAATTTGTTCAATGAGGTGGTAAGTCTTAACGTTTATCTTTAATTAATGTTATCAGAAGGAAAAATACTTGATTTTAATTTATTTTTGCTAAAAAGAAAAATAACAAAAATACATTAAAGATTTCAAGGAATCGTAAAACTTCATAAAAGTAATCCTATAAACTATTGAAAAAGGGAAAAATATCAGTAATTAAAATCAAAAGATCCTGTAATTCATATTTACATACTTTCGTTTGCCTGCTGAAGATGAAGTGAATTTAAAAAAATTGGATTTTCAACATGTCAACGGAATATTGATATTCTAATTTATTTATATATTTATTTATTCATTTATTATTCCTAGACGTGTTGGAAAGAATATAAGCTCAATACGAAGTAAGCTTTGCTAAGAAAGTAGGACTAGTGACAAATTTACCAGTAAATATATTTACGCTGACCGAACTTTACTGATATTCCTACTTGGACACGTGTGTTCCCTAAGTGATCAGTGTTTTATTACTTTTAATATAAAAATAATGAAATTTGCAAATAAACGAAATGAAAAAGAAAAGATTTAAAGTTGGTAATTAATTGAATCTAATATCAAAGATTCTTTCATGTTTGTGAGAAAAGAAGGAATGCTTTTCTGAAACTCACTCAAAAGAAATATGAACTACGATAGTAAACAGATTACGACTTTATTTCTTTTGTCTAAAGATGTCATTTTCTACTTAATATTGATATCTTGTGAAAATAAAGATGAATAAATGTACATGTAGATCTGTATTTATTTTATATCGCCTAGCTTGATGCTAATTACTCACAGTAAATTATCGAAATATTTTATAGTGACTTCTGGATTATTTTAAGGTTAGTCATCAGTGCCATACGTGATATACGTTCAGGCGATCATGACTTTTTTGATCGATGACTGACTAAGCAGAAAATTTTCCCGCATCAGGTTACCATTTCTTTTAGTGGTAAACTAGTTACCAATAACGGCTATAGAATCCCATCCGCCCTGCTATTCAACCCCTATATGAAGGGAGAAGAGATGGATTAATACCTTTCCTAGGGGAATTGGCGCGTAAATGAACGTAATAAATTCAATTGGAATTCGAACTTGGCTCTCCGATTTCTAATTACATCGTAATGCAAAGGTAGTGCGTCTTATTCTAGATCAGATAGTTGCGTGTTCAAATCATTTCGAGGTCATAATATATTTTACGGTGGGTGACCGAATTCTATTAATTAAATATTCACTCATCTCAGTGGAATATTCAATAATAATAATAATCTTGTAAACATACAACGGGATTCACGTTCAACTTTTCAGCGGTCGGCCATTACCACCAAAATGTTGCCTCTCCGTTCTCGTTCACGTCGGTTTGCACCAAAAACTGTGAAAGAACCACTGCAGGTTCTCAAAAACACTAGGTGAAAACAAATGACACATGAAGAAATGAGAACTTGAACCCTATTTCTAATATTATATAATAGTTGTTTTTAATATAGGATTTTGTTTGTTCAGTCCGGATGGGCAGCCTCTACCATGTTATAATAGCATAACAGCCTTGCTGTTTCCTCCCTCTAAATATTTAAATCACGACATATGGCAGGCAATAAGTAGAAAAGTCTGAAGAAACCATGGATAGAACATGTGAGGAACGAGGAAGTTTTAGAAAAAATGGAAACAACAAGGAAATTATACTTTACACCAAGAAGAAACAGTTGAAATTTCTTAGGCATGTAATGAGAAAATCACGGTTGGAAAATCGTATCGTCACAGGACATATTGAATAAAACAGGGACAATGGAATACAGCATATAACCCACTTTACATTGACACAAGGAACAAGGTTTAGGAGAGAAAACAAAAAATCAAAATTTATTAAGACCCACAAAGGACAGGAAATTATGGAGAACCATAACCGCTTAGATTCTAAAGGGACAGGATACATGGAAGAAGAAAAATGCTCACAGTGTATATAGACCAAGAGCTGATCATAGTCGAGGGTTACTGAAAGCGGTTGTTGCCTAAAGAGTAATAGGTAAGAAGCATAGTTTATAAGGATATGTGGGAAGGATAACGTTTCACCCGAGACTTGTAGAGGTTAAGATAATCGTGATTGGGACAGTATCCTCTTGTGAGTTGATTCCACGGCTCAATATGGGTGATTCATATGAGTGAATTATTTGTATGCCGTTATGCATATTTTTCAGCCTTAAGTAATCACAAAAAATGTCGATGAGTGTGGGTCGCTGCCAATCAAAACGATATTGATATTGTTGATATTGAAGGTGTCGACGTAGTAATCAACATTTGAATAGCATTGACTCACAGACCTAAAAAAACTTCTGATGTTTGCATAAGGAGCGAAACTGTGTGTAATTCAGTCGGTTAAGTGCCATATATGATATACCCTTGGGCGATCATGTCTAGAAATAGACATGACTGATTGGGCAGAATATTTTCCCAAAGTAGTTTGTCATTACTTTCTGTGGTAGAAAGTAGACTGGTCGTCAATCAAGACTAAAGAACTCAATCTGTCCTGCTATTTAGCCCATAGCTGGAGGGAGAAGAGACGGATTAATACCTTTCCCAAGGGTATTTGTGCATAAGTGAATTCAAGGAATTTAACTGGATATCCACTGCAAGGAATGACAGAGGAAATCTTTGTGTAATTATATACAAATAAAAGTAAATAAATAGCATATATTGTAGATATTTCTCTATATTTATGAGGTGAGTTATTTTAACTATTTCTTCTGTTTGCATTGTTGAGACTGATATCCTCATGTTCATTGCCATAATCACAACGTCTCAGCTGATGTACGCCCTGGCATTCTTCAGGTGATGTACGCTGAATTTTTTTTATCGTTTCACCCCAAGCAAGGCAGTACCACCGCTGGTGCGCATGGAGCTACATAAGAGAAGAGTAAAAATTTAAGCAGAAAGATAGCGAAGAGAAAGACGAACCAGTAACAGGGAGTGTCGGAGAAAGGGCAAGAGAAGGATGGGAATACAGGTGTGATAACAGCTGCGAGGATAGAGGAAGAAAAAAAAGAACAAGATACACGAAGTGATTGTAAAAGGACGAGAAAAAGACAGGAGTCAAGTGGACAAGAGACGGGAACTGACATTGCATTTGAATTTTTGGAGATTGTATACGTCATGGAAGCAAGTATACGGAAGGGAGTTCCACAGGCAGGAAGTGCGAGAAAGGAAGCTGATGAAGTCAAAGTGGCGGCTGCATTTAGTTGATTTAACTGTAAATGGGTGGAACCTTGTTGTCAGCCTGGCTGCTCGAGTAAATTTTTGTGGAGGAGTGCATCAGTGAGAAAAGCTCGTCGGAGTAGAAGCCATGAAAATATTTGTAGAACAGACAGAGGGAAGCCACATCCTGCCTGTGAGAAAGTGGGAGAAGTCGAGCTGCCAAGTCGGGACCGATTACGTTAGAGATTCTTCTTTGGAACCTGTCAAGAACCCTGAGATGAATGGCAGAGGCGCTCAACCAGATATTACAACTGTATTCAATGCAGGGTCGGATGATTGATTTGTATTTGTGCAACATGGACTCAGGTAGGAAAAACTTGAACCGAACTTTTTATTTCGTCCACCGGGTAGATTGTTCTATTTCGACGGGCCATGTTTTTACCCGGGTGGACAAAATAAACGGTTCGATACGAAATTCCAACGTACAGGCTGCGATAGATAGATTATCGTCTGAATTACGCAAAAATGAAAATAACGCTGACATCTCACTTTATTGGATATATTTCTCAAAATATCTTAAAGTTCTAAAGAGTAAATTCATTCAATAATATCGTCAATGGCTTCAACCACTGCCTTCAGACAGATTCGTAATCTCTTGTAACTCTTCTGGACGGTCTCCTTGTTTAAGTCGGTAAATGCTGCCATAATCCTTACCTTAAGTTCGTCTTTGGTGTTACAAGAAGTTTTGTTGGTCTCTCGCTCAACTCCATCCCTCATATAATAATTAAGGGGTTTGCAGTCTAAAGAGTTATGTCGTTGCAAAAATTGTCTGACAGCCATAACTGGATTCTTCTGTCGAGTTTCATGGTGCATAGTCCTATTGCCAGACACAGGGTTTTTCAACAGCAATCCTCTTGAACCAGAGAAGCAATTCCTCATCAAGGAACTTGATGTAGGCCTTCGAGTTCGACCCTGTGGAAAATAAATAAGTTCGCAATCAATAGCGATCACTTCAAACACCTTCGTATTCCTCATTAGTCGCATCCAATTCTTTCTGAATCCTCTGCACTATTCTCAGAATTACACCCAAACACACTGAAATATCCATACTAAAGGTTCCGGTGCGAATTCTATGCAATACAGCATGCAATTTCTGCATGAGTGAATTGAGTTGTAGCGCTCTTTTTCTTACAAACGGTGCCCAAATGACGCTACTATATTCAGCGGTCGGCAAATAAAAAAAAAAAAAAGAAAGAAAAAACCAACAACGCGCATGCGTGAAATAAATTAAAACATGCCGACAATTTAAATATCGCACTCTATCAACTGAAGAAGGCCTGTACAACAGGAAAAACATCGTGAATATGACAGTAAAGATAAGAAAAACATTCCGAACAATGTAAATAGTGTAAATATATTGTGTATATTATTTTTATATGATTTTGTTTTTTACTTAAATATTTTTTCAGCAGTCAGCGGATTTCATCAGAAAACGAGCAATATCATTTGAATTTTTCCCCACTTTGACCAATGAAGTCTATTCAACAGTGTTGAGTAGTTTTTGTCAAGAAGTGAGATACCAATGAAGTGAAGTAGAAACTTTCGGTATAAATAAATTACACCAGCCTGACTCTACGGATTATGCAAAAACAAACGCTTTTTAAACGAACATGTAAGATACCCACGCCTGTGTTAAAAAATATGCATTCCTTTAAGAATGTAGTCACTTTTTGCGGACACAACGTTATTGGTCTTTGTAACACCGTTGTTAATGGATATATATACAAAGTGAAGGTACCAAGGAAACTTAAATGTTGTTCCTTGACCCAAATCAATACGTAAATTCATATTTCAATGCTGATATGCACAACGAAAATTTAATGGGATTAAGGAAAGTGTACTCCGTAATTAATAGATGAAATTATCAACTAATTATAATTATGAGTAGAGAGAATGATGGAGTATGTATGTATGTATATTCAATATACATTTAATACAAGCATAATCAGGCATACGCAGATTTACATTATTTGCATTGTTCGAAAGTATAGACAAATATGCGCATCTTTATAAACACACACACACACACACACACACACACACACACACACACACATATATATATATATATATATATATAAACTTATTTATAAATGGAACTTTGTCTGTGTGTGTATGTATGTGTGTGTGTGTGTGTGTGTCTGTGTGTGTGTCCGTTACCTATAGACACCAAAACGGCTCAACCGATTTTCTTGAAAGTTTACGCATTTGTACTATAGGTGCTTGCGAGTGTTCTTAGCTAGGTTTTGTTTCGAGGTACTCCCGATTAATATCGAAAATCGATAATCGAAAAAATCGGATTATAGAAGGAATGGTCCAATTTTAATCAAATTTGATACACTCATAGACAAAGACATAAAAAACGCTATTCAGAAGTTTCAAGGTTGCAGTTCTTAAAATAGTGCAGAAAATCGATAATATATATATATATACATATATATATATATATATATATATAAGGCAAGATGTTTGTGTGTGTGTCTGTTTATCTGCCTGTTTGTCTGTATTTTTACAGCCCTTTTATTTTAGTTTTTGCTTCGGGTTTGGCTCTAAGTATGTATAATTGTAGTTCTTACTCTCAGCCATGATACCATTTACTCAGAGGACTTATTTAGCCTTCAAAATTCAGTTTACGACGAAAAAAACGTATTTGATATCGATACCAGGAAATCAAAATTTGACTTACATCCATTCATTTTTCTTTCTAAGGTTTCGCTTTAACTGGAAACAACAATTGCTTTTTAGTCTTTCGTGGCAACGTCCAAATAATCTGAGCTCCAGGACCATAGATTAGCTTTAAAGCTTTCTTTACGCCCGAGCAACGCCTGGCTATACTGCTAGTATATATATATATATAGAGAGAGAGAGAGGGAGAGAGAGAGAGAGAGAGAGAGAGAGAGCGAGAGAGTGAAATAGAAAAATCTATTCAAATTATCTATCGTCTTTTCTAAACTGCGAATAATATGGACATTTTTTGCGTCTGCAGCAGCCAGGTTGACGAAAGTTTATTCCTAACTTGGGAAAGACGATAGGCAAATTGAACAGACAATGTCTACCCATTGTAATAAATCTTGTTTAAAAAAAAACAATTTCCGATTAATTATTCTATACGTCTATATTTATAAAAATGAAAATGTCTGCCTGGGTGTTCGAGTGTCTTCATTCTGACGAACTCTATTCCTCCGAAACCCTTTGTCTGATTTCAATCAAAATTCGGTCACTAGTCGATCATGACATGAACTTTTGATGTTTGCCAATTCTTTTTCGAATCATTTACAGGGTACCGCAGGAATCACAGAAACGCTTATAATTTACAAATGCTTCTCCTCCGCGACGCCTAATGCAAATTGAACCAAAACCGGGTAACTTATAGATCAACGTGCGAACCTTTATTGTACACAGAAGTTTTTGTATCAATTTACAGGGTTTGTCAAAAATCAACGACAAATATAATTTCGGGTGGTCTTTCGTGCACTTTTTTGCCTTTCTCCAAGGCGCCTCACTGAAACTCAATCAAAATTGAGTGACTGGTATATCAAGATCTGATGCCTTGATGTGTGAACAAGAATTTCAATTGAAACACAGAGTGAGGCAACAATTAGTTGAAAATGTTCCTTTTCGCGATCGTTTATTTATCTGAAAGGCTTAGTTGTATTCCAACAAAAATCGGGTCTTTTTTCTAACTTCTACCTTATCATATGCCATAAGAATTTCACGTTTTCTACAAGTGCCAACCCATCCAACGTTGCAGGGACAATGCATCCATTTTTGAGTTACAACATCGTCGCATCACATTGCAAGCTCTGGCAACGTTCGCCATCGTTTTTCGAATTGTACAAACCTCATTCCAGTTTATTGGTAACATTGATCAAGCATGGATCCCGGTTTTTTTAAGTAAAACAAAACCAATACTTCTTTTGTAGTTTTTTTAAACTTACGTTTCTTGACATCTTCATAATTGAGCTTTTTGAATAAGAAATTGACCTTACCATTTCGATACAACCACTAAAAACACACCGAGCAACGCCGAGCTATACAGCTAGTACACGATATAAAATAAATTTGAAAAGAAATAATAATAATAATAATAATAATAATAATAATAATAATGTGTTCTGTACTTGCGCCAAATGAATATATAAATCGTCTCGATATAGTATGACAATATCTACAAATGACAATGTTCAAAGGCTTTATTTAGCAAAGATGTTAACAAACACAGGTATGAATATCACTCAGCATCGATTACAGAAATAGATTACATCGCAATTCTATCGGATATATTATCTTCACAGATAGGAAGTATGACACACATAGGCCAAACGAAAGTGTCAAAAACCAAAAAGAAAATAAGCTTGCCTACTATCTGATTTGGCTTGTCCAGCGGACTGTAATATATAAGCCGAGGAATTTGAAAAAAACTATCGAAGTATAAATCCCTGGAAATCGAAATAGAAAGATTCAGAAATGAAAAACACGAATCGTACCAGTCATATCGAGTGCGTTTGTAATGATAAAAAAGGAAATACAACAACATATTGAAAAAAAAAATAACTAGAAATCCCAACTTAAGAGAAATACAAGAAATGTTTTGATAAGTACAGCCCACACACTATGAAGGATTTTCTCTATGTTATCCTAGAAATGTTACGGGAGTTAGAAAAACAAGTCATGAAATGTAGTTATAACAACATACCACTCCCTACCTCAGGTTCTTCTTGCAGAATTTTTAGGTAGTGCGACCATAGCAGAAATCAAAATATGATGAAATCAATAATAATAATAATAATAATAATAATAATAATAATAATAATGATAATAAGGAAAACTTTATCTATGTAATGCTGAGGATGATAGGGAAGATAGAAAAACATGAAATGGAGCCATAACAACACGCCACTACCTGCCTTAGGTCTCCCCGCAGACTTGGTTGGTAGTGAGACCAAAGCAGAAATCGTAATATGATGAAAAATGACATAATAATAATAATAATAATAATAATAATAATAATAATAATATATTATTAGACCACAAGACAAAATAAAAGAAAGTGTGAAAATCGGAATGTGTCCTTTCTCAAATAAATATAAAATAAAGTTGGAGTTGCAAAAGGGTTGTTTTTGCGTGTGTAAATTAATTTATTTTTTATTTTTTATATTAAGTGATCGCAAAACTTTGTGCACGGTTGAGTCTCTTGGGGTGTAGAATTTTCGTATTCATCAGTGTGTCTGAATACAAATGCGATTGCATACGCGTCTGTGTGAGCAATTTACATAAATTATTAAATCTAGTACTTATTGACGTGTTGTCTCTCACGGTTTGGGTCGTGAAGAGGTTGGAAGATGTTATTTTGGGGTAACTGTATTCGTTGAGTATGCCTATATGTCTATTTAATCCTAGAGTGTGAGAATTTATTTTAAAATAAATTTTAATCATTATTTTGTTTGCTGCTTTAATAAAGACGTTGAAAAATACAGCTAAAACGTTACCAAGACGATGATCCGGTCTGTTGAAATGTATAACCAGAATGTTGTAGTCACTAATAGTTTTCTTGTGGTTATTAAATGAAAAGTGGAATTCTGTATTAGTATTTCTGAAAAAAAAAGTTAAATATATTCTACTGTCACAACTCATGAGAGGAAGTAGAATTGCATGTGCACCAGGTGGGGTGAATATGCAATTGCTGATATGTTTAAAACCTTAGCATCTGGGTTTATTAAACGTTATGATTCCTTGGTGAGGTTGGCGATTTAGAATATTTCTTTAGTGATTTAACCCCAAGGAAGTCATTCAAACACATGGGTTACTGAGTGTTAGAAAAATTATTAGGGAGAGAGAACAATAAAAGAAAAAGAATGAAGAAGTCAGAAGATAACGGTTAATATTGTCTGTAAATTTCTGAAGATCCAAGATGATTGGAAAGCAAAAACTGAACGAGAGTTCCACAAATGAGAAGTGCGAGAGAAGAAGTGTCTGCATAGAACTAACGGTTATATCTAGTTCTTTTTACTATCAAATGATGAAATATTACCGCTGATATAGTCATTATCCCAGTTAATTGCCATACATGATACACGCTTGGGAGATCATGTCATTTTGAGACATGACTGACTAGACAGATTTTCCCGCAGTAGGTTGACGTTACTTTTTGCAGTAATCCGGTTGCTAACTAAGGCTACAGAATCCAATCTGTCCTGCTATTTAACCCATAGCTGGAGAAAGAAGAGATGGATTTCCTAAAGGTATTTTTGCTTGAATAAAACGAATTCACTAGGGAGAGGTATTAATCCATCTTTTCTTTCTCCTGCTGAATATGAATACAGCGTTTAAATTAATAAAATCTTGGTATCAAAGAAGAAGTTTCATAAGAAAAATTACCATGAAAATATTAATAGTAAAGGCACATTTAAACTACGTTACTGCGGTGAGAAAATAACTGAAGTCAAGATATCAGGTCAGGATCAATAACATGGCAGATTCATCTTCGGATTTTATCATGAATATTTACATACTTAGCAGAAGCACCAGACCATACGAGACAGCAATATTCAATATATTTTAGGTTTATAAATGTGTAAGAATGATTTTGATAATAAAAATTTACTAGCACGACACATCAAACCAAATTTCCTAGCAGCGAATTTAAGAATTGATTGAGTATAAATTCTCCAGTTCATATCAGCCAAAATTTTAACCCAAGAAAGCGCAATGAGTCATTCTCTTGGAGGTTTAGGATCAGCCATGCTGATGGAAACCGACAATTGTTCTCTCTGACGATTAAAAAAGAACAGTTTCGTTTTGCATTTATCAAAATTAAAAAGCCATTCCTTGTTCTAGTTAACAACAGATTGTAGCTCCGACCTACTCTAATGTTTTTTTTATAAGCATATCACCCAAGCAAGCACTATTGTGCAGGGGGTTACATAGGAGGAAAGTTATAAGAAAGAATGACAGGTTATAGGGGGTGTCAGGAAGTGGGTAAGAAAAGGATGAGAATACTGGTGAGAGTGGAGGGGACGGAGAAAGGAGAATAAGAGAGAGGATGCTGGTTAGTCAGATAGGATATGACTATTGACTTTACATTTAAATTCTTGGAGATTGTAGCTGTCGGGGAAGCAAGTAAACGGAAGGGAATTCTACAGGCGGGAAGTACGAGAAAAGAAGCTGATGGAGTAGAATTTGCGTTTACATTTTATTGGTTTCACAGTAAAAGAGTGGGACCTTGTTGCTAATCTTGTTGCTCAAGTAAATTCATATATAGTGGCACCAGTGAGCTAAGTTCATCGGAGCAGAAGCCGTGAAAGTATTTGTAGAAGAGACACAGAGAAGCCACATTGCGCCGGTGAGAAAGTGACTGTATCTGAGCTGCCAAGTCGGGATCGATCACATTACAGATTCTCCGTTGGATTAATAATTAAAAGTACATCAATTCTTTAGAAATTGATCTGTTTACGTTAGAATACGACGCTGAATAGATATGAATGTTTCGAGAGTCTAATAAAGATTTGAGTTTCTAAGGCACAATTTTCTTTGCTTGATAGTGGCCGATGGTTTAAAGCACCTTGTATCTAAAGAGGACTCAGGTTCAAATTCTGTCGGAAAGTGCATATTTTTCTTGAATAGAACTTCTTAAATATTAAGTCATTAAAAAAAAAGTATACTGTTTAATAAAAAAACAGAGCCACTACACAAATATATATCTATCTATATAAAAATAAAAGTATTTAAATGATAATATAATATTTTATTTGTCAACCACATACAAGCCTGTTTTGCTGCATCACAGCTAATCAGTTTGTCTAGACATCCACTTGCTTTAAGCCTGAATCGCAACTCGACCAATTTGGTGTCAGTCGGAGTCTGTACTTCCTAAACCATCGGCGCATGTAATGAGAGATTAGAAAATTTTAGTGTTATATATATATATATGTTTGTATGTGTGTGTGTGTGCGTGTGTGTGTGTTTGTGTGTGTGCGTGCGTGTGTGTGTGTGTGTGTGTGTGTGTGTGTGTGTGTGTGTGTGTGTGTGTGGCGTATACACACACTAGCCACAGGGCGAACTCAATTTATTACTGAACAGTAATGTTTAAATCGCAGAAGTGGTAAATTTTAAAAAAATGTTCATGTCTAGAGAGCTCAATCTTAATGAGAGCATAATTTATTTGTCATCTACATACAAAACTGTTTCGTTGAATCACAGCTCATCAATATATATATATGCAAATAAATATTGAGTAAAACATAGTACATTGTCAATTGTCGGTAATAAAATATTACTGGAGAAATTATATTAAAATAGGTTCTTTAAATTGGAGAGGGGAGAAAGAGAGAAAAATATTATTGTTCTCCAGTTCGAGCTAATGATTCTAAAGCAATTCTAATTTGTGTTTGAGCTTCTTCTATCAACACAGAGTCGCTCTATATTAATCTTTGAAACCTCTTATGGCTAATATTTTATAAGGTTTCTAGAGAAAAAAAATTGTTTGATGAAGTTTCCAAAGTTGTCGATGGTAATTTTACATCATTTACATTACATAACGAGGCAAATAAATTCTTTACAACATTTGAATAATCTCCACTGTTTTTTTATAACTTACAATGGAAGGAGAACATAAGCTACTTTTTTCACATTTTTTAATCGAGATAACTTACACACCTTTTGTCACTAGCGGATATAGAAAACACACTTTTACAGGATTATAACTTAGTTGGGATTTCCTTATTCGTAAATCTCGGAAGCTTTGCCTTATCCAAACTCTTACCCACCGTGTACTAATGATATGCTCGGAATGCAAATTGGATACCGAACTCAAGTAAATCACTTGCAAATGGCTACCCTGAAAGTGTTGTTCTGAGTAACATTAAACTTCGCATTTCCCAGCTCAATATTAAAGCATTTGGTCCCTCTAAGTGCCTTGTTTATATCAAACTGCCATGGATCTGATCCCGTAGCCAATTCTTTGTTGATAAGATCTCATCATCTATAATTCACTGTTTTAATTCTATCGTAACACGTGCCATCTTTTCTATTAGAAGTGCGTTCCCTTCTATCTGTAAAGACATTTTACCTACACTTCAAAAAACTTAGTTATGTATCATGTATTGCCCAACATATGTCGGGACCTATTCGTAGGCCTATATCAATAACATTCACAGACACACGAGTATAGCATTGGTAAACACTTGTTAAGCACAAATATTTATAGGGACAATTATTCAGAAGGGGTCTTCTCTGTTAAGAACAGAGCCCAGGCAAAGCATCGCTTGAAGATTATCACACAGGGGAAGAATCTGAGCTTAGCACAAATTAGAACAATTTAGGGAGTCATTTGATCGATCTGGATGAAACTAATGATTTTAATTTTAATTTTAGATTTTTCCCTCTGCGCTTTTTCTCTAATTTTAAAGATCCTATTTCAAGATATTCTCTTCAGTAGTATTTTGATACCAAAAATTGACCTCTGACAAAGTGTTGGTCAAAAGGCGTCTTACGTCACATTTATTTTATTCCATACACTTTCATGGTTTCTGCTTCAATGAACTTAGTTCACTGGTACCTCTTATGCATGAATTTACACGAGCTACTAGAGTAGCAACTAGGTCCCACCCTTTCTATAGTCAAACCGATAAAAGGTAACTGCAATTTCTACTCTAATATTTTTTTTTCTCACTTCCCGCCTGTGGAATTCCCTACCATATACTTGCTTCCCTGACAATTACAATCTCCAGGAATTTAAATTTAAGGTCAATAGGCATCTCCTATCTAACTAACTCGCATCCTTTCTCTCAAGCTCTTTTCTCCATCCATTCCATATGCAGTACATCGGTATTTTCATCCGTCTATTACCTTCTTCTTGACATCCCCTATAACTAACTCCTCTTTCTCATCACTTTCCCCCTATGTAACCCTTTGCGTAACAGTGGCAGCAAAATAGCCTTGCTTGAGGTGAAATGATATGTATATATATATATATATATATATACATATGAAGAACCGTTGTGGTGGCTCACTTCTAGATTTCTTGTATTGTATTCTCGTTCTACTTTCGTACTTTCTTACTTTCGTATCGAGCACTTTATTGTTAAGGTTTCGTCTTGGGTTTTTTTCTTTCTAACGGGCACTAGACGTATTTTTCTTGTGCGCTGTTTGTTTCTTTTTTTCTCCCCCCATTATTTAACCCACTAGGTAGTTCTCGCCGGGTTACAAGACGGTTTAAATTACTGTTAAGTTAGCACTATTTTCGGAAGTTCAGTCTGCTATTATTAGTGTTACCTTACTGTGCTTAGGTTCATCATAGATAGATAGATAGATAGATAGATAGATAGATAGATAGATAGATAGATAGACACTGAGGTCGACATCCAGCGTCAACGGTCTGTTTCATGGTTAAATGCAATATTCATGACTAGAAAATTGGGTTTATACATAAAACACCCTGCCAACGTTGAATGTTGAATGATTTTATATTTTCTCATACGCTCTGTACGTGATATTGAGAACTTTAACATAAAAACTGAGCATATTTTAAAGTTATATTTTTAGCTCAAACGCACACATACACGTCTCTATATATATATATATATATATATATATATATATATATATATATATATAGTTCCAATGCGAACAACTCTTTATGAAGATCCCTTCGAATCTTCTGTGATACGTTTGAAAAGTTATTCCTTCGTTCGGATCACATACAAACTCGTTAATGGAATTCACAGTATCGTCTGGAGTGAATGAGTCAGACGTCTTATTCTCTGCCATTTTCTTAAACAACATTTCGAAAGATATTTGTTGTTGTTTTTGTTAATTGCCGTTTATGTTGGTGTTTTTGTTGTAACTGTAGTCCTTGCTGTTATTTTTGAACTGCCAACATTTGAGGCACAATTGATTTCAGTTCGTCCATTGTCCTTGTATTCCGCTGAACACATTTACAACGTGTAAGATACATATTTTTGTTCTGTTGTTCTCGTGAAAGTTCAGTACTTTCGGTAACTCGCTATTAGCGAGCTACAATATTTCGGCATATTCGCGTAATGTCAACCTATTACTTAATCCTTCGAATAATAAACAATAATGCTCTAGGAACAATTATCACGGGTAATTTACTCAGAAAAATTCGCTTTAATGACGCATTAATGATGCCCAGCACAGAGAACACAGTCATTTTTCAGAATTGTCAGATAGATACTCGAAATGTAAACAGATCCTACGCAAATTTTTTTTTTAATCATTTCACCCCGAGCAAGGCGGAAATGCCTCTGATGTGCAGGGGGCTACATAACTGTAAAAAGATTAATTAGAAAAGAGTGAGGAGTATAAACTAGTTAGAAAGGAGCAATAGAAAGCTGAGAAAGCAGGTGCGATGATAGATACATAGGTGGAGAGAAAGGGAAGGTTATACGGTGGTGGGGAGAGAGCTAGAGTCCAGTGGTTAATAGATGAGTATTGACTTTGCATTTAAATTTCTGGAGGTTGTAGCCGTTAGGAAAGCAAGAATATGGGAGCGAGTTCCACAGGCGGGAAAATAAGAATTAGTTCAAAATTAAAAGTGGAACCACTTTCTTCTCCAAGTGGTTTCATTCATTAATATGGCTGTGATGCAGTTATGTTTTAGAATTTTTTCGAAACTATCCATCAAATATCAAGTTTATTTATATAATGACCAGAATTTAGATAATGACAAGCACGCACACTATCTCAGTATGTGTGTGCGTGTGCGTGTGTGTGTGTGTGTGTGCGTGCGTGTGTGTGTGTGTGTGTGTGTGTGTGTGTGTGTTTGAGTGCGCACATGCGTGTGCGTTTAGATCGGGTTGTTGTGTGACGGTTATTGACGATGAAAATGGAACTAGCACACCAAGTTTTTATTCCAGGTGAGTCTACTTTTGTTTATTTAGCAATGCTGATTTTGCATTCACTTACGCGCAAATAATCTTAGAAAAAGTATTAATCCGTCGCTTCTCACTCCAGCCATGTTATAAATAGCAGGCCAGATTGTGTTCTATAGCCTTAGTCGGCAACCAGTTTACCGCAGAAGGTAATGGCAACTTACAGCAGAAAAATCTCTGCTCAGTCAGTCATGTCTCTTTCGACACATGATTTCCCAAGCATGTGTATGGCACTTAACTGACCACTTCTCTTTGTACTCTGTCTAGTCATTCAGAGAACGTATCGGTAAACTGCATTTGCGTTTATCGCCGATGTGTCTGCGTTTGTTTAAAAGGCTAGAAGTAACTCTTTGGTCAAATTTGAATTCACTTCTTATTCTGAAACTGAACAAAACTTTGAAAACGCTCTGAGTCACTGACATATTCCATATTATTGAGAAGAAGAGGAAAAAGGTTTTTTTTAAAAAACTATGTGGTTAACCATATTAAGTTCTGCTTCCATCATTTCTACGATGAGTTAAAAATAGTTATTGACCTCCTCTAGGAACGAAAAAAGTAATTTTTTGCTCAGCTATCCTTTGTTCATTCTGGTATTTTTCTGCTTCCGATATCGAGCACTCAACTATAAAACCTGTTTGCCAAAGTTTATTTATCAGTATAACTACTGAAAAACCAACAGTCTTGGAGCCCCAAACTATCACAACTTAACTCTCTCTCTCTCTCTCTCTCTCTCTCTCTATATATATATATATATATATATATATATATATATATATATATGTAAGTAAATTAACCAAGTGAGCCTAAACGGATCTTCAGAGCCAACCTTCCCTGAAGATCCGTTTAGGTGAAATCTTGGTAGGTTTGTTGGCTCACTAGGCTAATTTATTATTCTGCTCTGCTTACGTATTGAGCGCTTTTTTTGCTATTGATTACTCGTTTCGGGTTTTTTCTTTGGGCTACGTACTGGCTCGGTCCAAATCGCTTTGGCTGATGTTCATGTGCTTAGTTCTTTCTTTTTTTACAACCGTTTTTTCCTTCCGTGCATATACGTGGAGGGTTTTTCGAAACGAGTATAGTGATAAGTTTGCACACACACACACACACACACACACACACACACACACACACACACACACACACACACACACATACACACACACACATATATATATATATATATATATATATATATATATATATTACAAGAAATTGAAAGAACACGTAGATTAAAAACGCACTGTTCAAGCATTTAATTTATAAAGTGTGATCGATACAGAGTAGAGCTTAATATTGTAACTTTATTATTACAATGGTTTATAAAAGCATAATATCGCTACACAAGAATTTTCATATTTCGGAACATAACTGTTCCTCTTCAGGTGTTATGTTAAAAATAAATGGCGAAAAAGATATATTTTTGAAAATATAAGATGAATTCATGGTTATTTAGAAAATTAGTGAGTGGTAGTTAGGAAAAATGCATTTAGGTGTGTTACAGCGGAAAGTGATAATTATTTTGAAAAATACATAGCAGAAAGATTATCAGAACAATTACCACAAAAGTAAGAGGATGCTAGATTTCAGAATTGATAAAGTAACTGCAGCCGAGATGGGAAATTAGTAAAATAACCTTAAGAATTTTTCTTTGGATTTTAAGAAGAATCTGTAAATATATAGCAGGAGCACCATATGTAGCAGCGATATTCAAAGCATGGATAATCAGTAGACTTATAAATATGTAAGATGGATTCTGGAGAGTATATATACATTCCTACCAGAGAGCTTTTAACTTCTGTCTATAGGAAGAAATATTTGAATTCTGCCTGAGAAAGTTATTTTTTCTTTGATGTGATTTCTCGAATATTTAAAGCAGTAGACGAAAATAAATAAGTATACTGTTTAATAAATAAACGGGCTGCTTACTCAAATACGAGTATCCACTAAAAATAACGTTTAAATTGATAAGAAGCGTGTGGGATTAATTAAAAGATCCATTCTGCAAAATCCTCTTTCTTTACTCTTAGATACGAAATTGTGCAGATATGGAATTTTCGAGAGAGCTGTAAAGACAGCTGTTTTCTTTAAAGTTAAATTCGTGCCTTGTCTGGCTAAAAGGTTGTTTTCAGAGCGTATCGGACTTAACATTAGCTCCTTCTATCCAGAGGGACGCAGCTTCGAATCCTGACAGAGAGCTTCTATTTTCCTTTAATATGATTTCTCAAGTATTCAGACGGCCAACAAAAAATAAGTAAATATACTGTTTAAACGATAAAAGAGCATCTACTCAGATACGAGCATCCATTAAAATAACGTTTAAAATGATAAAAAACTGTCTAGTTAATAAGAAAATCCATTAGTCTATGATATATATATATATCATAATGTAAATTTTTACCTAACCTCTTCTTTTCAAAGAATTTAAAATTTAATTTAATGAACATAGCATACTACAGGCCAACTCAGGGTACAATTAAGAATTATTGTAATAGTTGTTACAATGGTTTATAAAAGCATAGTATCACTACACAAAAATTCTCGTGTTTCGGAGCACAACTGCTCTTCTTCGGGTGATTTGTGGAAATGCAAATAAATGGTGGAAACGATTTATTTTGGGGAATGTGATATGTAGGTGATGTGGGGGATGGGAATTTAGTCTATCTAAGCTCGTCTGTCTGCAGTTTGTAACCACAGAGATACAGCTTTGGGTTAGGAGAGGGGGCGAGGTAGTTTAGTTTTAGACAGGTCTCATTTAGTTTTGTGTGTGTAATTCTCATAGTGAGATGTTAGGTTTTTTAAAATGGGTAGACACTTTTTATTTTAATATTATCTATGAGTGGATAAAATAGAGTGACTTTTTAGCGTTGCATGGGTTTATTTATTTCATTAATATTATATTCGTTTTTTTTATTTTGTGGATTAAACATGGGTATTAATTAACGTTTGGAGAGGATTATTTTATCTCAGTAAGGTATCTAGTGGGGCCACATAATACTTCAAAAAGGTAAATAATTTTAACAGTAAGTCGATTTTTATATGAGAGCACTAGTTTTGATTAATACCTTTTTGATTAATTAAATTTTAACGAAAAAATTTCGATGTTTACATAACACTGCTAATTCATCCCTACGGTTAAATAGTTCACTATTGTTGGGGTACCTTAGAATGTGCAACTTTTCATTCAGGTATAAAGGGCAGATGTCGTTAAACGACTTATAGGTTCCAGATTTTTTTTCAGGATTTTCCATTTTACTTTCGGTGTCTTATTTGTATCCTTTAATTTTCAAAAATATACAGAAAGAGATGTTTGGTTTCGGTACATGTTGTTTTTGAATGACGTTAAATGCATATACCAGCGTTGCTTAAAAGTGTTCTTTGTAGATCCCATGTAGACTTTATTGACAGTTGGGTTTTTAATTAATGTTATATTGCATTGATAGACAATTGAATTTTACACCTATTTTGTAGTGAGTAATTATTGGGGTTTCTACAATTGCATAAGTTGGTGTTGTTGTTCTCTTTATTATTTTGGTAGTTATTGTTATTTTAATTAACGTGCTGATTTAAGATATATTTATTATGATTTGTAATGGTTTTTCCAAGGTTATTTGTGCAAATATAACTTAGTTTAAGTGTATTTTTGTTAAAAAATTACTTAGAGGGTTGTTAGAGGAGAAGTGTTTCTTAATTAAATTGAGGAACTTAAGCCCTAACTTGGTGTTGGCCATTTGGTTGAAAGTCGGTGTATACCAAATGATCTTTCTATTTCTATTTTTCCTGTTATGGTTATAATTTGTTATGCTCTTGATATATTGATTTTTGTAGCCACTATTTTTGAGGGAGTTATTGTAAAAACTTTTATGTTTATAAAATATTTCTTCACTGGAAGAGTTTTTACTAATTCTATATTCTTTAGAGAAGGGTATATGTTTGATTATACATGGGGGGATTTAATTTTGGATGGATGTATAATGGATATAAATTTAAAAAAGGAAGAGTATATACGTAAAATAAAACAAAAACAGATCCTATTTATATTAATTTTAGCAATATTAAAAATAGTCCAGTTGGAGGGCACGATGTAAAGATCTATTTACCGAGTCAAATATGTCTCAACATATATTATATAATAGTTTTCGAAATTTATTGATATAATATATATGTATCGATATCTATATATATAATTATTATTATTATTATTATTAAGTATTAGTGTATAAACATGTAAAAACTGCAAACTACTACAAAATTTTGTAAAATTTGTTTCGACATTGAAAGAACAATATCTCATCTGGTAGTTAACAATGATGAAAATAAATGTTTTTATTAAAAAAACTTCTTTTAAGAACAACACTTCCCTTTATTTTGGATTTTTTTTTCAAGAACTCCTCTCGGATACACAATATGGCTTTCGTTTTGCCAGGTCTACCTCTAAGGTGTTAACGGCCATCAATATATATATATATATATATATATATATATATATATATATACTCTCACCCAAGTAGAAAATTCTTTATTAAATAAAGGATTATCATTCTGCCCCTCACCGCCACTAAACCCTCTAAACCTTTGCTACGATATAGAAAAATACCTCCGTAGACTGAGACTAAAAGAACATTTCTCAGACAACAGATGCACCTCTACTGACAACAGCGCCAAACAATCATACTCCAAACTTCCTCTAACGAAAGATAATACCATATGGACTCTACCAAGCGGACGTAACCAACACTTGGATTAATATGCCAACAAAGCCAGACAACACATTGATAACTTCTTAAAAAACAAAGGACACTAAACAAAAAAACACAACCTATCCAAAGTAGAACACCAAGCCATCTATACACTTAAAAACAACCGAAACATAATTATCGTACCAGCCGATAAGGGCGGAGCTACAACCATCTTAGACACCAACAACTATATTAAAGAAGCAGAATCACAACATCAAAATAGCAGGTTCTATGTACCCTTACCTCTAGATCCGACCAGCACTTACAAAACAGAATTAGCACTTCTCATTCAGAAACTGAATCACAGCATAAAAAAACAAAATAAAATCTCTTTTTCCTGAGAACCCCAAAACAGCAACATTTTACACTATCCCAAAACTACATAAACTCCCCAAAATCATTTCAGAAAAATCCCAACACCTCTTCATCCAAACCAAATCATACTAAACAATCAAATAATGAAGAGATCTATAAAATTTCAAAAGCCCTTAAAATCACACCACCTGGCAGACCCATAATATCAGGCATTGGGGCCCTCACAGAACTTATAACTGGGTACATAGACAATATCCTAAAACCTTTATTGCCTGTCATACCTAGTTATATTAGAGACACTACTGACTTTCTCAACAAATTACAAAACATTAACTTAGTCCACAATGATAATATCCTAGTAACGATGGATGTTACGGCTCTGTACACGAACATTCCACATGTTGAAGGAGTATCAGCTTGCCAGGAGTTCCTTAAAAGCAAACTACCTAACAACCAAATCACAGATATATGCCAATTAATAAATTTCATCTTGACACACAATAATTTAAATTCAACAACAAACACTATTTACAGATTAGTGACAGAGCAATGGGCACGAAAATGGTACCTAGTTATGTCAATATCTTTATGCACATTCTAGAAAGAAAGATACTAGACAATTCACAATACAAACCATCACATTATTTTAGATATATTAATGCTATCTTCTTATTATGGACTCATGGATTAGAAAAATTAAAAACCTTTTTTACTTCCTGCAACAACTTCCATAATACAATTAAATTTACCATGGAGTACTGAAACACATCCGTCCCTTTCTTAGACGTCATGATAAAATTAAACAAACATACACTTTCCACCAGTCTATGCAACAAACCCACAAACCAACATAAATTCCTACACTTTAACAGTTGTCATCTCCTTAAATTAAAAAAATCTATCGTATACAGCTAATTTCTAAGAATCAAACGCATATGCTCAGACCATCCAGATTTTCTAAACAACATCAACAACATAACAAAGCAATTTCTAAAATGTAAATACCCAATGAAAATAATAAAAGAAGCACTAAATAAAACCATCCACATAAATCGTAACACACTTCTCCCATACAAGAAAAGAAAAAACAACAACCGAATTCCCATGGTTTTTAACCACAATCAACATTCACACACACTTATCAAAAATTTAAAAAATGATTACAAGAACCTCCAATCAAACAAAAAAATCAAAGACATTTTCGATAAACCACCCATAAATGCAATAAAACAAACACCCTATCAACTATCCTCACTTCTAACAAATATCTAAAAAATACAAACCTATCAGAGAATTTAAAATGTCAGAAACCCAGATGTTTAATTTGTAAACATTTGGTAAACGACACAATAAACTACACAATTCTCTGTACCCAACACAAAAATCAAATTGCATCCACCACACCACACTTGTGACAGCGAAAACATTATATACGTCCTCTCCTGTTCAATATGTCCCAATAGTGGATATATTGGCGAATTTGGTAATAGCTTTAGATTTCGCTTCAATAATCACAAACTTAATATACGCCAAAATAATCAATATTCCCCAATAGCAGTACATTTCAATCAACCGGGTCACACTTTAGAAAATTGCAAATGTTTACTAATAGACTCCAATTTTAGTTCTACATACACACACAGAAAGAAAGAAAAATACTGGATTTTAAAATTAAATACACACAAGCTAGGGTTAAATAGGGACTTAGGTGTTTTGAATCTTTACAAACATTTCAATAGCTAAACTTTTTTAGATACATTCAAAAAAATTTTTAACAAAAACAAATTTATAAGTATTATTAAAGATAGGTTTACGTTTATAAATGTTTCTTTTTAAAAATCTGTCGCTTTCAACGTCACTTGATGTAAAAACAAAAACTCTCTCCACAAACGCGTCACGTGATGTAAACAAACGCGTCACGTGGTGTAAACAGACTCTTCACAGACGCTCTCGCGAGATCTCGCGAAATACGTTTCTAATTCAAATTTTAAAATCATTTGTTTCTGATGAAGGACCGAGGGCGGTCTGAAATATAAAATATAATAATAGAAATAAACAAATACTGTCAAAAAACACATTTTTAAACACAAAACTTTTTAATATTCTTTCATATATATATATGATCATAACTGTGAAACTCAAGTTATGGCTCAAGATATTTTGAAGGGGTTTTACAAGGTCTACGACATTAGAAGACGATTATTTGATTTAATCCAGTTGTTTCTATCAAATCGTGAAATGAAAGTCATTTTGAATGGGTTTGCTTCCAGATTCTTTCACACAAATTCAGATGACCCTAAGGCTCTTACCTGGGGCCTACGCTGTTTCTGATCATCATCATTGTTATAACTGATATCATCAGTTCCTCATTAGGTATTCATGTTGAGGAAAATAACATTTACTCTTGTCTCAATAGCAAATCCGTTAGTAAACATCTGGCTACTGCGCTTGAAAAGGATTTCTAATTAGTTGTTAACTGGGAAAGCAAATGGCTTGTAAATTTCATCGCCAAAATATTTAAACACCATACACAAAACTTTTTTGCCTACCTCCAGCATGGCTGACGTTAGACACATTTCGCCATCTTTTTCTTGTTTTTTTTTTTCAACTGACGAGAAGTAGAGCGACTACATCTAATGCAAGGAAGACGGTGTCACTGTCCATCTTGAATATTTACAAATCTACTATTCACCAGTACTGCTATTCATCTTAAGATCCTTGATAAAACTAAAAAATAAATCTCTAATGTAATCCATTTTGACATGGCATCTCGACTTCAGTCACTTTCTCACCGACGTGATATTACTTCCTTCTGTTACTTCTGCAAATATATTTATAGCAATTGCTCTTACGATCTTTTAATCCTGGTGCCCCGACTGCATGAATTAAAGTGTACCACTAGGTTGACTTCTAGGTTTCACCCATTTACTGTCGAAATAGCTAAATACAACCGCCATTTTTACTCTAACAATTTATTTTATCGTACTTTCCGTCTATGGAACTCTCTACCTTTTATTTGCTTCCCTGATAAATACAATTTTCAGTTTTTCTCTTGAATACCGTTCATCTTTTGTTCTTTTTCTCAATCCTTCAAATAGTCAGTTTTTCTCTCTCTTTCTCTTGCTGTAAATTCTGTGTGTTAGTGGCTTTCTTGCCTTGTTTGGTGTAAAAAAAAGAAAACAAAGCAGCAGTGTGTGTAAAGAAGTCGTTCGAGCAAATCATACATCTCTCTACTGGAATAAGTAGAGAATGAAGGCGATTCAATACAATCTGAGCGACATGATATCTCTGAACAGTGAGGGTTAGAACTGCGGGGTCTAAGGAATTTAGTTCGTCTGAACACTTCTCCTGAGTATAGCGATAGAGCAGCGAGTATAATAAGAACAAAGATGAGGATAATAGTTTAAACGTAAATAATGTAAATTTTAGTAAATCTCCATCCTAGAAATTCATACAGAACATAATATATTTTAACTATACAATTTACATTTCCTATTATTGAATGAATCCCTTGATGTGATAAAACACACTCGCCATTACCTGAGAATAATAGTATCGATATGATAACGTGTTTTATTATTTATTAAGAAATGCAATGTCAAGCAAACCGTAAAATGTCAGAATAATAGTGTAAACATGATGCATTTTGTTGATATACCAATAAAAGTCGAATGGCTATGCTTAACGGACATGATATTGGAGACGTCGGACAGTTGTAACTCATTTGCGTTACATTTGACAGATTATGTTCTGGTTAATGGAGGTGTGGTTTCGAATCATTCTTAATTAAATGGGAACAGAAAATAAAAGAAACGTTTTTGCCAACAAAGCACTTTCGATTTCGTCATTTGCAAATCGGAATAATCTATATTCAGACATAAAATCCCAGTCTATAATAAATGCAATAAACCATGTTTATTGAGAACAAATAAGGTTCAGGTGACGTCAAAAAAATCGAACCAATCAGCAAACGAATTTCATGCAAGCAGTAAACATTCCTTTCAATTTCACTCAAACACATCGAAAAGAACACTCACATTAAATACTCACTGATAGTTACATAGAGTCATTCACCAGTTAGTCGGGCTTGTCGAGTATGTGTCTTCCGATCAATACATGACAAAATGTCACTTTCCATTACCTTCCTCTGTATGTTTGCTTGTAGTAACATGAACAAGGCCATTGTAGGCTTCTTTCTTTTGCTGCTTTAATGATATATTATCGATGTGAGTGCCCCTAGGTGTTGCGAAACGAACTTTTAAAAGTAAAACCTTAAGCTAATGTATTCTCCTGTCTTATTAACATGAATTTAAAATTAATAAACTTTTCCCATGTACACGCACGGGTGCTCAATCATGTGTATATATAGGGAAAGCAATATATATATATATATATATATATATATATATATATATATATATATTAAGGAAAATGTATGACACAGTGGAAAAATTTTCTTGTGAGGCGATTAGTACTTTAGGATTTTATAGGACTAAATAAGGAATATAAAAAGCTATCGGTATAATAAAATATAGTTTTAAGTTTTGCTATATCTATAAGTTAAAGAGTTGTATATCAGGTAGAGAGCCTATGTAAATATAAAAACGTGTGTGCGCGTGCGTTTGTGTGGGTACTTGAATAACAATACATATATATATATATATATATATATATATATATATATAAAGGCTGGTCACTCGTATTCGAGGATACCCGTTTACCAGTTAATCCCAATTGTAGACGCCTGCTTCGGAATACTTTTCTTCAACACCCACAGAGCCCACCTGTGGTTTATACTGCAACTATGCTGAGTGGACCTTAGTTACAGTTTCTGGGAGAGAGTGCGTTATCTAGGTTAAACAACAATCTGAACAAAGCCAGGTCGCTTAAACCCTCGGACACAATGACTTGTGATTTTCAGCTAGCACAACCATCGATGACTCCTCAACCCAGTTTCCCTCACGAGGCTTGGGTCAATCTGTGGTATGGTTTTCAGGCACTTTCTAAAGAAACCGCACGCTGGGACTGCCTCCTCTAGATTGATAACATCAAGAAGTCACCTTTCTGACAAATCAACCATGGTGAAATTCGAACCCGGGCTTCATGGTCAGAAAGTAAAGCGAATGTTCTAACCACTCGGGCACGCGCCCTTATATATATATATATATATATATATATATATATATATATGTGTTATATATATATATATATATATATATGTGTGTGTGTGTGTGTGTGTGTATAAATGGATGCCCAAATGGAAAAATACTATGTAATATGTCTTTTCTGTCAGAATTTCTTAAACCAAGAGTCATCATTATTTTCACTATTTAATGTCTGACTATTGTCCTCATCTTTGTTATTATTGTTATCATCAAATTTCGGCCGTTTTGCCTCCGGCCTTCGTCTAGTGCATATGTACCTAGGTAACCTACAGAAAAACCTGAACTGAACCCTTATTTAATTTATCTGGATAGACTGTTCCTGTTCCACTCTACAAATCTAGGGATATCATATCTAGTTCTTACATTTAGCATCGATTTTTTTCTGTCCATTTCCACTTAGTTCAAGCACACACTTCCTGCTTCAGCGAATAAATAATGTTCGATTAAAGCAATGATTTGTGGATTTGGTGAAATCGTAATTGTCAGTTCAAACCACGATATGCGTAGTGTCCTTTTTTTTTCTTTTGAATGGATTTTGGTTCGATCAGTGTTTCGTTTAGTTTATCCCACGATTTCCTTCATCCCATTTTATGAAATATTCACTTCTTTACTGTATGTTACAAAAGCTGTTTTAAAAAGGGTACAAAATAAAATATGAAGGAACTGTTAAAGAGCAAACACGCGGCAAGAAGTTCCATCACCGGTAGTAAACTTTAATAACTGGTTGTAAAGACGCTGCTGCCTCGCTATTGTTGGATGATAAGAAATGGATTGTATAACAACCAAGTTCAGTGAAAAATATCATGGGGTAAGTAACATGAGCAAACTTTAGCCATCCCAAATGCAAGACTTTATCCTAAGAAGGTCATGCTGTGCATCTGGTGGGACTGGAAAAGAATCATGTACTATGAGCTTCCAAAATGTAACCAGTTAGTTTATTTTGAAAAGCACTGCACGCAACCGAGCGAATTTAAGGCAGCAATTCAATAGAAAAATATCCAGAATTGAAGCATAGGAAAGCTGTTGTTTTCATTTGGATAATATTAGACAGCGCGTTTCTTTGGAAATCCAGTAAAAGTTGTTGCAGATTGGCGGGGATATGTTAGCCAACCTGCCATTTTCACCAGACATTGCTCCTTATAATTTTCATTTATTCAGGCCCTTGGAAAATAATCACAATGGTAAAAGTTTTAATTTTTCAGATGATATAAACAACCAACCTTAATGAGTTCATTTCCAAGAAACGACCATAATTCTGGAAAAAACGGAATCTTTAAGTTGAATAGATAATGGTGAAATATTGTGAAAGAAAATGGTTCTTATTTAGATTAATAAATATTTGATCGCCCAATTTTGTTTTAAGTTTTAATTTCCCTTAAAAATCAGCAGTAATTTTCTAGACAACCGAATATACCAATTAGCAGATTTCAATTGGGATGAGATTCCGGCAGAATTATTAATATATGACATGTTGGAAAAAAAAGCCAGTAAATTTTTTCCAAATTTTCTTCTCTTTACCATATAAATCACTCACTCACTCAGTCAATCACTCACTGACTCAATCAATCAATCAATCTCTCCCTCTCTCTATATATATGTATATGGGCACACACACACACACACACACACACACACACACACACACACATATATATATATATATATATACAACTGAAAAAAGAAACAACATACGCCAAAATACTGCTAATATAAAATGAAACTGCATATATATATATATATATATATATATATATATATATATATATATATATATATATATTCCTCGCACTTCCCGACTGTGGAATTCTCTTCCAAATGATTGCTTCCCCGACGGCTACAATCTCCAGGAGTTTAAATGTAAGGTCAATAGACACCTCCTAACACACTAACCTGCTCCCATTCTATCAAACACTCTTCCCATCTGCCCAACCCTCATCCTCGCTATCCTTACTCATCTGTCACCTTCCTCCTGACATTCCCTATGTCTAATCACTACTTCTCTTTAACTTCCCCTATTTAGCCCCATGCGCAATAGTGGCAGTGGAATGCCTTGCTTGGGGTGAGATGATTAAAAAAAAGAGAGAGAGAGAGAGAGAGAGAGAGAGAGAGAGTAAATTCCAAAAAGAAATAGCATGTAGGTAAAATCCCCGCCAAAAACAGATCCTATTAATTTTATTAATATTAAAAATGATCCAGATGGAGTGCTTACTTTTTTTATTCAACGAATGTAATATTCTGAGTTTTATTTGATATAATATATACTGGATATTTACAATAGGTAAAAATAATATTTAGCAAATACTATGTGCAGGGCAAAACAAGAGTAATATGGCAAAGTTTCACAAGGTAAGAATGGTGTTGACACACAAAATGCATAAAGACAAGTGATCACTGCGTTCTAACTTCAAAACAAGAAAGAACAAAAGTAAGTCATATCAGTGCAGGAATTGGTTTATGTTATTAACTATGAAGAAATCCCGACATACATCTGTATATTTTGTCCATAAATTTGGGGAGGAGTTTTCAGTTAATCAAAAAGAACTATTATGCATTTTATATGAGGTTAAGAAGCCTCATATAAAATGCATAATAGCGACTTTTTGCATTATTTTTTCAGTTTAACTAAACATTGCAGCAAAAACAAAATGCGATCAAATTATTGCATTATAATTGTTTTCCATGAAGAATTTGAAGAAATACTGTTTTTAAAGTGTGTAAAAATTTCCAGCTATGGGGAAAATAGCAAGACAAACTGGTTTTTATAACCTTGGAAAAGGAAACCTCTGAATTCAAACCAACACAAAGAGGATTGGCTCCGTCAGGCTGTCATGCCCAGAGAAATGCCACTTCTACAGCGGCTGCTGTAAGTGGTGCCCCTAAGATTCTAATGAGTTACGGAATATCTGGATCTAAAAAAAGTTTCAAAGGGAGCAAAAAACTCAACAAACCCAGTTTCAGGAATAAACCATTTTATTCGTACCAGGAAAGTCACTGAAGTCGTCGGAATGTGCTCGAAGAGAAATCTACGAAGAAGCATAAAGAAGATTGCCACAGAGCTGGATATTTCGAATAGGTCTTTATGTGGGATTGTGAGATGATTTAGGGTTAAAATGATGAGAACTACCAAGTGTATCTAGGCAAAAATAACTTGGAAGTAGGAAGAGAATGCTTCAAGTGATGTATCATGACTCAGTCGAAGCCTTCATTTGTTCGGACAATACCCTTTTAACCGTGGAGGCTATGATGAACGACCACAATTTTGATTTTACGTGGCTTTCATTAGGAAACACTGCCGAAAGTGCCAAAACAAATTTCAAGCAACAGAAGGTATTGATATGGTTTAAGCTGCCGTTGTTCCTGACCGTTCGAAATGGTTCTTTGTGTTCAGTGAAGAACTAGTAAAAGTGAATAGCACAGTTTACCAGAAAATTAGGGAGAGGGAGGGATTGCCCTGGTTGTCAGCCTCATTTGAAAGTCGTTATGCTGTTACTCAAGACAGATCTCTCGTACGCATGATCAATTTGACGCGAAATTAGTGAAAGAGATAGTGCCGTGGATTATTTGACAAGTCAATTTGGCCTTCATCAAGTCCAGAGATTAATTCTATGGACTTTACGATATCGTCTATATTAGAGAGCAATATTACACGTATCACATATTCAAATGTGTCAGATATGGATGAAGTCTCTTATGAGATTTTGGTACAATTTGAGTAAAGAGTTGGTGAAGAAGTTATACACTTTGGCTTAAAAGAGGTTAAGGGCTATAATTAAAGTAAAGAATGACTATATTGAATTGTAAAAATATGCAAAATATTTTCAAGTAATGTAACGATCAGCCGATACAAGTTCATTAACGAAAACCTAAAACTTTTTATTTTATGACAAAATAAATAATGGTTAAAAGTATTTTCCGCAACCGGCAAATATTTTGCGCATAATATTATTTTATACGTGCTTAAAATATTTTATACGCATTTAAAATATTTTATATGCATTTGACAATATTTTATACACATTATAAAATACCGTCTCCTTCAGTAAAACATTTTATTTGTCTACAAGACTGACAAAAGTAAATTCCTGATAATGGCCAAACGGTCAATAATAATAAATAAATGATCTTTGGACATTTTACGCAGAATTTTCGTCTGGGTGTGCGCTTATTCCTAGATTGTAAAAATACAGTAAAGCATTAAATAGACAGGTCTTTTCTTTCTTTCTTTTAAATTCAAAGAAAACACGAATATATATATATATATATATAAATAACTGAAGAAATATAGTTTTAAGGTGTGCTATATTTATAGGATAAAGTGCTCAACCTGATGATTGCACTTAGCATAAAACAGTCTGTCACCCTTGAGTGCTGACTTCAATGTTCACTCCTTTATATATATATATATATATATATATACACACACAAAGAATCTCAAGCTAGCCAAAACCTACCGCGGTTTCACACTACGGCTCGTCAGGGCTCTACTTTTGCTCTACTTTTGTATATCGTTTGTACTTTGTATCGAGCACTTTTTCTTTTTCTTGTGGTTGGTTCCGTTTGGGTTTTTTTTCTTTACTGCGGAGTATCGTATGTCTTGTCCTTATTCCGCGGATTTCTTTTTTTTCTCCCCTTTTATCCGAAGCCTTAGTGCACCGGATTGTAACGGAATTAGGTTCTGTTTGTTAGTGGTTTTTCTAAAGGTTTATCTTAGTATAAATTTACAACCTAAATACTTACAGAGTCTATTTAGTTATAATTTTGAGTATATATATATATATATATATATATATATATATATAATCCTATTTCTACATATGGAAAAAATGTAATTGTTAGTTTAATACGGCGGAGCGAAAGCAATTATTATTCGTGGTGTTGCTGATTTTGCAGTATATTGTAAATCGCAATATGAGCGCTGATTAGAAATATTTTAATACTTGGATGATTGTAAAATCCGGAAAGTAGAAAAAACTAGCTGGAAATTGGGGAGAAAAGAAAAATATATTTTTTAAAGGTAATTGGGAAAATTGACAGTTCTGATTGTTCTAAGCGAATCTTTCGCTCCGTCATGAACATTGAATTCGACGATTGCACATCATGCTTTTATTGTTAATTACTTTTTTTATATATACGTATATATAAAGACCGGGTTTCAGCGTGTCTTTCCTGAGATCAAAGAACACAGCGTGGACAGGGAAGTTCACCGTTGTAATAGACGTTTTGAAGACCAGCTTCTGTGATGAGACCATCGTCACGATTAGCGACCCGAGAGCGTCATCATAACTAGTGCCGTTTCAACAATATCAAGCCTGACTCAGGTTCTGATCATCATCATTGACCTCTGGACACACACACACACATATATATATATATGTTTTTAATGCAACTATAACTGGCTTTAACATTGATCTTGTTAAAGATTTTTTAGTGTGGGTGAATGATAAAAATGTTTGTGAATTAAGTTAAGGAAGAGTTTACCAATGTTAGTTTGTACGTTATGATTAAATTGTTGGTTAAACCAAATAATGTTACGTTTACGTGCTTTCTGTTTATTTCTGCTTACTTAAAACATAAATAAGTATGTTTCAAAACATAATACTATAATATCAATTAGTCCACATAAACAACATTTGTCACCCAACTAATAGCGAAAGTGGACTATCTAAATATAAAACCTGCCCATTAGAGCGGCTAGCTAATCCCTGTCACAGACATCGTGTTTGTTCAACGCCTACAGAGCCCACCTGTAATTTACACTGAAGCTGTACCGTGTGGACTTTAGTTACAGTTTCTGGTAGAGAGAGCGTTATCTAGTGTGGCCCACAATCTCGGTCCCGATTACTCGCAAAGGGCCCCGTTCACCCAGTTTTACAAGGCCTTGGTCAACCCGTGGTATGGGTTTCAGGCACTTTCCAAAGGGGTCGCATGCTGGGATCGCCCTCTTCAGACCGAAAACAACCCGAGCTTCATTGTCAGAAAGTGTTAACCGTGTCTATGTAAGAGAAGTCTACACGAAAACATTTTTCTCTAGTTTAACGATAATTCTTTATTCCCAATTCCTAGACATTAATAGTTTTTCCGCAAAACACTACACTTGATAACTGAAACATTTGAATAATTCTTGAAAGAAAAATATATTTTTTCAGAGAAAGGAATTTCATTGGTTACTTTGATGCATGTCAACGACTCAATTCGTGGTTGAAACGCGGTCCCCTTGTCTCGTTCCTTTTAAAATTTTTGTCTCTGTGTTTTACACAATTCTTTGAAGAATTCGATTACAAAAAATATTACTTAACCGGACACATACTATATCACTTTGTAATTTTATTCCTCCATCTCTATAATCTTGCTTCCCTGATAGCTAAAACATCCAAAAGTTTAAATGCAACGATAACTGCCATCTTTTATCTACTTCCTTTCCATCCATTTTTTATCATTTCTTCGATATTTCTGGGACCTTTTTATTCTCTTACTGTAAACCCATTCTGCTTTGCTTGTGAAGAAATGGGGTCTTTGTTTCTATTTACATAACTCTGTCGTCTGTCTCTATTTGGTTATGGGCTTGGGGATAGAAAACTTTTACACATACAGCGTATTCATTTCTTTTCTTTATGGAGTAGCTAGTGAATTCTCTAATCACGATATGGAGAGTCATAGAAGAAATTATCGAATCAGCACCGGAGTTTTTAAATAATTTATTAGTGATATTTATATAAGCACTAGTAGTATAGCCTGGCGTTGCTCGGGTGTAACGAAAGCTTTAAAACTAACCCATGGTCCTGGAACTCAGACTCTTTGGACGTTGGCACGAAAGACTAAAAAGCAATAGTTGTTTCCAGTAGACTGAAAGAAAAATGAATGGATGTAAGTCAAATTTTGATTTCCTGGTATCGATATCAAATGAGTTTTTTCTTCTCATAAACTGAATTTTGAAGGCTAAATAAGTCCTCTGAGTAAATGGTATCATGGCCGAGACTAAGAACTACAATTATACCTACTTAGAGCCAAACCTGAAGCAAAAACTAAAATAAAAGGGCTGAAAAAATACAGACACACAGGAAGATAAACAGACACACACACAAGCATCTTGCCATTTATATATATTATCAATTTTCTGCACTATTGTAAGAACTGCAATCTTGAAACTTCTGAATATCGTTTCTCATGTCTTTGTCTATGAGTGTATCAAAATTTGATTAAAATCGCACTACACCTTCTATAACCCGATGTTTTCGATTATCGATTTTCGATATTTATCGGGGGTACCTCGACACAAAACCTAGCTAAGAACACTGGCAGACGCTTATAGTACAACTGTGTAAATTTTCAAGAAAATCAGTTAAGCCGTTTCGGAGTCTATAGGTAACGGACACACAAACACAATTCCATTTATAAAGAAGTGTAGATTACCTGACAAAACTCCACCTGCGTAAAATGCAACTCGAGTTATGAGTGTTAATCTTTCATGCTGTTTTATTCTTTCGTGAGTGGATGAAGGTTTCTACTTATGAAAAGTTGTTGCATAGTTGAATGTATACACGTATGGGTATTAATGTAATTCTACATCCTACCACTTCTGTAAAATTTAGGTATACGCTGTATACAAGGTGGGGGGGAGGTAGATGTGCGACGTTATCTGTGCTCCGTTGTTTTTAATCATTTCACCCCAAGTAAGTCAATAAAGCCACTAAGACGCAAAAGGTTACTGAGTGTTAGAGAATATGAAAAATATATTTTATTAAAGATAGAGAACTTTACAGAAGTCGATAGAAAATGACGATTGACATTGCATTTAAATTTTTGAAGATGAATTTTGATGAAGACAAAAGTAGTCGGAGAAGAGTTTCACATACGAAAAGTGAGATAAAAGAAACCGTTACCATAGAACTTACGGCTATATTTAGCCATTTAAACTATTATTTGATGAGACCTTCCTACCAATATAGTACGGCGATTAAATCCATAAATCTAAGTACCACAGAGGAAAGTTCACCAAAACAATTACCTTGAAAGTATTTATAGAAAAGACAAAGGGAAGCTACATTAATGCGGTGGGAAAGTAACTGAAACCAATGTTCCAGGTCATGGTCAATAACATTGCGAATTCTTTTTTGTATTTTATCAATATCTAAATATATAACAGGAGTAGCAAACCTGGTGTGGAAGCAATATTGAAAGCAAAGATGAATTGTCGACTTATTAATATGTAAGAATGATAACGGTGAAAAAATTATTTAGCAAAACATTGTGATTCAAAGTTTCTTAGCTGCAGACTTACTAATTTTTTAAATATACTGTCAGCGTGAAAAAACGTTAGACCGATAAGGTGCAATGAGTCATGGTCCTGGAGGTTAGCATCTGCCATACAGATGGAAGGAAAAGGAGTTCTATCAAATAGTTAAAAGAGACATGTTCCGTTTTAGAAGCGTTAAAATTAACAGGCCACTTCTTTTTAAATTTAAAAGCAATAATTTAATAACGTTTTGGAGAAAAAAGGTCAAGTGTTTGTGAATGGAACTTGGTGTAAATGAAATTTTGTCGTCCTTGTTACATTATGAATCCGAAGTAACATCAAAAGAAACAATTGCCGTCACGTCTCCATCGAGAATAGATCATTACAACTTTCTTCACAAATATGGTAACTATGTGTGTGTGTGTGTGTGTGTGTGTGTGTGTGTATATATATAACACAAACAAACATAATATTACATGTATGACGATAAAAAATAACTCACAAAAAACGTAAACAAAATTTCTACTTTGCAATACGTAATTTTTCATATTATTTGTAAAAATATCGAAAGTATTAATGAACACTAACGATACCTCATTTGGGAAGGGATATACTCAAACAAATAAGGTTCATATATCTTTTAGTACATAATATCTATTTTCATTACATTTATTTTTATTACATATGTTTTCATTACATTACATGTTATATCTTTTAAGATTTTATCTTGTTTTCATAAATAGCAGTATAGCCCGGCGTTGCTCGGGTGTAATGAAAGCTTTAAAACTAATCCATGGACCTGGAGCTCAGACTCTTTGGACGTTGGCACGAAAGACTAAAAAGCAATAGTTGTTTCCAGTTAAAGCGAAACCGTAGACTGAAAGAAAAATGAATGGATGTAAGTCAAATTTTGATTTCCTGGTATCGATATCAAATAAACTTTTTTCGTCGTAAACTGAATTTTGAAGGCTAAATAAGTCCTCTGAATAAATGGTATTATGGCCGAGACTAAGAACTACAGTTATACCTACTTAGAGCCAAACCCGAAGCAAAAACTAAAATAAAAGAGCTGAAAAATATACAGACATACAGGCAGATAAACAGACACACACACAAGCATCTTGCCGTTTATATATATATTCGATTTTCTGCACTATTGTAAGAACTGCAATCTTGAAACTTCTGAATATCGTTTCTCATGTTTTTGTCTATGAGTGTATCAAATTTGATTAAAATCGCACTACTCCTTCTATAACCCGATTTTTTCGATTATCGATTTTCGATATTTATCGGGGGAACCTCGACACAAAACCTAGCCAAGAACACTGGCAGACGCTTATAGTACAACTGTGTAAATTTTCAAGAAAATCGGTTCAGCCGTTTCTGAGTCTACAGGTAACGGACACACACACACACACACAGACACACACACACAAAGTTCCATTTATAAATAAGTTTAGATAGATATATATTTGTTGGGGCTCCTTCCCTGTTTACATTAATATGGACTCTTCCTAAGACTATATATAGTAGTAGTGATTAGTGAACTACAGAGCATAACCACAATGTTGGTGTATTCCAACGATCTAGTCCTGAGGGTAACATTGCCAAATCCCATGTCTCGTATTTTCTCCTATTGTCTTGTATTCGACTAACCGTATTTTACGACGTTCTACTAACCTCCACTGTACATATTTCTCTTCAATATATTGTTTTCTACCGTATTACTCTGCGTTGTGTATTTATTGGATCTAACCCCAGATCCACAACAATATTCATTACATATGGCGCAGCAGAATTACCCCCACGTACGTTGCATTCCCTTAAGCTTAAATACCCTTGGGATAGGTATCAAACCTTTGCTTCTCGCGTTAGCTATGGGTTAAATAGCAGGATAGGTTGGGTTCTATAGCTTTGGAAAGTAATGGCAACCTACTGCGAGAAAATTTTCTGCCCAGTCAGTCATGTCTCTTTTGAGAGACGATCGCCTAAGAGTGTATCACGTTTGGCACTTTGACTGAATGGCAAAAAAATTAGCGAGATGAAGACACCATTGTTAATAACGTCTATGAAAGGTATGTGTGGTATGTATTTCTGCCGCACTCTGTATTATATCTTATATTTTCGTCTAACAAAACAGTTCTGCTTTTGCTTGATCTTATTTCGCATTAGAAGTTAAAGAGGTTATTAATCGGTAATTGTGCTTAGGTTATCCTGTAAGGAAACGACAACTATAATTTTAAGTAAATAGAAATTGATTTGTTTTTATAGAAAGAATCGGAAGTATAAATAAATCAAATGAAGAAATTGTGTCTTTTCTTCGAGAAATAGCGGCTTAGCCAAGTCAAGATAAACATAAAAATACTATGTTAATAGACTGATTTTTAAATGACATATATGTTCGGGCAATCATAACTCTCTGGAGATTATTCTCCTTTATTCTATATATAAATTATTATCAGAAAATATAGGAAAAGTTCTATGAGTAACTAAAACATCTGGAAGTAGCATCATTCATTGAACGAGAATAATATACCTCCTTAATTGAAAAAAAAAGGTTCGAGTGGAAATGCCATTGATCTGAAGAGGGTCGGAGCGCACAAAGGCCTAAATGTAGTGAATATAGCAATATAAATATGAAAGACAGTTCGATCAATGTAAATAATGTTAGAAGCATAGACAAATAAATTATTGTTTAAGTTTGTGTTTGAGTTTTGTTTAATGGCATATAAAACCTCTGTGAGTTATTTAATGCCAAAAAAGCGGGGTTTTAAGGTATTTTTTAATGTTCAATTCTTTAAAAATGACTTGGTAATATTTTTTCTTCAAAAATGTCTTGTTGGTAATATTTTTTTCTTCAAAAACGTCTTGTTGAAAAGTTGTAGCTTTAAGGTATTATTTTAATGTTCGGTTATAATGAGAAGGTTGATTTAGCCAGATTTTAATGAAAATTTTTTTCTCTCTATTTTTTTTTATTTTAGAAAACTGAAAATGTCTTCCAGTTTTGTATTCAAAAATATTTTGCTGAGAATTTTTTATCTTTAAAAATGTATTGTTCTTCCTTCAAAAACGTATATTTTTTTCTATAAAAGTCTATTTTTATGTATCTATTTCTATACAAGTTTATTTTTATATTTTCATAGTGTTTTGGCTCCAGTTTCGGGGTTAACTATTTGCCCATAGCTGGGACGCTAACAGTTGCTACCACTTCCGGTCAGGGTGAACCGGAGAACAACAGCAATTAAGAGGTGATTCCATGCTCCTCACAACCTTCTAATCAGAGGCCTTGCTGCAGGATGCAGTTTACCGTCATGCCAAAGACCTATAAATTATTGTATTATTATTTGCTAAACAAATGATCTCAGTACTAAGGATATAAAAATCCAGCTTGTTGACTATTATATCCTGATGAATGCCCAATTTTCTTTACAAAGCCACAAGTATATGCACAAAGTGAGGATCCGAAGTACTCACAATGATCACCAATACCATTTGGCTACCTCCATAACAACGTGACATAAAATTTCACTGGCGGTGCAGATCAGTCCAATCAGTAAATATTCGATTAAACCAGATAAATGGAAATTATGTTGGAGTAAAACAAATAGTAAAGTGAGAAATAAAAAAAAATGATGAATATGAAAGTGACAGACTTTAAAAAGTATTTTGTAAAATATTAAAATAAAAACACCTGTTAATACCAAATGATTTTTTCTTTTGTTCTCTAGAAATTCATTTGTATTAATGTGTAAATTGAATTACCCATCATTCAGATATTTTTCAGCAGTTGAAAAAACAAATTTTATTTACACCCGAAAACTTTATTAGTTTATACAGTTATTCTCATTAAAACAGTAATGTTAAAAAATTGATGAAATGAAAGAAACTATTAATAATTTTATAATGATTCCGATTGAAATGGAAATATTGGTTTTATCAAATAGTTTTTTCTTTTCTTTTCAGAAAAAGAATAAAAATACAAAAAAGAAAAGTGACTGGATCACAGAATAAGGCTACTATAACAAAATTTCTTTTCAAATAAATAAAATGAAAATAAAATTTCTTTTATGATATAAAAAATATTTTAAATTTAAATTTAATTTTTATATTTAATCTTATCTATTTTAAGCTAAAATACCGTTATATATGGAATAGATGTGCATTAGAAAGAATTTTAGAATAATTTTAGGTAACGTTTTGCCAAAACACTGGATCAAGAAAACAAATTTAAATCAAATCAATCTATCTATCTATCTATCTATCTATCTATCTATCTATCTATCTATCTATCTCCTACCTTTACCTCTTTCGTTATCTCTCTTTCTCTCTCTGTCTCTCTTGCTCTTTCTTTATCTCGGTCTCTTTCGCTCTTTCTTTTTCTCTACCTCTTTTTCTCGGTCTTTCGCTTTTTCTTTATCTCTCTCGCCATTTTTTATCTCTATCTCTCTCTCTTTCTGTCTCTCTCTCGCTTTTTCTTTATCTCTATCTGTCTATCTTTCCCTCTGTCTGTCTGCATGTCTGTCTATATATATGTACTAGGAATAGACATACATTTGTTCGTTACCGATCAGGTCAACACTGAGTTTCATGCCCATAGTAATCGTCTCGCACAAATCGAAGATTGTTAGTTTAAATATTTCAGTATTTATATCCTACTGTTCTGATAGTACAGCAATCTATGTACTTATGAGATACATAAATAAATTGGTGAAAACATTAATTGATGACAAAAACCGAATCGGTTACAAAATTGTATTGATTTAAAATAATGAATAAAATTATATAATGAATGTATCTATATTCAGATAAACACTCACTTAAAGATACATAAAAATATATATGTGCAAAAAAGTATTGATAAATAAATGAATTAATAAAAGATATAATGCACTGAATAAGAAATTTATTATGAAATTGTACGTACATATTTGTATATGCACTTATAAAAATATACATGTATATAAAAGCATGTATTAAAAATATACTGCTTAAGCATCTCTGATATTGAGCACTTTGTTCCATAGATATAGCATACCTTAAATATAGCAAACCATATTTTATCATACATATGTGTTTGTGTATGTTTGTGTGTATGCATATGTGTGCATTTTATATTTATATTTAATATTCAATACATTAGTTTATACTTTTTGTGTTTGTTTTTGAATTCCATTTGTTTTCCTTCGATAGTTTAATTCATATTTTCTCTTTTATTACAAACTAGAAAGAACCATGACAATTTCACGGTTTTCTTTTATAATTGTCTAATTATTTTAATTTTTAAGTTAATGGTTGTATAAATTCATAATGATACGATAATAAAATATCCATAGAAATTACCCTATCGCATCTACAAATGTTTGCGCTGAACAACTTCAACAAAATATTGCAATAACAATCATAAATATGAATGCTGGTCGTTATTTTCAGAAGTAAAGGGGTACAAATGAAAAACTTGAAACGGACGACATCTTCGATTTCATTGAAATAGGTGTTAAACATTTCTTTCTTTCTTTCCTTTCCTGACTGAAATCAATTAGTTCCTCTGATATAATTCGGCGATGGAAAGAGATTTTATCCACGACACGAGAGAAAAAACAACAATACACAGAAATACCGACGGACCGGAAATATTAACATAGTTGAAGCTGCAATGACCAAACTGAATAGAAAAAAAGCCAGACGGCATTGTAATAGAGATAGTGATAATCTTAGACGATTTCGGCTTAGAGAAAATTACAGAAATAATAAATGAAATTTATTACAGTGGTGAGATACTGAAAGACCTAAACAGATCGATTTTAAAAGAATTGTTTAAGAAGCCAGATGCAAACGAATGTGAACTCTACCGAACAATCAGCTTAATGAGTCACATAACAAAACTCATCATCCGAATTCTGATGAATAGAGCGTGCAGTAGAATCAAGCCAGAGGTAGGACAAGAACAGTGCGGTTTCGTCAACAACACTGGAACAAGAAACGCGATATTTATGCTTAGAATGTTATCAAATAAAGAAAGAGTATACCTCTGTTTCATCGACTATGCAAAGGCATTAGACAAAGTACGCCACAAACACCTGATAGAAATGCTTAGTCACCTAGACATATTTGGGAATGACATTAGAGTAATCAAGAACCTTTATTGGCAGCAAACAGCGTGCATCAGTCAGTTAAATGCCATACGTGATACACGCTTTGGCGATCATGTCTCGAAAGAGACATGACTGACTGGGCAGAAGATTATCCCGCAGTAGGTTGCCATTGCTTTCTGCGGTAGACTGGTTGCCGACCAAGGCTATAGAACCCAATCTGTCCTGTTATTTATCCCATAACTGGAAGGAAGAGACGGATTAATACCTTTCCCAAGGGTATTTGTGCATAAGTGAATGCAATGAATTCAACTGGAATTTGAACTCGGCTCCCCAATTTCTCGGGCATACAGGGAGGAAATGAGTTCAGCAGATATACAAATATAGAATGTGGGATAAAACCATGATGTGTATTGCTGCTAGATCTATTCAACCGATACAGTGAGGTAATACTGAAATAAAAAGAAGCCCTACCATGATTCGCAATTGGCGGCCACAATCTGAGCGACATAACATACGCAGATGATACTGTGCTGACAGCAGATACAGAAAATAAACTAAAAACTTCTTTCAGAATGTAGCGAAGAAAGCGAAAAGTAAGTACCACATATAAACTACATATAAACTACAAGAAAACAGAATGCATGTTCATCAGTAGAAAAAGGAGCCCAAAATACCAACTACAGGCGGGGGATACTAAAATCAAGCAGGTACAGAAATTTAAATACTTGGGAAGTGTTCTAACAAAAGACGGATAATGCGACACTGAGAGACACTGAGTCAAGAGCGCATTCCAAACGGTAAGCAGAGTAGTGGGAGGCAGGAAAATTTTGTTTGAAACTAAGAAAAGAGGACTGGATGATTATGTGATGTGTGTTTGTCAGTATGACAGGAATGCTCGACAATCTCTTCTAAGATGAAGGAGAGGCTTGAAGCATTCGAAATGTGATAATACTGAAGGATGCTGAAGATACCATAGACCGACACCAGAAAAAGGCTGCTGAAGTTCCTAGGGCACCTGATGAGGAATGAGGGCTTGGAAAATCTGATGCTCACAGGTCAGATAAAGAGAAAAAGAAACTGGGGAAAGCAACGCGTAACATACTTAATAGACTTGAGCAAATGGGTGGCCTAGCAGGGTTTGGGTAGGATAACAGGAAAAAGCGTGCTAAAAGCCACTAGGTATAAGAAATTGTGGAAAGCCATGTTCGTCTACGTCCTGAAGGGACACGGCACATAGAAGAAAAAGATATGTCTTTTCTGTCTTTTCACGTGATCGTAATGGAATAGTTAATTAATTATTATATGACAACTGACGTTAATCACTTTTTGTTTGTCTGTCTGTGTGTCTGGTTGTTTTTTCTTTCTTTCACTGAACTCAGATACCTTATTTCTTATGTTTTTCCGTTTTTTCACGTGATCAAACCGTAATAGTACATTAAATGTAACGATCACGCTAAAGGAACGACAAATAAAATCATGTTTTTCGATCTTAAATTTTCCCCTCTCTACTCTTCAACTTTTCTCTTGTTTATGTTCCCTTTTATTCATTTTCATTGAATTTTTTAATCAAAATATAATTTATCTTTAACATCTCTAAATTTTCAAAAAACCTCTTGAATTTGTTCTATTTCTTTATATTTTTAATAATCATATTTTTGTGATTACACAAATTCTTTATTAATTAACCTTCAGAGTAAATCTAAATTTGTATCATATACATTTCTCGAATTCACAAAGTAACCACGCTAGTTTTCGAATTACTGTAAAGAAACTCCTAACATCAGCTATTTGAATTTAATTTTCCAAGTTCATGTCTCATTAACTGATAGTTCATTAACCGCTGACAGCATTTAATCATTATTTTTGAATGAATAATGGCTCAAAGTATTTGCAGCAACCGGCAAATATTTTGCGCATATTATTATTTTATACGTGCTTAAAATATTTTATAGGTATTTAAAATATTTTATATGCATTAAGAATATTTTATGCGCATTTAAATATGCTGTCTCCTTTAGTTAATTTTTTTATTTGTCTACGAGACTGACAAAAGTAAGTTCCTGATAATGGCCAAATGTTCAATAATAATAAATAAATGATCTTTGGACATTTCACGCAGAATTTTTGCCTGGGTGTGCGCTTATTCCTAGATTGTAAAAATACAGGAAAACATTAAATAGACATTGTGTTTCTTTCTTTCTTTTGAATTTAAAACAAAAAAATACACATACACACACACATACATAAGTTTTAATACAACTATAACTAACTTTAACATTGTTTTTGTTGAATATTTTTTGTGTGGTTGAATAGTCTATTTTCTTTAGTTCAAGAGTTTAAAGGAAAAGATACAGTAGATTGTGTCAAAAAACTATCGTGACAATACTTAGCAGGAGCTCGACCAGACAGGGACATCTCTGGTCGAACATACTAAAACATGATCAAGACTGTGTGTATTCCATTCCATGCAGTTGTAGTCAGTAATATAAAGATGTGATTAGCTGGAAGAACATCGAAAAAAAACCCATTATTCCGGGCCGAGCAATGAAATCACGTATAGCTGATCATTTGTCTAAGGAAAAGGGTATCTATCGATTTCTGTAGAATTAAGTTAAAATACTAGACAGAATAACCCTGGAGAATAAAACGTATGAAAGAATCAGAATGATGACAGTATGAGAGGTCTAGCATAGAAATAAATAAGATATCGGGAACTTAATAAAGGCAGAAATAGTAATCATAGTAAGCGGTTATAGTAGAAAATAGAAGCTTCGGTGAGTGCAGCAGTAGTAACAATTAGGAGGCAGATTAAATTCAAGGTTCAAAGTTTTTCGCGAGTCCCATCAAAAAACATCTTGCACATTTATAAATCTACCATTCGTCCGTGCATTGAGTACTGTTGTCATATTTGGTCACCTGTTTATCTCGGGGTCCAGAGTAGCATCTACGATGTAGTTAATCCCGATTTGGCTTCTCGTCTTCAGCCTCACAGACGGAGTATGGCTTCTCTCTGTCTTTTCTACAAGTATTTTCACGGCTTCTGCTCCGACGAGCTTTATTCCCTGGCGCCCTACCCCCATGAGTTTAGTTCCCACCTGTTTGCTGTCAAAATAGGCAGATGTAACCAGCAGTTATACTCCGGCAGTTCCTTTCCTAGCACCTCCCGCGTGGAACTCTCTTCTCCATGCTTGCTTCCCTAATAGCTACAATCTTCAAAAGTTTAAATGCAACTTCAAATGCCATGTTCTATCTCCGTGACTCCCTCTTTCTCTCTTACCCTCTCTACAAATTCACTTGTATTCTTTTCTTTTCTGTTTTCTCTCTTTTCTCACTGTAACCCCCTGTGCACCAGTGACAGTACTGCCTTGCTTGGAGTGAAACGATTATATAAAAAAATCGATTAAATCGTTGGTTCGTGAATTTGGTGACCTAAGCAGACCAATATTTGCTGGTTTAAATACGAACTGAGAAGTTTCTACGATTTTACTTTGAGAAATATTGCCATCAATCAATATCATATATATTGGGAAAAAAATGAAAAAAATGTTTTTATCCAAAATTGAGGCATTTCTGTACAGCAAAAACGGTAGGTAACCAAGAAAAAGTAAAGTCATTTTCAGATTCAGCACCCTGAAATTAGCTAAAAAAAGATGTTTAGTATCACATCATTTGAATTTCTTTTGTTGTTGACCAGTATGACGAATTCAGTACAAAGGTTGAGCAGAGTGTGCTTGTACTCATAATTACTAGGTCACTAAACAATGCCAAATAAGAAGCAGACTAGATATTCCTTGGCATAGACAGCGGAAAGAGAACAGTTTACACTAGCAGATTAAAAAAAGGGATCAGTTAAAAATTCCCTGACGGGTACCAAGATTGAGAAACGCCCCCTTAAGACAAGTGGGTAAAATGGTTTAAATATTGTGTCTGCATTGCGTCATGTTTCCATTTAAGGAGGGTGTATTCGAAATCATAACTGTTTATCCTAAGCAAGTCTAACCCCAGAAAGTTTTTTTCTCATCAGAATCCATCATGGACAATTATAAATCCACCATTCGTTCGTGTATTGAATACAATCGAATACTGAATATCAGGTCTAGTGCATCTGCTATTCATCTCGAGGTTCTCGACAAAATGCAAAGAAGAATCTGCAATATGAACAATCCTGTCCAGGCATATCGACTTCAGTCAATTTCTCACTGACATGACTTCCCTCCGTCTTTTATACAAATATTTTCATGGCAACTGCTCCGACGAGATATTTCCCTAGTGCCCCAATCACATGAATTTAAGCGTCCTACTAGATTAACAAATAGGTCTCACGCTTTTAGATAACCGCCACTTCTTTTCTAACAGTTTCTTTTCTCGCACTTCCCACTTGTAGAATTCCCTTCCATTTACCTACTTCATTGTTAACTATAATCTTGAAAAATTTAACTGCAACATCAATTGTTATCTTCTATCTTCTTGAGTCCCGTTCATCTTTTATCATTTCCTTTTTTCTCATTGTAACCGACTCGGCATTAGTGGCGGTCCTGCCTTTCTTGGAGTGAAATGATTAAAAAAAGATGAAAAAGTTATGATCTTAGTGTTGTGGTCTGTTAGTACCAGGAAGAAAGACAATAAAAGAAGAAGGTAGGTTGAACCAGTGAATTGGAATCAGAGAACATTTTTTTAAATCATTTCACCTCGAGCAAGGCGGAAACGCCACTGATGTGCAGGGGGTTACATAAATGTAAAAAGATTAATTAGAAAAGAGTGAGGAGTACAAACTAGTTAGAAAGGAACAATAGAAAGATGAGAAAGCAGGTGCGATGACAGATACATAGGTGGAGAGAAAGGGAATGGTTTACAGGGGTGGGGAGAGAGCTAGAGTCCAGTGGTTAGTAGATGAGTATTGACATTGCATTTAAATTTCTGGAGGTTGTAGCCGTCAGGAAAGCAAGAATACGGGAGCGAGTTCCACAGGCGGGAAGTGCGAGAGAAGAAGCTGCAGGAGTAGAATTGTCGTCTGCATTTGGCTAACCTGACTGTGAATGGGTGTGACCTAGTTGCCAGTCTAGTTGCACGAGTAAACACCTGTTGAGGAGGCATCAGTGACTTAAGTTCGTCTGAGCAGAAGCCATGAAAGTATTTATAGAACAGACAAAGGGAGGCCACATTTCGACGATGAGGAAGTGTCTGCAGTCGAGTCGCCAGATCAGTACCTATCACATTACAGACTCTCCTTTGGAGCTTGTCAAGAACACTGAGGAGAACGGCAGGGGCACCTGACCATAAATGGCAGCAGTACTCCATGCACGGACGGATGGTTGACTTGCATATATGCAGGATGGATTCAGGTGGAAAAAACATCCTGGATCGACATAGTGACCCAATCTTCTTAGCAGTAGATTTTGCTATGGATTCAATATAGTGGTTCCATTTGAGGTCTGAGGACAGGGTAAGTCCGAGGAGGCGTAGTGTATTACTCTCAGGGAGAATCACTTGGTCCATGCTTATGGGAGGCAGAAGTGGTTGCCTGTAATGGTAGTCAGCTGATAGAAGTGTCCGTCCGAACTGTCAAGTTACTCTGCGTCTCGACTAATAACTTAGATTGATTGTGTTTCTATTGAAAACTTTGTTTAGTTCTGAGTCTTTTGGAAAGTGTCTAACTATCAGTTTAAAAAATATTTGTCTCATTTTGGTCTTTACCTCTAAATTAAATGGTGGGTTGAACCAGATAATGTTTCGTTTTCTATTATCGTTTTTTGTTTGTCTGTTTGGATGAGAATTATATTGTATGTTTTTATGGCCAGATTTTCTTAGTGCTTCTTCATAGTTTTTTCTTTTCATCAAATATTGTTTTGTTTGACGAATTATTTGATAGCCTGTGTTCTCTTCGTTTGTGAATGTGCCTAATTATATTTTGGGATGGTTTATCCCAAAAGCATAATTAAAGGAATAGAACAGAGGCTATCAATTGATTAAGTTATAGTTGTACGAGTAATTTAGATAGTTTCATAAAAACAAAACGCCAGAAATTTAGATAGCATTGTACAAAACAAGACCACTGATAAAGAATGCAACAGCAGGGACAAAAATAAATGTCCACTTCAAGAACTTTGCAATGCAAAAGAAGTCATTTACAAGGCAAAAGTACATGACTTGAATGGCCAAATTAAAATATATTTGGCATCAATTAAAAACACCTTTACAACTAGGTGGTTCAATCACATGTCTAAAAATAGAAAACTTAAAAAACTGTACAAAATTGGCTAGCCACGTATTGAAATTGAAATGAAAATATGGAAAAAACCCAGCCATAACGTGGAGCATAGTGAAAACAGCCAAAAGTTAGATATTATGCTATTCCCAGACAAAAATAAATTATTGAATGAAAGAACAGAAATTGTGACTACTTGTAACCATACTAAAAATACCTCTTAGGTTAATACAACTATGGATAAAAACGTTATAATTTCTTGTAATTTTAAAAATTGCGCGTTCAAACATTCCCTGCCACGTGAGTGTTCAAAAAAAAAAAGAAAAAAAAAAAAGAAAAAACCGTTACGTGAGCGTTCGTAAAAAATGGTAAACAGTAAAATCAGTTTTTGCAAATCGCCTGAAGAAGACACCACTCATAGTAGAAACCTAGGTTGCGTAATAATTCGATTACAAATGGAAAATATTAAAATGTTCTACAATATAATTGTTTTGAACACTTTTTAATACAAATATGCATTGCTCTAATTTTATTATGACCAAGAATTAATATATATAATGTGTTTAATCCCGGTTTTATTCTCATTCATATGGAGTTTGAAACTATCACGCAGCTTGAAGTTTTATTCTTATTTATATGCTTAAAGCTTCATATAACTAAGAATAAAACCTAGACAAAACAACAGATAATTAAAAAAGCCCTGAGGAGTGAAGATATCATACTGATCTCTCCAAGAAAATTCGAAGTCGGTATGACTCTGCTCAGTTGAGTGATAAACTTCTCCATATTAATCCTTTTAACGCTCTATATCTATCCTGATAAGACAAAAACCTGCTTGCCAAAATATCTTTTTATCAGTAAACCACTGGAAGAACAACAATCGTTGCACTAAAAATCATCACAAATAACACTATATGTATTTTTGTGTGTGGGTATATGTTGTGTGTATATGTGTGTCTATAAGTGTTGTGTGTGTATGTGTTTGCACGTGTATTGATGCTAGCGTTATAAGTAAAACAGTGTTTAATGTAATGTTATGCTGCATTTACCAAATGTTAACATTACCCTTGCTTATCGAGAACATTTAACATTGCAGCCCACAATCATAATTCCAAACATGTAGCCTCCGATCTTTGCTGATTTAAATCACCTGAACTAATTCGTTTAGGCCGTTGTCGATACTGAGAGCTACTAGTTGTACCAGAATAACAAAGAGTCTTTGAAGGACATATTAGCGAATGTGATGGTTAGAAAAAACAAGAATGATTTGATCGGCGCTTATAGCTTTCGAGGCCACATCTTGGCTCTTCTCATGCTTGAATTTAAAATATCCTTATTTTTCTCTGTTGTATATATTTCTTTTAACTTTATATCATTGTTATCAGTTAGCAAGACCACACACACACACACACACACACACACACACACACAGATATATATATATATATATATATATATATATATATATATATATATATCCGAGTGAGTATAGAATGAGGAGAGAAAAAAGAAAAGCTTTTTCCGTCCAAAACGTTAATTTAAAACAGTGCTCGATATATGATGTATAGAGCTGTGAATATTTATTATAAATTATATTTTAGAACATGTACATTGGTTGGGGTTCAAAAGTCTAACGGTCAAGACGAGAAACACATTCACTTAATTAACAACAACCCCAACCAACCCCCATGACAACAAAGAACCAAATATAAACAGAGAATGATTCCAAACCTTTATTTCCCCCCGATGAAATGTTTGAGTCCAAACACTGAAACAGCCATATGATTGGAGAGAAGAGGACATATATAGAAGAAATTATGTACATGTTCTAACACATAATTTATAATATATATATATATAGTGTATCGAGGCAGCAAATAATTTTCTGAACATATACTGTTAAATATAAGAGACAATGAATGTCTATTATGTTTAATCATAAGCAGTTCTAAACGTATTGTGGCTTTAATTTCAGTTGAAATCAAAGACAAAAATTCTCCAACATTTGAATAATTTTTTTAATGTAGATGGCTTCCAATATCTGATATTAAACCTTCAGATATTGGAGGCCATATACATTAAATCCAAAGAAACCACACTTAATAAAATCATGTTTAAATCTGGTTATAACACATTACATTGCATTTGCATATATATGGTTCAGGTGTCATTTCGCGCTATCACGCGGTGTGACGTCATAGAACCGCATTGCAAATTTGCGAACTGCGTTTTTTATATTTGGTAACTATTCCCGTGGCTTAGCCTAGTTTTATGTCAACACAAGATAAAATCGTCGCTGATGGTGGATATTTTTGTGTTTCCGTCTTTATAACCTCCCTGAAGATGGCTCATGTGAGCTGAAAGCTTAGAACCAACTTAATAAATAATTATCCAAATGTTGGAGAATTTTTGTCTCTATTTTCAACTGAAATTAATGCCAGAATACTATGTTTAGAACGGCCCATGATTAAACATGATAAACATTCATTGTCTCTTATATTTAACAGTATATGTTTAGAATATATATATATATATATATATATATATATATATATATATAAATTGTGTGTATTTAGGCTGCATTCTTTCATTGATGCATGTTTCATTAAATAATATAGACAAGTTTTGTCTATTTAATGTAAATTTTTCATATTGTCTGATAAGCTTAAGAGTATTAACATTAAATGAAGAAAGAAAATCACCATATTGATACATATTTTTTTTATAATCCAATCTTCCAGTGTCTTGTATGTACGAGTTTGTCGTTGCTTGGAAATTTTCCATGTAAACAAGAACAAACAAATTGTTTTTCCATGAATTGTTATCCTATAATGTAATTGACATTTTTGAAAATGGCTTATGTATGCCGAAAGGTTAGATTGGATTATAAAAAGATTATGTATCAAAGTGAAGACAAAGATTTTAGCAGCATTCATCTTTATCATGAGACAGTCAAAAAGAGTTGCAGGAGATCCAGTGGTGATTTTATTGAATAAATTTAGATTTTAGAATCTCAAGCTTTTTTGTGTAATTTTTGTAAATATTAAAATATAAAATGTTAAAAGATGTTAGCGTTATTTTAATTTTTGTGTAATTTAGACGGTCATTCTTCCATCGTACCCTGCACTCCCCCCCCCACACACATACATACACACACACACACATGTATATGTATATAACAAATGGGAAAACGTTAAATCGAAACGAGATAAAGCGCTTCCTCAGATCCAAAAACGACACAAAGAAAAAATATATATGACGAAGTTATTTAAGGCCTCACATAAAACCTTTTACACTTTCTCATAAATCAGTCCCTCAAAATATATATGTGTGTATGTGCGTCTGTCTGTATATGTATGTGTGGGCCTGTATGTGTGTGTGTGTGTGTGTGCGCGCAAAAACTTCAGATATAATTAAAATATATCTGTTAATTACAATATGAATAAAGACAAAGTGAATAGCCGACGCTTTTTACCTACTGACGAACATCATGAAGCTAAATATTTAAATAAATTTTAGAAGATGTTAAGTGACGTAACTTAATGATATTTGAATGCAATTAATATTCAAATTTATTATGGGATACATTTATGAATAAATAACATGGGATTATGAGTCAAACCGCTTCCTTTTAATTTTCTTAACATTTTTATTGTCATGCCTGTTAGCTTAGGAAGTAATGCATTCAGAAATGGTGATAATTGAAAAGTCAACCTGGAACACAGATTTACATTTTGATAATATTCGATAGAAGCACTCTAGATAAATTTCTATCTAAGTAAGTTACTTAGTCTTTTAAGAAATGACATTCTTGTTATTTTACGAATATTTATGTGTGTCTCTTAAACTTAAAAATTTTGACTTTTGTTTATAAATGCTTTTGGTAAAATAAAATCATCATATATATATATATATATATATATATATATATATATATATATATATATATATATGATGATCTGATAATCAATAATTTTTTAATGTAAAACACCACAGTCGGAAATTAGAAATATAATCTAAAATATTAATATTCCGGCCTTGTTGATAAAACCTGTTTGAATGATTTGAATGATGCCTAAATACACCCTATATATATATATATATAGATAAAACCTGTTTGAATGATTTGAATGATGCCTAAATACACCCTATATATATATATATATATATATATATATATAGATAGATAAAACCTGTTTGAATGATTTGAATGATGCCTAAATACACCCTATATATATATATATATATATATATATATATATATATATATATATATATATAGATAAAACCTGTTTGAATGATTTGAATGATGCCTAAATACACCCTATATATATATATATATATATATATATATATAGATAAAACCTGTTTGAATGATTTGAATGATGCCTAAATACACCCATATATATATATATATATATATATATATATATATATATATATATATATAGATAGATAGGGTGTATTTAGGCATCATTCAAATCATTCAAACAGGTTTTATCAACAAGGCCGGAATATTAATATTTTAGATTATATTTCTAATTTCCGACTGTGGTGTTTTACATTAAAAAAATATTGATTATCAGATTGAAGTCGAAAATAATAGACATGCTCACCTAAAGTCTGACAAAGAATTTTTGAGATAACTAAAGTTAATTCCCACTTGGCTTTCAAATGATAAAGGTTTCGTGCCAACTGAAATTTGCCAAAATTCTGCGAATTGAGCATGTGCATATGACAGCTATGTAACTACTAGGAACTCCGTGCTTCCATAATAGTCCAAGATTATTGGCTCGGAATCCAACACGTGCGCGACATACCAATGAACCTATGAGAGCTGAAGTTGTTCTTATACAAATCTTTCCAAAGTTTCCCCGTGAAAAGTTCCGAAGGAAAATCATTAAGATCGTAGCGAAAAAAGGAAAACAAAAACTTATTTTACAAAACAGTTATTTTTCAACATAATCTCTTTCCTTTTTAGCTACAATCAGAACACCCTGCAGTAAATAATTTCGTTTTTGCCTACGCAGTGATTGTGTCTATAACAACAATGTCTATAAGATTTTAAGCAATCTATCTATCTATCTATCTATCTATCTATCTATCTATCTATCTATCTATCAGTGCATACACGTGCAGATACTCATCAATATATAAATATTAATCGGGTGTTAATAGAACAGCACGCAATGCAATAAAACAGAAGAAAAAGTATGTATTTATAAATATGTGTTTGGAGTTCAATACATTATATATGCAATCATATATCTATCTATTAGCCACCACTTACAAGCCTGTTTGGCTATATCACAGCTCATCAGCATCCACCGGTTTGGTGCCAGTCGGAGTCACTAACCTCTAAGCCATAGGCACATGGAATCAGAGAAGATAAATTTTTGCGTATTATATATAACCGGTGTATGTAAGTATTAATGATAAAGATATAGTTTTAAGATATGCTATGATTATGGTTATACAAAATCAGGGATATAACGTATATACATATAAAAGTGGACATAGGCATCAACACCCAGCGAGAGAGCCAGTTTCATACCTCAAGATGAAATGTCCACTTATATATATATATATATATATATATATATATATACATATATATATATATATAGTTATCCGCAGACAGATCCGTTTCGCTGTATCACAGCTCATCAGTTACGGTTAGGCATCCGATTGCTTTTAACCCAGGATTGAAACCCGACCGAATTGGCGTCAGTCGGCGATTTTACTTCTGAGCTATGGGCGATCGGTAGAAGGAGGCAGACTTTTTAGCGTGTATATTACCATCATACACGCCCAATAGCTGAGAGTGTTCTAATTCATTGCTGAATGAACGATGCGTATATGCTAGAGCAGCTACTGTTTTTCAAAGTCTACCATTCTCCCAGAGTGCTCAATGAGGGATCAGGGTGTGAGAGCGTAAATAGTCATCCGCAGACAGACCTGTTTCGATCACAGCTCATCAGTATGGTTAGACATCCGATTGCTTTTAACCCAGGATTGAAACTCGACCGAATTGGCGTCAGTCGGCGATTCTACCTCTGAGCTATGGACGCTCGGTATATATATATATATATATATATATATATATATATATATATATATATGTGTGTGTGTGTGTGTGTGTGTGTGTGTGTGTGTGTGCGTGTGTGTGTTAAGAAATATACATATCCTAAGTCTAATGCACGACACAGGGTTTCAGGTGCATATTATGTACTGACCGTTTTTAGATTTTGTAGTTTAGTACTAGCGTTTTTCAAGTTCTTTATAAATTATGAATCTGGGATGTCTTGTTTTTCATTTATTAACTGTATAATTTTAATTTGGATTTTGCAGCAACCTAAAAAAGAAAGTTGAATCGTAGGAGTTTAAAATATTTTAGATATTATATGTAAATTTATTAATATTTACTTAATAGCGATGTTATATTACACTGGGCACTGTCCTATTAACACCTGATAAATATTTATATATGGGTGTGTACTTGCATTTATACATACACGTACACTTATTTACATCCATGCCGATATATATATATATATATATATATATATATATATATATATATATAATTTATTTATCTGTAAATTCAGATAAAACAACATGTCATTTAAGACATGCATTCTTTAACCCCTTATAAATTAGCTTAGGTAAAGGAAGGGGTTTGGAGTTATTAGTTTTATTAGGGTAAGGCTAGGGGAAAATTTAGTAGTAATTCCTCTTTGATATATATATATATGTGTGTGTGTGTGTGAGTGTGTGTATGTGTGTGTGTTGTGTATGCGAAATATAATTTATGTAATGCAATATTTACGATTAAAGTGCTCAGTATTTGGCGTAAAGAAAATGTAAATATAAAAGGTGAAAATGGGGTTAACACCGAGAGACAACAGTCTTTTTCATGTTTCATACTGTTTCAAGACTCTGTCGCATGGAGGTGTTAATCTCAGTGTACACTTTCAAATTTTTATATTGAATGTAACGTACAATGTGTTTTTTATTCAGTTTTTCTAACGTTCTTACACTTTTTGCGTTAAGGGGAGTAAGAAAGAGTGTAGAAACAATCCTTATTGATTATTGTCTTGAACAAATTTTACCATTTGGTTAGTCATTTTTAGTGCATAGAAGTAATAGGTAAACGCACGTGTGTGTTTGAGTGCGTCTGTGTCTGCATAGGTGCGCGAGCAAAGTTTGTATGCCAACCTGATGGAATGGTAAGAATATAAAACAATTTCGAAAACAATTGACTCTCGTGTGTAGAGGATTCTACCTCATGAGAAATATAGGTGCAGATCTTTTTATGATGATGTTCGATCATCAGCGTGTCATCTAAAAGTAAATAAAAATTCTAAGACTGTTTTATGGAAACCATAATTTCTATGCTAACAGTTTCTTTTCTTGCATTTTTCACTTGTGGATCTCCCTTCCGGTATATGCATTCCAGTCAGTTTTAATCTGCGAAATGTTAAAAGCAGTATCTATGGCTATCTACTGTTCTCCTGATGATTTCTATTGTCCCCATCATTAGTAATGTTTCTGTTTCAAAACTCAGTAACTTCGGTCTTGGGAGCTTTACTCCTTTCCATGGGCTGATATGTATATATATAAGAAAAAAAGAATCATTGATAGAACTAAAAGAGGACTTGCCAAAACCAAAAACACTTATTCAGTTAAAAGTCTAAAAAAGAAAATGACAATACTGAAAAATAAAATGAGAAAGGGTTCAAAGCAAACCTACATACTCGCTAGTAGACTGAAGTCCAGATTACTTAATCAGAGCAAATATATATATATATATATATATATATATATGTTTAACAACGTCAAATACTATGACAGTTTGGCTTTAGTCGTAACTCGATCCTCACGTTCACGTGATTTTTAAGATAAAAATGTGGCTTCTATTTCAAATACGAGTAACTATATATATATATATATATATATATATATATATATATATATGCAAGTATAGGGTAAGTATGAATGGAATAAAATTCCGCATCCACCCCAAAATAGACTCTTCTTTAAAAATTGCTCAGTACGAAGAAGAGTGAATATTATTTTTTTAGAATTTATAATATCAGTCTGTCAGTTAAGTTCCATACATGAAACACTCTTTGGGCGATCATGTCTCGAAAGAGACATGATTGACTGGGCAGAAAATTATCCCGCAGTAGGTTGCCATTGATTTCTGTGGTAGACTGGTTGCCATCCAAGGCTATAAAACCCAATCTGTCCTGCTATTTAACCCATAACTGGAGGGAAGAGACGGATTAGTACCTTTCCCAAGGGTATTTGTGCGTAAATCAATGCAAAGAATTCAACATGTTATGATATCAGTACATAAATAGTCATTTTGTTTCGCCACTAGCTGTGTATTGTCAAGTAATGATGTTAAATTAAAATTAAAGAGTTTTAAAAGGATCAAAATTAGCCCAACCTCCTTAATCATGGAGACATTGTTACGTAGTCAATGGTGACTAATTAAATACAAATAATTTCTAATTTGCAGAATATACTCCAGAAACAATTTAGTGGGGCATTAATGTTAATATTTGATTAAAAAAGATCATCATAATTGATCGATTATTAGCTTCACTTTACGCGACATCACACTACAAGAAACACCGATATTATTTAACTGCCTCTCAAGACGCTACGCAAGAGTTCGGGCTCCTAGCTATCAGTCGGAAGTAGCAACCAGGAATCTGTAAGAGCCTCCGGTCGGCCATCCTGAGGTCACATTATGCTGCAGTCAGTGCCAGTTTCCTTCTAACACATGTTGCATATAGTGCCAGACTGATACTACTACTCTCCGCCTCTCTTTTAACAATTCTTTAACTATGACGACATGCAATAAAAAAAAAACAGAATGCAAAAATCATATAAACCCGTCAACATCTCATTCGTGAACATACAAGGTATCGGTACCAACATTTGCAGAGTTAAATCCGTCCTTTAAGTAAACTCACCTGACATCTTAGCCCTCTGTGAAATTAACCTTGACCCTTCTATTCCGTCATGTGAGTTCTACGTACCTGGTTACCTTCCCCTTTTTAGTAATGACTCCAATGTCCATATGCACGCACTTGGTGTTTATGTCAGTGAACATCTCCCTCGAGCTAGGGTGAATCTCTAGGTTAATATATATATATATATATATATAATTTTTTATTTTTAGTGTAATATGAAGCTAATAGTCGTTCAATTAGGATGATATTTTTGAAATGAAATATTAACATTAATGTCCTACTAAATTGATTTTAGAGTCTGTTTGATTGTTCTTCAAATTAGAAATTACTTATATTCTGATTGGTCAATACTGACTACGTAACAACGTCTCCCTGATTAAGAGGGTTTGGCTAGTTTGAACCTTTTTAAAACTCTTCAAATTGAATTTAGCATCCTCATTTGATAATACACATTTAGTGTTGAAACAAAATGGCTATTTTGTAGTGTTCTTACAACATATTTATTTTATATATATATATATATATATATATATATATATATATATATATATAACATATATGTTACTCATATGCATACACTCATACACACATACTCACACGCATATATATATATATATGTATATTATAGTGGTTATTCGAATTTAGAATACATGTTCTATTTTTATTTTTATCTTAATGCAATTTCTCAAAAATGGGACATCTATTACAAACAGAGTTATCTAATAAAATTTTTTGATGTAATAAAATGTTGGGTTAATAGTAAATCTATTAATTCTTTCGAAATTGCTTAGCATACGTTTCGGATACAAAACAGCTTAAATATCATTTTGAGAAAAAGACATCTGTCTGGAGTAGCTATATCTTAGTTTTATTGTATTCCTATTGAATCTTCAATAGGAATACAATAAAACTAAGCTATAGCTGCTCCAACAATCTAGAAAAAATAATTCAAGTACATAACAATAAAATATTAAAAGCACACAACAAAAATAAAATTAAATACATGAATAGCAACAAACTTTTAAACCAGAGGCATGGAACCACAGCAAACTATAAACACATTAAATAACTAATCTTACAATCATGCTAATAAATAATACAAAAGCCAAAGCTAGGACTACTTAGAGACGATAAATCTTTACAGTATTAACAACACTCTTACATCAAATTTTACCTATTACGCATCACAAACTGTGATCTAATTTAAAGTTTTATAGAAAAAAGTGATTTCCTAAATTTAAAATTAAGGTTAAATATACAAGATTAGATTAATTATAAAAACTGTGTTTAAATACAAAAATATTCTATAGTTGTACAAATAAACATTAAAGTCCAATCCTATTCCTCCCCACCCGTATACTTTCTTACTATTCCCCTCTACTAAACCCCAAAAATAAGGTCCAGCCATTAGGCGATAAAGCTATACCCCATCACTTTCATTAATCGACTATATTCCCCACTCATCCCACTTTTCAAAATTCTAACGGACAATTTACAAAACTTATTCCCTTGTCGCTAACCCCCACCAACATCCTACACACAACTCGCCAAATATAAGAAAAGAAGCTTTCCATTCCTTTCCATACCACCTGATGAGACATTGTAATTTCAATGTCAAAAAAAAAAAATGTATACTTTGTAGTGGATAAAAAAATTGTACATGTTCTAAACTATAATTTATAATAAATATTCACAGCTCTATATTATATATTGAGCACTGTTTTAAATTAATGTTTGGGACGTTGTAAATTCTTCTTCGTTCCTTATTCACTCGGATATATATATATATATATATATATATATATATATATATATAGTGTATCGAAACAGCAGATAATTTTCTAAACATATACTGTTAAATTTAAGAGACAATGAATGTCTATTATGTTTAATCATGAGCCGTTTTAAACATCAAATTTTGGCTTGAATTTCATTTGAAAATAAAGACAAAAATTCACCAAAATTTGGATAATTTTTTATTAAGTTGGTTCTAAGCTTTCCAAATTATCCATATATATATATATATATATATATATATATATATATATATATATATATATGTATTGACAGCAAGATTTTTAAGCACCTTTCATTGAAAGCGATCAAAAAATAGGATTCTTACATATTTCCTTTATGCAGTAAGTTTTTTCCAAGCGCTTTCAGCAACTCTCAGGGATTTTATGTTACCGGTGCTGTTATTTTTTCTCATGGCTGATTGAAACGTAATTTATTTTGTGTTGTTTTGTCATACTCTATATCTTTGTGCAGTGATGAACTCAGATGAGGCTCTGCGGAAGGGCAAAGTCTCGTCTGGAGTAAATTAAACAAGACATGCTCTCGCTTATGCGGTGTCTGGGGAAATTTTGTCGGAGCGTTCACGCATGGAATACAACCATTTAAAACAAATTTGCGTAGCATACTGCATTTTGATGAGAGGACTCAGGTAAATAACCAAAGTAACTTATACTTCATGGTCACTATAAGTTTCATCACTCAATAATATCTTCGGATCAGGTATACATTTTCTAAACATATATTGTAAAATGTAGCAGACAGTGAATGTCTATTATGTTTAATCATGAGCCGTTCTAAACATCGTATTTTGGCTTTAATTTCAAGTAAAAATAAAAACAAAATTGTCCAACATTTGAATATTTTTTATTATGGTAATTCACATGAGCCATCTTCAGAGAGGTTGCGTGGACGTCCTCCATCAAAGATGATTTAACTTATGTTGACATAAAACATTACTATGCAACGATAAGTCACCGAATAGCACAATAGTTATGTTAACTAATTATCTATTGCCTGTATATATATATATATATATATATATATATATATATATATATATATATATATATATAAAGACAAGGAAAAATTATTTTAGCCGACGCGATTCGTTCTCTGATGGACTTTATTATGGAAAATGGCCAAATAATATATTTCATCAGAGAACGAAACACGTCTGCTAAGATACTTTTCTTTTTGTCTTTACTCACACACACACACACACACACACACACACACACACACACACACACACACACATATATATATATATATAAACGTATATATATATATATGCATATATATATATATATACACGTATATACTATTCTTCTTATTATTATTAATACAATAAAATCAAAATCTGTATCTTCATGCAATAACAATCAGTCAGTTATACTCTTGAACTAATAGCTATAATCTGATTTATATCATGTATAGACGGCAGGTATCTACTACTGCGGACATATGTTTTTAATTATACGATTATTCTTATGCCGACATGCGGACATAATGTCGTTTCTCCCATTCAATGGCTGGTCACCCTTTCACTGTATGAGTAGTAACATTTTATTCAGACACAAATTACAGTCATCTCCAACTCCTTCGTTATATGGGTTTTCCATGTAATAGCGGACGGTTCCTTCCCGCTGCTAATGACATTCGAATAGTAGGTAGAACGTCCTATTATTTTTCTGGTAATTCTCATTGGTATATATATATATATATAACATAGAAATTTCCATGTAGCAATGAAAAATTGACATAACCATATAATTATATTATATTATATTAAGCTCTATAATACTCATTATATTGAGCACTGTTTATAATAAAATAAATGCCAGAGAACTCAAAATATAAAAAACCTTGAGTCCACTTCACTTGGAATTATATATATATATATATATATATATATATATATATATATATATAGGCTTTATATGTTAGGCTTTGAGCATATTTTACGCTTAAGCTTTTATTCATTCTATTATATATATATGAAAAAATAAAATAAAACAAAAACAAAAAACAGCATATTAGGAAGGAAAAGGTCTCAAACTTAATAAAAATTAATTTTTTACATCAAAATATTTAAGTTATTATTAAGAGAAACGATCAAAGTATTTTTTAAATTATCCTTTCTGACACGTTCGATATTTTGCTAACAATTTTATTTTATTTTTCGTTAGCAGGAGGTCAAATCGTTACAAGAGTTTACCATGGAAAACGCAATATTACATGACTAATTTTTTTCTGGTGACAAAAACATTAATTTAGAAATTCTTGCAAAAGTCAAATAATTGTCGGATTTTAATGAAACTTGCAGATCTTATTCCCAAATAAATTAAATTATTTTTGAATATATTATTTTAAAAAAATCTTGGTAAAAATATTTGTTTTTACAGCTGTTACCTTCCCCCTGTAAATTCATGAAATTCAAGAAATTAAATTCTGGAGGCAAAATTGGTTGTATTAGTTAAACACTAGACTCATTGGGGAATGTAAATCCTGTATTATTTTTTAACCGCTTAGTTTCTTTCTTCAAACATCTGCTCCGAATAGTAAAATAAAAAATACAATAGAACTTTGACATTATTTAGTTAGATAAGCATTTTATTACTTTAATAAATAATATATATATTTCAGACATTATAGTCTGAAGAAAAAAATCGATTATTAATGAAATTTAAAAACAATTGTTTTCATTTCTTTTAATTAAAATTATTCATAAAGCTTCAAATCTATTTTTTAAATATTTCAGACTTGTAAACGTTAGGGTGGTAATTTATTAAGTGAAACTATATTTACTAATCGAAAATTGAAAGGGCTAATACAAATAATCTATTTTAAAATAATTTTAAAAAATTCTTTTTTATGTATTTGAATCTTTTTTGTATGATAATTTCCATGTGTCCATTAAAAGGTCATGTGTTTCACGGTTTCTTCTCCTTACAGGCAAAAATATTGTAAAATTATGTCACGTGTTATCTTATCACGTATCTATTGAGCTGTCATTTCAAATAGAGGGGAAAGTTAAGAAAGTTGAACTCTTAGTTTCGAAATAGTATTATTCTAAATTTCATGCTATGAATAATTATTACTTGTGTAAATCATATTAATTTACTATTAAATTTGCTAATTTTCTAAAAATAATGTGTCACAGATATGTATCATAGTTTTGTAAGATTTTGAAAACTGAGACTCAACTTTTGTTGACCAATGTGTCTATCGTTCAAAAATGGCTGAAAAATTAAAAACTTTTGAAAAAATTTTAGATTCCAATCAATATAATTTCTGTTTAAAATACAACAGAGTATTTTGCTTACTGGAAATAGTAAATATAATAATTTAACTTTTAATTAAAACTAAAATAAAAGTTTCAAGAAACCTTTTTTTCATTTTTGAAAATTCAATTTAAAAATTAGTTGTCAAGGGAAATATAAGGATATATATATATATATATATATATATATATATATATGTATATATCTGTTTACGGATTTTACAACATTACCTATATATATGTATATATATATATATATAGTATGAATAAAAAAATTAAGCGTAAAATATATAAATATGGCAGCGTTATGCCTCAATTCATCTTCCCACAGGGTATAAGACGCAACACGGCGGCCTACATCAAGTATCTTAAGCAGATACTGCTGCCTTAGGTCAAGAGAGGGTGTGCTGGAAGATCCTACATTTGGTAACATGACTCTGCACAATACCACACAAGCAGGGGAACCAAGTCATGACTGTCAGACAATTTCTGTGACCACATTACACATACAAATCTGGCTACTGGACTTCCCAGATGTAACCTGTCTGTTTATTATGTGCAGCAAGAATTCCTGTAACACCAACAATGAATTGAAGCAAGGATTATAGCAGCATTCACTAAGTTAAACAAGGAAACCGCCCAGAAGAGATGCAGAAAATTTCAAAGTCGTTTAGGGGCCGTGGTTGAAGTTAATAGGGATTTTATTGAATAAATACACCCTTTAGTATTTCAAAATATTTTTGTGTAACTTTGGTAAATACATCTGTTAGAATGAGATGTCACTGTCATTTTCATTTTCGCGTAATTTAGATGACAATTCCTCTATCACACACACACACACACACACACACACACACACACACACACACACACACACACACACATATATATATATATATATATATATATATATATATATTAATCGTTTCACCCCAAGCAATGCGTAACCGCCACTGACGCTCAGGGGGCTACATAAGACAGTAAAGTTTAAAATGTAAGACAGCGAAGACAAAGACGAACCAGTCATTTTGCAAGGAGTGCCTGAAAAATGGCAAGAAAAGGATGGGAATACAGGCGTGATGACAGTTGCGAAGTTAGTTTGTGAAAGGAAAAAACAAGATACACGGAGTGATGTAGAAAGTACGAGGGAAGAACTATAATCAAGTGGATAAGAGAGGAGAATTGAGATTGCATCTGATCACAATAGGCGCCTGTTCACGTCTGCTCGCAATGAGTGCAAGAGAACCCTAAATGACGCCAAACGGCTGTTTACTGAGAGAATGCGACAGCGCATAGCTGACCGCAAGTTCGGCTCCAACGACTATTGGAGGATTTGCAAACGAGTGCTGAACAATAGCAAATCTTCAATACCTCCTTTAATGCATGGATTTGAGGTTCTCACGTCATCTGCGGACAAAGCTGAGTGCTTTGCCCGCAGATTATCATCCAACTCTACATTTGACTCATCCTCGAGGTTGTAGCCGCCAGGAAAGCAAGTATACAGAAGGTAGTCCCACAGGCGGGAAGTGCGAGTAAAGAAGCTATTGCAATAGACGTGCAGGCTGCATTTGGTAGATTTAACTATAAAAGTGTGTGACCTGGTTACTAGTCTGGTCGCTCAAGTAAATTATTGTGGAAGGGGCAGAAGCCATGAAAATATTTGTAGAAGAAACAGAGTGAAGCTACATCTCGCTGGTGAGAAAATGGCTGGAGCCGAACTGCCAGGTCAGGACCGATCGCATTAAAAATTCTCCTTTGGAGCCTGTTGAGAAACCTGAAATGAACAGCAGGGGCGGCTGACCAGATATGACAACAGTATTCTATACACGGTCGGATGGTTGATTTGTATATGTGCAAAAAATAAATAAATAAATAAATAAAAAATAAAAAATAAAAAAAAGCAGACAGAAAAAAAATTCCTGGCCAGACACAGTGACCCAACCTTCCTAGCAATGGATGTAGCTATTGATTCAATGTAATGGTTCCACTTGAGGTCAGAAGAGAGGATGGGGCCGAGGAGGAGCAGTGTATTGCTTTCAGGGAGACTCGCTTGGTCCATGCTTATGTGGGCACAGGTGAGACTGCCTGTGATGGTTGACAGATAGCAGCTTCGTTTTAGTAGCATTGAAATTTACGAGCCACTTCTTACCCAAGTCGACCACAGAGTAGAGCGAGGTTATGTTTGTTCGCCTCGTCAGATTTCTTACTGATGCGGGAGTAAAAACTAAAAGTTTCCTGCACTCTCACGCAATCATCAAGCGATCAGCAACAGTTATTTTGAATAATCGGCAATTTATGCCCCCTTGCTAAGTTCAAAATTATCCAAGAGTAGTTGGTGCATACATACTACGCACACACCAAGCAAATTCAGCGAGGGGAGGTGGACCGATCTGCTTCTTTTTCAAATTTCATTAGGTTGATTGATTATTTTTTACGCCTTCTGAACTTTTTGACGATTATTTAAAGACAAGAAATATTTTTGGATAGTAAGATTTATTTTTTGAAAAGATAATAATCATATTGATGCATGTCCTACTGTTCTCTCCCTATAGCTAGGGAAGAAGAGTTGATAATATATTAGGATATATGTCAGCATTGGGTGTAGATATAGAAGAATCCAAAAAAGTATCCTGTACATACAGTGGTAGGACAACTCTCTAAGAGAGCTCTAAATATATATACATATAAATACATGTAGAGCAAATATAAGAAAAATTAAGGCAAACACGTTATTTCATGGTAAATTGGAAGTGTCCGCCTTAATTTTCTTATATATATATATATATATATATATATATATATAAGGTTTTATTAAAAATTACAGGCAAGGTATTATAGCTAAGAATTTTATGTAAGTTTTCGTGTGATCTATGTTTTTCTTTTTTATTTTGATGTCGTAAATTATACAAAGACTATTCGAATGTCTCGTTAATCCGAGCAAAATTTGGTTGGGCGGATCAAGAACGCAGTTCTTCAAAGGACATGCAAATCTGTAAATAATATTGGTTCGCTGTTGTTTGGATTTTGCAGGTGGTTTTGACGATGATGGTAGCCGCTTTAATTTTTGTATATTAGATAATTAATGTAATATTTTTGTTCAATTCAACAAAAGTTGATTATTTTCGGATGATGTTTCGAAGTGAAAATTTGTGTTGTTTATCATTGCAATGCATTTGGTTTTTATAGAAAATATTAATGTTATATGATTATAGCGGACATACGACTACGAAACTGACGCGAAAAAAAAAACGCTGCCCCACCTCGGAACAGATGTCAATTCGATTTCATTTAAACACACACGGGTACCTACAAAACCCAATCCCTAATATTCTTGTTGACAACACAAATATCATAGCATCATCCACATGCTAAAAAACGGTTAAAAATAATAAAAGAATTATTAATAAAAAAAAAGAAAACCCCAACACACACTTACTGTGTTCGGAATATAAAGCGTACACAGCACTACATGCATTCTGTTATGTATAAAATAAAATCCATCCTTGATAATGGCTAATATCACAGCTGAAATCGGTTGGATAAACAAAACATTCGGATAATTTTTATATGATTTATGTCCTCAAAAGTAAAAATATCATACGGTGACACGAAAAATTACCTAAAATAATTAACCATAATATCTTGTCTAGGATTTTAATGAAACCTACATAAAAGAGAGATTGCTGCCTATATATATATATATATATGTATATATATATATATATATATATATATATATATATATATATATTAACAATATCACTTAGAAGCAATGATTACAATATATTCAATACGCCGGAGCAGATATTTTGAATTAGATTAAGTGAATATCGAGAAATTTCTTGGAATGTTTGACTCGAAAAAATGTGGACAGCCTTAACAAAATCTCTAAAAGCACATTAATCAAATTAACTGCCCGCTACTTGAAAGACAGTGAACAAAGCTAGTTTAAAAAACACTGCATTACTATCGAGTCTAGTGGAGCTTGTGTCTTTGTTCTTGAGTAAGACATTTGGCATCAACTCGACACGCAAAGAGCAATCTACCCAAAATGCATTCTCGTATTCGCTCTTTACGATGGTCGGTTGAAAATTCAGTTGACTGACCAAGATATAAATGTAAGCTGAAACACCCTTTCTTAGACTAAAATATATACATGTGTACCAGAATACAACAGCTGTTCAGCCGTCCCCTTTTATACCATTAGAAATCTAAGATAAACTTAAAATTACATATTTTTATTCTCATATAAATCACTAATTTGTGAAGAAGTTATCCAAATCTTCTACATTGTAACTGGAAACAGTCAGTCAGTTTAATCCCATACGTAATATACGTTGGAGCGAACATGTTCGATCCCTGACTGACTCGGCAGAAGATTTTTCCGCAGTAGCTTGTCATTTCTTTCTGAGGTAGACCGGTTGCCAACCCAATCTGTCCGGCAATTCAACCCATAGATGGAAAGAGGATTAATAGCTTTCTCTCGGGTGTTTGCGAGTATTTGACCCATTAAGTACAAGACCTTAAATTCCCAGACAGAAAACGACAGGAAGCGACCCTAAAGAAAAGAAATACAGAAAAAAAAACAATTCTGAGTTACACAGTTAAATGTGAAGTTCGTATTTTTTAATAATGAATTATGTTTTACCTTTTGATCCCTTTTCTACATATGCTATCGCTCTTTTCATGGCAAATGTTCATACTATTTATAAACTCTAGTTTTACCAGTTCAGACCTTCACAACTGGGGCCCATTCTGCCACGTAAAAAGAGTCGACTCATTCACTTTTCATTCCAATGCTAAAAAAAACGTTACACTCAGACAGTTTCTTCCCAAGAACTGTTACTTTGTGGAACATACTCCCGAGAAGGTGCTTTCCAGATCACTACGATATTAATCTCTCCAAGTCTTCAACTGCTAACTATCCTACATATCTTAATAATATGCACTTTTCACTTGCCATTTACGCTCTTAACACAAGTTCGTTAAAAAACCTTCTACATTGAGTAGGTTTTCGGACAAGATAAACAAGAATATAAAATGTTACATTAACTAACCGGCATTTCTTTTTGCCTTCATCATATTTATGTAATAATTAATTATTTTATAGATTTTTAAATTTGAAAGTTAGAGGTTAAAGTTACACAGAAGTAATAAGCATGAACTTTTTCCCGATTTCTCGCGTAGTCATATTTGACGATATGGTCGAAAGAAACTACACCGTAAATTGAAGTGAACGTCGTATTGAACGGCATCGCTTCCAGATCCTTTTATACGAAGGCGTGAGTCACGCAGACTCTATCCTGGGTCATACACTCTTTATGATATTGTTAATGATCTCAACGATGTTATCAGTTTTCAATTAGTATTTATACAGATGACATTAAAATTTATTCCTGTCCCAACAGCGAATCAGTCTAATCTGATAAAATATACCGGGTTGCTACACTTGAAAAAGACCTCCAGTCAATGCTTTACTGCTGCAAGGAATGGTTTGTTAATGTTAACGCCTTTAAATAAAATTGCTTTCATTTAAACACTACAGAGAACCTTTTCTGCCTACCACCAACATGGCTAATATTCAATGACAGCAGCACTTTACGCGTTTTCGCCATCACGTTTTACACTGACATGACGTGGAGTGACTATATCGACACAATAACTGCATGAATTTTCTCGTCAAAATTCATCTTGCATACTCACAAATCTAATATTCGTCCATACACGAAATACTGCTGGTACATCTGGTTTAATGCTCCTGCTGTACAGCTAGATATTCTTGATAAAATCTAAAGAAGGATCTGTAATCCAGAATCTCGACTTCCGTCACTTCCTGTTGTATCGTCGAAGTGAATGATACACAGATGAACGATTGGTTAATATATATATTAAGCACAGTATCCGGTGCTAACAGATATATACAAAAAATAAACAACAAGAAGTTACAAACAAAACAAACTTACGCGCAAAAGAGAGGAGGGTCTAAATGGTGTATAGCCGACGAAGTATAACCAGTCTTCCCGCAACTCAGCCTTCTACCGATATTCGGGAAAGTATTCGAGGCTATAATCAATGCTGAAATAGTTCATCATCTCACCGCCCACAAACTGTTCTCCGACAGGCAATATGGATTCCGCTTTGACAGGTTCACGGCCGACCTGCTAAAAACTGTAACGGAGTACATGCTACAGGCCCTTGATGAGTCTGACGAGGCTCGCGCGGTTGCTCTGGACATCTCCAAGGCTTTCGACAGGGTTTGGCACCCTGGCCTTCTATGCAAACTACGCGGTTATGGTATTACCGGTCGCCTGCTTGACCTAATCCAATCTTTCTTAAATAACCGCAAAATGAAGGTCGTTTGAATGGGCGTGCCTCTTCGTCCTACAGCACAAATGCTGGTGTCCCACAGGGCTCTATCCTGGGCCCGACGCTCTTCATTATTTTCATCAACGACCTCCCAGATGAGATCAAGTCCCAAGTAGGCATCTACGCAGATGACACTACAATATACTCCCGCTCCAGTAAGAAACCTGTCGTGGCGGACAGACATAATCTCGCTGCTGACCTTGAGCGGGATCTACACTCTGTGATGAACTGGGGCAAGAAGTGGCTTGTCAACTTCAATTCATCTAAGACCAAGCTGTTGTCTGTCAACCATTACAGGCAACCTCTTCTGCCTCCCATAAGCATGGACCAGGTGATTCTCCCGGAGAGTAATACACTACGCCTCCTCGGACTTACCCTGTCGTCAGACCTCAAATGGAACCACTATATTGAATCCATAGCAAAATCTACTGCTAAGAAGATTGGGTCACTATGTCGATCCAGGATGTTTTTTCAACCTGAATCCATCCTGCATATATACAAGTCAACCATCCGTCCGTGCATGGAGTACTGCTGCCATTTATGGTCATGTGCCCCTGCCGTTCTCCTCAATGTTCTTGACATGCTCCAAAGGAGAGTCTGTAATGTAATAGGTACTGATCTGGCGACTCGACTGCAGCCACTTCCCCATCGTCGAAATGTGGCCTCCCTCTGTCTCTTCTATAAATACTTTCATGGCTTCTGCTGGGATGAGCTTAAGTCACTGATGCCTCCTCAACAGGTGTTTACTCGTGCAACCAGACTGGCAACTGGGTCCCACCCATTCACAGTCAGGTTAGCCAAATGCAGACGACAATTCTACTCCTGCAGCTTCCTCTCTCGCATTTCCCGCCTGTGGAACTCACTCCCGTATTCTTGCTTTCCTGACGGCTACAACCTCCAGAAATTTAAATGCAAAGTTAATACTCATCTACTAACCACTGGCCTCTAGCTCTCTCCCCTCCCCTGTATAACCTTCCCTTTCTCTCCACCTATGTATCTGTCATCGCACCTGCTTTCTCAGCTTTCTGTTGTTCCTTTCTAACTAGTTTGTACTCCTCACTCTTTTCTTTTTACATTTATGTAACCCCCTGCACATCAGTGGCGTTTCCGCCTTGCTCGGGGTGAAATGATAAAAAAAAAACTTATTAAAAAGAACCCTTTAAATACATAGTCGCAGACGCTTTCAGGCTATGAACCTGTCAATCAGTTAGAACGCTGGAGGGGTGATAGCTGCTCTACAACACCAACGTGGCTTCCCTCTGTCTTTTTTACAAACTTGATTATAGCATCTTCCCTAACAATCTTTTTTTCCTGCTGACTCGAAAACATAAATATAAGTGTATTACTGTATTGGCATCTAGGTCCCACCTGTTTACTATTGAAATGGCTAAATGCAACTACCACTTTTCTTGGAGTATTTTCTTTTACTCACACTCTCTTAAATTTCCTGGTTTCCATGATTACTACAATCACCAAAATTTAAATGTAACATCAATCGCCATCTTCTGTCTTCTTTGAATACATTTCATCTTTTGTCCTTTTATCAAGGCTCTCTATTCCGAATCTTCTTTTTGCTCCAAGTAACCATTGCGTACTTGTGGCATTACTGCCTTGTTTTGGACGAAATGATAAAAAAGGAAAAAAACAACAAATAACTATTATCTTTGGTTGAAACCAACTAATGTGTAATATTTAAATCCCTAAACAATATCTACATTGCATTAGGAAAATTATTTATATTTATGATAATCATATTTTAGGCTCTTTAACTTCTGTGCATGTTAAAGATGAACATTATGACTGCGTAGTAGATGTCTCCATAGTAAAGCACTGTGAGCTGCGTCCGATTTTCTATCAAGTTCTTTATATTCACTTACGTGCAAATACCATTGTAAAAGGATATAATCCATATAGTCCCTATCTATGGGTTAAATAATAGGACTTTTTACTGAAAATTATTGCTATTAAAAGACAGAAGTTTTTAATATAATATTCACACGAAAAAATAGAATTATTCAACAATATGAAATATATTTCGCCCTTAAATAACCCACAAAGTGGTTGATAAGCCGTAAAAAAGCAAATCAGATCGTTATCGTTGTTCTGATTCTTTTAAAAGGATGCTGTCTATTAGTATTATTGTCAATTTCAGTTTTACGTCATTTGTTTAAAATTTTGTTTCCCCTTGGCTTCGGTCGCTTTCTCTTCACTGTAATGTAGCTTCCCTGTCCTTTTTCTATAAATACTTTTATGGTAATCACTTTAATGGTAGATAGATTCTATGATATTAAGTGCAGAACCAGATTTGTGGAAAGGTATCATCATTCCACATAATTATTCCTGAGTAATAAGTACATTTTCCAGATTTATAAGCCTGAAATTTATGGGTGCTTATTATACATGGGAACGAAACATTAAACGATCCACGAACATCTCTATATTCCGGAGGGTATAACTGAAAGAAAATCTATGGCCCAAACTAATGTGCTACAAGGAGTTCATCAAAATCCCTATCTTAACCTAGCAAATGTTAGAGAGCTTCACATCTGTCAATGTCAAAGGTCGACGGTATGATAATCTCTTGATTGCTGTCAGTAAAGTAGGGGTTTAGGCATCTTCTCCATCATCGTCGTTTGCAAAGACATTTGGTTCTTCTTCCTATACAAAACAATGTCATTTTCACTGTCATCCAATAACATTAATATCCTTTTATATCTTATGCAGATCCAGTGAAATAACCACTGCTTACAGGTATGTGTGCTAATTTATAATTTTAGTTCTCCTAATTGGCAGCAAACTTTTAATATTTTTGTGTGAACACATATGTTCGTTTGCTCTGACACCTGTGTAACTTTTGTATTTCAAAACAGAATGAAAACCATATTAATAATTCTTTTATTCAACACGGGGAGGATACAATTTGATCAAATGTTGAATTTAGCTTAGATTTATCGGCTGTAGATTCTAAAATAGACATCATGCAGTAGAAGGACATAGATCTAGAGAAATTATTATTATGCTAAAAACAACTTTAATACGATATTCTTTAAAAAGATTAAAAATACAATTATTATTACAATAAAAATATTGTTCGTTTTTAAATAACTCACAAAAGATCTATCTATAAATTAGCACACATACCTGTAACCAGTAGTTATTTCACTGGATCGGCATAAGATATAAGAGGATATTAATGTTATTGGATGACAGTGAAAATGACATTGTTTTGTATAGGAAGAGGAACCAAATGTCTTTGCATGACAATTGATAAAAATCCGTAACAATCAAATCAGACTGAATCGTCATCTTCGATGTCATTCACAAATATTTTCTTCTTTTTCCTTTCAAAATGATGCTAATTTAATCGCCGTCCATTTAAATTGTCCTGCGTCCTCGAGGACAAAGGGTCAAGTAGATAAAAGCGTTGGTTAGATCCAGTGGCTTGATCCAAAGAGTTGTGAGTATAATACCTGGCTACAAGAGTGGTAGCCAAATAACATAGACCGTTTAGTTAAAGGGAGATAACTACATGCCGGTAGTAGTATCGCACATGGAATGAGAATGATATACCGCAGTGATCGAAGTAAAGGATTCGGTTCGAAATTCTTAGCACCTGAAGAAGGCCGGACTGTACAACGGCTGAAACCTTGTGAACTAGGTGATAAAGATGAGGACAAAAGTCTGAATAATGTAAATAATGTCCACTTCCGTTTTACGCCACAGCATTGAAAAAACACTGGTCACTGGAATGTATGTTTGTTTATAATGACAGTTTATTTTTCCAATAAACTTGTTGCAGTTTTGTGTGATATGTCCATGCCGAAAGTATAATTATAAGTATAAATTTTGACTTTCAAAACAGTAATGACAACTATTATTATTTTAAATCGACACGAACGGAACTGAATTTGTATAAGGTAAATTTAACTCAAATTTGAGTTAAATTTAGCACCTTCCCTTAAATACCCGGGAAGTATTCTAACAGAAGATGGAAAGTGCGACACTGAGATCCGAAGGCGAATTAGCCTGGCCAAGGATTCATTCCAGAAGCTAAGTAGAACATTAAGAAACTGGAAAATTTTGCTAGAAACAAAGAAGAGAGTACTGGATTGCTGTGTGATATCTGTTCTTCAATATTGCAGTGAAAGCCGGACAGTCTCATCAACGATGAAGGAGAACTTTAAGCAACCGTAATGTGGTTGTACACAAGGATGCCGTGGATATCATAGACCGAGCATGTGAACAATGATGAGGTTTTGGAAAGGAAGGAAACTATGTTCTTGGGACATATAATGAGGAAGGAGGGATTGGAAAATCTGATACTCACAGGTCAGATAGAGGAAAAAGAGATAGGGGAAAGCAGCATGTAACATACTCGATGGGCTTGAGCAACTGGATGGCAGAGCGGGGTTTGGGATGGATAACGGGAGAAAGCGTGCTAAGAGCCACCAGGGATAGGAAGACATGGTATGCTATGATAGTCTACGTACTGAAGGGACATGGCACATAGAAGAAGAAGAAGTTGATGGTAAAAATAAGCAGTGAAAGATTTTGACTATCATCTAAAAATCCGGTTTATGAAGAAATTGCGAATTAATGCCATCAAAATTATGTAAAGCAGGCTCTCTCACATTTGGGTATGACTTTAAGTTTAGCGAATTATCACAACGTTAACCACAAATTTCACTCTTTATTTGTCAGAATTTTTGAGAGGAAGTATTGTAATTCAAGGAAGATAACTGATACTGAGATATCTAGAGGAGGCATGACTCGCGGGACTAAAACAATCTTCCCTGGTGAAAGAAATAAAGGATTCAGTTCGAAATTCCAATTACCTGAAGAAGACCGGGGTGTATACCGGTCGAAATGTTGTGACTATGGCAACAAATATAAGGAAAACAGTCTAAACAGTGTAAAAAGCTTAAATAATAACGAACTTACGAGCAATGAGATGCGATATTAATCTCTTAAATATTACACCATGACAATTGATAAAAAATATTAGACAACGCCAACTAAAAAAAAAACAAAAAAAAACCAGATTCCCAGTTAATGTAAAATTGACTAAAAATGGTTTCCAAAACACCTTCAGCCTGCCTCAGGTGGCAGCCAAAAATACCTAAAATTAACGTCTAAACGCAATAATTATTTTAAAAAATTATTTTATTGTATTTTTTGTTTCTTTCTAGATTAAAATGGCGTTATGTTCCATCCATCATAACGAAAACCATTTCTTTTCAAGCACCCATGATGATCATTATCTTCACCCTAACAACTCTGGATTCTATTAACAAAAACAATGTAGCTTACTGTAAGATTTTTACTCAAGAAAACCTATCTGCGTACGCCAGAAATCAATGTTTTTTCCACTTTCGTCTTTCGTCTTCATGAATGACGTTAATAGACGGTTAACAAGACAGAAATGGGGAAAAAGATGCTTCGTCTTCGAGTTTTACAAAGAGACGTCAGAAAAAATTCAGTGTGAGCAGACGTTGTCGCGAAATAACAACACAACGACATGAAATAGTAATTTCAACTGACAAAGGAACAAGAATAAATATCATGCTTAACCTTTTAACACAGGCACAAAATCCAAAGCCCTCATTTATATTGTTCGATGAGTATGCTCATTTGCATATTCTTGTGATTTTTACGAGAAAGTATTAAAAATGTATCCCCGTCCCCCTCGCACCCCTTTCCCTTTCGACCCCCATCTTAAAAGAAGGGATAAAAAATTGGAAAAGGCTATTTTATTGGTCCCATTAAAAGTGACGATTCTGCTTTTAAGCGATCTCGTTAAAAAAGGACCCCTAGGATATTTTACCGTTAATATATATATATATAATAAAAAATTCCGAATTCTACATACATTGAATAGCGGTTCAGCGAGAAAAGTCACGCTTCTTCAGCAACGATTAACAAAGCTAAATAAATAATATATTGTCTCCTTTCTCTACTTTCTTTCTGCTTTCTTTTCTTTTTTATATAAATTTCCCTTCCTTTCACCATCTGAAGTTGGCACTCGTTATCTTGGCTACTGAATATTTTTATGTCTTATTCTTTCATTAACTCTCCTCCTGTCTACCCCATTTGTCCTTTCCTTTCCTTTTCCTCCCATGACTTCTGTTCCTGTGACACGGTTAAATTTTGATTTTGATTCCTTAATACAGACGAAATCTAAAAGTCTTCTTCTAATATTGAGTCATGAATCTTTTTTCTGCCCCTCTGATTTTTACGTCTAGACAATAAATTTAAAAAAAGTTCATTCTTAATCCCCACTTAAAAATAAACTTCCTGTTTATGGATATATATATTTTTAGCTCCTTCCGATATGTAAATTTTGAAATAAAAAAAATATTGTTTTTGATCGTTGCTGAAGAAGTGAAATTTTTCTCTCTGAAACAGCTATTCAACGTATGTAGAATACGGAACTTTTTTTTTATATAATATACATATTTGGCTCTGTAAATGGATAATACAATTTACATGCAGTCCTCCACCAGGATCATTTTAATATCGATAAAATTAATATTAATAGGATCTGGTTTTAGGGATTTTCCCTATATGCTATTCCTTTTTCTTGGGATTTAATATATATATATATATATATATATATATATATATATATATATATATATGTGTGTGTGGGGGGGGGGTGGTTGCGTGCCAGCGTTGAAATATTAGTCACCATGATGTTGCAGGTATCAACACTATGAATATTACATATTTATGGAATACTGGAACATTTATCCCGTAAACAATATTGGTAGACTCAATGTGTGAGTCCTGGTAAAATTAAGACAAAAACAATATATATAAAGCAAACGATAAATAATATTATTAACAAAAGGAGTTGAATATATATACAATTGTAATGAAAGTACTTAACATTAAAACTAATTATGAGAAAAATGTGTTTGTTGTTGTTTTTTTTTTTTTTTGTGTGTGTGTGTGTGTGTGTGTGTGTGTCATAGACACGCGTGAGTATGCACGTGTGTGAGATAGTCAAAAGTGAAGAGAGAACCGAAGAAGAGAAGTCATCTTGGCGGCAGTGTTCCTATACGCGTGCGACTACGTCTAAAATCCAGAGCTAAAAACAGAGAAAGGGAGATAGACTTAACTATCGCCCGCTTCACTCTCCACCCATGTCTATTGAACAGGTGAAGAGGCTCATCCCTTGTTTCCTGTTTAGGTTGTGGTTTCCGGTTTTTCTCTTTTCCAATCTTTTCACTCTTACGTAGCCCCCTGCGCATCAGTGGCGTTTTCGCCTTGCTTGGGGTGATATGATAAAAAAAAAAAAAGAATAAGATTGTTTTAGAATTCTGTGAGACTTTTTTTTCATTTTTGAAGTTTGTTGGATCCTTTATTTTTCTATTATTCGTAAACTATTTTTACAATGAATTATTTTTTGTGTTTTAAACTGACCCTCTTCTAGTATGTCTCCATGATTAGTTTTTATCCTATTATATCAATCAACTTTGCAAACGGGACCTTCTGAAGAAGTGTTGGCCAAACGAATTATAAAGGTTAAAGAAAAAAATGCCTTCATGCTTATTCAGATCACACACACACACACACACACACACACACACACACACACATATATATATATATATATATATATGGGCAGCGACCTTATATCTTTCATTAAATACGGCCAACAATGAAGACTTTATTAATTTTTTATTAAGTTTTTTCCAGCATCCTTACATTTTTTCACTTTGTAGGAATAAAGGAGTACAAATATTTTCCATAATTTTTATTGTCCCAAGCGCTTTCAGCAACTTCTTGTTGACATTTAAGTGAAGGCGCTAAAAGGACGCATCTAACGTCTTCAATATTGTGACAACTAATGTAAAATTGATATTGTTCTCAGAAATTTCCATTTATTAACATCTTTACTCATCATGGTTCTGTTTGGTCTAAAGGCCGAACAATATACAATAAATCTATGTGTTTATTAATCACACACACAGAGGCACACATTCACGCACACGCACATAAGGGGATTTTTAAGCTTAGATCCTGAAAATATGGGGCATTCAGTGAGGATCGAGGTACGGTGGAGTAATGCATAAAGAGCAGAGTTCGAATTCCAAACTAATTCATTACACTCGCATACGTAATAATGACATTGGGAAAGGCATGAATGATGGTAGTGATGTATTCTGTAGTCTTGGTTCTATAGCCTTAGTCGGCAACCAGTCTATTCAGTAAGAATTAGCGGGAAAATAGTTTATTCACCTTATGGCGCGGAAGAAGTCTTGAAGCTTGCTTGGCAATCTTCCTTGAGATAGTGTCTCGTATATAAAATCATGACACCCACTCACAACAGCAGGGTCTGAGTACAGCAATGTTTGACTGTGTTTTGTTGGGTGGGATTGTCGATAGATTTCCGTCAGTTGGTTGCAGGATGCTAACGATCGAACTCACTACTTAGAACTAATTAACAAGTATCACACGACGCAAAAATGTAGGCATGTGTGTGTAAACGTATGTAAGAATGTATGCGCGTGTTTGTATGGCCCCATGCGACAGTTGCTGATATTTCGAATGAGAACCAAACAAGCCAAAATAATATAAGATTTCATTTCCTCTTTGTTTCTTTAACCAAATTCTGATCATGAAAATAAAAATAATCATCAGAAACTCTTTTCCCTCGTATTTCTATTTCATAAAATAAAATTGAAAATAATGGATGCCCTCGTAATTTTAAAATAAGTAATTTTAACGCTTGAAGGCATCTCCAAATAAGGCATCCCAAAAGATTTAATTTGTTATTCAAAACAGGAGCTAAATTTAAAAAGAAATGACGTTAAGTCAAATAGAAGGTTTCTTTGAATTAATACGCAAAGCCTAAAAGTGCAAAAGGATAAAATTAAAATAGAAGAAGCAAGGAATGAAATGTCGCATTAGTTTCTTCCGTTGATATGAATTTCAAATACTTTAATTTAATCTTCCTGCATCATGAAAGTATATATATATATATATATATATATATATATATATATATATAGAGAGAGAGAGAGAGAGAGAGAGAGAGTGAAGCGCGTCAACAGAACAGAAAATGTTTTTTCTTTTGTAATTTCTTTTAATAATGTTGTCTTTTCAGATATATTCAAGATGCAAACACCAACACACACAAATCCATACTTAATACCATAATCACTCACTGTGTGTTATTAAAGAATGAAATGTATAAGTTGGCGTCTAAATTACTCAAAAAATTAAATAACACTGGCATCTCATTTTAACAAATATATTACACAAAAATATCTTGAAATAAGAAAGAGTAAATTTAGTCAATAAAATCGTTATTGGCTACAACCACGATTACAACAATTAGCACTTCATACGACTTCGGAAATTCTTGCACCTCTTCTGGACAATCTCATTTTTAATTTGGTGTATGCTGTCATAATTTTTGCCTTCAGTACATCTTTGGTGTTACAAGGAATTTTGGTGAACTCTTACTTCACCCCACATAATAATCAAGAGGGTTGCATTTTAGGGATTTAGGTAGACAGATGTACGAGGTGATGTGGTTACCTGACAGTCATGACTTCTACTTGTGCGGCATATTGATGAGTCCTTTTGGCACACATAAGGTCTTCCAACAAAGACACTCTTGATCTAGGAAACCACTAGCAACTGAAGTCACTTTATGTAGGCATCTATACTTAGTCTGTGGGAAGATAAATGGAGGCATAACGTTGCCATCACTAGTGATCATTCCAGAAACATTTGTAATCCCAATTATATTCATCCAGCTGTTATGTTCTGAGTACAAACGAGATGCGAAAGAAAATTAAACAACTATTTCTGATGAATGGCTATCTCGAATGTGTTATTACATCTGCCATTGAACAAAAAATGTCAAAGTTCAGTGAGACTAAGATCTATGGGCCATCTAAATGTCCTGTATATGTCTGATCACCGTGCAGTGATCCCGTTAGTCAGAAATATGCCGATAAAATTTCTATTACTATTAAGCGGTGTTTTCAATGCCATTATAGTACGGGGCATTTTTACAACTAGAAGGGCTTTCTCTCCTTGCCGTAAGAATGTTTAGTCTACCCATCAAAGCCATTTAGTTATCATCAATATAAGTGTTGATGCGAGGTCGACTATGTGTGCAAAATCCTCCAGAGGTTGTAAGTTAGAATCGCCCAATATGTCCCGGGTCAGGTGCGTAAACATGAGCCGGTGACATCGGAGTTCGCATATACATGCCCCTGCAATTGGCGAACATTTATTAAATTCTGTTGCTTGTAGGATAAGATATTCTTCTGAATTTTTTCAGTACTGCACAGAGCACGAAAGAGATTCTACTTGGATATACTGGCGTTTGTTATTATTAATATACAGAGACATGCCCTGGCCCGTGCATGCTGTGGGTTGGTTGTTTTGTTCTTATGGCATATCAACATCGGCGGGTCATTTAGTGCCAAATAAATTTTATTTATTTATTTTTGTTAATACCTCTTTCTTTCAACAATTTATTTTTGTTTTTTTTATAAGTTTTGTGTCTAGTAATACTTTTTCTTTTCGAGTATCAAGATTCATTGGGATATTTTTAAGGGCAGGGTCCCCAAGTCCTACTCTTGTTATTTACCCTATAACTGGAGGGAAGGGACTGATTAATACCTTTCCCAAGGGTACCAGTGCTTAAGTGAATGCAGGGTATTCAACTGGAATTCGAACTCGGCTCATCGATTTCTCTTTTCGAGCCGATATCCACTGCAACACAGCGCACATCCGTCACTACAGCACACGGTATTCCCAAGCGGTCACCCATCTAAGTACTGACCAGGCTCAACGTTGTTTAACTTCAGTGATCGTTTAACTTCGGTGATCGGGCGAGAACCAGCGTATTTAACGTGATAGGCCGTAAGTCCCCGTTTCTTGCAACGAGAATTAAAACATAAATTGGCCCTATTCGGAGAAGCCATTACCTAACAGAGTGTATTTTTCCCACTTCACTTATCCTTACATTTATCTAGTAAAAACTTTATTATTAGTTTTAAATCACCGACGATTTTTGTTCTGAAGAAGGGTTGGTCAAAAGGCGGCTAGCAAATTTTAAACGGTGTGATACTTCTGTATCCCATTTTGTTAGTAAAATGTTATCTTTTTTTTAATGTACTATATCTGTGTGTCATAATGGCAGCTTGTTTATATATATATACTGCTCAAAAAAATTAGAGGAACACTTTTAATCAGAGTATAGCAACCTATCAGTCAAACTTTTGGTTAGTTAAGTAGCAGAGGGGGTTGTTAATCAATTTCAGCTGCTTTTTTGCTAATGAAATCAACAACAGGTGCTTCAGAGGGGCAACAATGAGACACCCTCCAAAACAGGAATGGTTGAGGCCACTGATACTTATGTTTCCTTCTCATCTCTTTTGGCTGATTTTTACTGACTGACTTTCTACTGCTGTAGTTTTTCATTTGTCTTGGATCAACATCTCTGTTGATAGAATGGTGCCGTACCTGGTCGCTACAGAGGCTGTACAAGTAGTGCAACTCCTCCAGGATGACACATCAATACGTACCGTTGCAAGAAGGTTTGCTGTGTCTCCCAGTACAGTCTCAAGAGTATAGACGAGTTTCCAGTAGACAGGTGGTTATTACAGGAGAGCTGGATAGGGCCGTAGAAAACCCTTAAACACGCAGCAGAATCGGTATCTGCGCCTTTGTGCAAGGAGGAACAGTATGAGCACTGCTAGAGCCCTACAAAATGAACTCCAGCAGGCCACTGGTGTTAATGTTTCTGACCAAACAATCAGAAACAGGTTCCATGAGGGTGGCCTGAGGGTCCGACGTCCTGTAGATGGCCTTGTGCCCACTGCCCAGCAACGTTGAGCTCGATTGTCATTTGCCATAGATCACCAGAATTGGCAACTACGCCACTGGCGCTCTGTGCTCTTAACCAATGAGAGCAGGTTCAATCTGAGCACATGCAATAGAGGTGAAAGTGTCTGGAGATGCTGTGAAGAACGTTATGCCGCCTGCAACATCATTCAGCATGACCGGTTTGGTAGTGGGTCAGTGATGGTCTGGGGAGGCATATCCCTTGATGAACGCACAGACCTCTACAGGTCAGATAATGGCAAACTGACTGCTATTAGGTATCGGGATGAAATCCTTGGACCAATTGTCAGAACCTACGCTGGTGCAGTGGGAACTGGGTTCCTTCTGGTTCACGACACTGCCTGACCTCATGTGGCTAGAGTATGCAAGCAGATCTTGGAGGATGAAGGAATTGATACCATTGACTGGCCCCTACGTTCACCTGACCAAAACCCAATAGAACATCTCCGGGACATTTCCGATATCGCCAGGTTGCACTTCAGACTGTCTAGGAGATCAGTGATGGCTTGGTTCTAGGATCTAGGAGACACCATCTGTCGTCTCATTATGAGCATACCCCGACGTCAGGCATGCGTACAAGCTCGTGGGGGCCACACAAAATACTGAGAATCGTTTTGAGTTTCTAAATGATATTTTGGCAAAATGGGTCAGTCTGCTGCATCATTCTTTCGCTTTTACTTTTGGGTGTCTTTGATTTCCCCCCTTTATAGGGTGTTTTTGATTTCCCCCCTTAGTTTCTATCAACTTATGTGGCATTATTTTGTTACTAATACATCACCTACTTATTATCCATATATATATATATATATATATATATATATATATATTAATTATACAAATTTAGTTAAAGACAATTAAAAAGGCACTACGATTAAGCTTTTAATTCAATTTTTCTTGTTTTTGTATAAGTGTTTTCCTTTCTGTACATAAAGTGCCAAAACTGCTCCGATGTTCAAAATATCCTATTGGTTGGTTGATTTTGTTTAGTGGTATATTAACATCTATATGGTTTATTTAATGCCAGAATGTAAATATGTTGAACGCAATTATATGACTTCGGCTACAGATAAAACAATTGTAGGTATTTCTGTTACAAATAGATACTGTTGTTAATTTGACTATAAACATGTATTGTGGGTAATTTTACAATAAGTATGTATTTTTGTTAATTCTATTTCTGGCTGACCTGACTACCACCACCTGTAAATTTGTTGTTTTTGACTTTTTTAACTTTTTTTTTCAGTGCATTCTTATCGATTACATCCTAAACTTTCCGACTGACAAATTAAACTGTAAAAATTTCAACATTTAAACAATTTTTTTGAGTGGGGGTTCAGTTTTTCATACAACCTTATAGTAAATCGATCCTGTGCAATTAACGTTTTTTCTTGCGCATATTCAACAACTGAATATTTTTGAAAAAAGCCATTCTTAGAGTAAGATGCCATCTTAAGAATGAAGGAAAATTGGAAAAAGACAAAAAAGAGCAACAAGTTGTCCCCACCCAAAATAAAACAAAACAAAGCGACACCAACGCGAAATTTAATATAACGTTGTATAAGAAACTGAGCCCCCCGCCTTAAAATTGTTTAAATATTGGCATTTTTCCAAATTTTCTTTGATAATCGGGAACTTTATGTAATAATGGATAAGACTGCGCTGAAAAAAAAAAAAAAGAAAAACACCAAATTTAAAGGTGTTGGTAGTCTCCTTCATGTCCACCCTATTTATTTATAAATATATTGCTGGTATTTTTATTATGAAAATCTATTTTTGTACTGTCATAGTGTTTTGTTTTTGTTTAGACTTGACTATTTGTTCATAACTGGTACTCTTACAGTTACTACCACCAATAGTCAGGTTGGACCTGGAAAAACATCAATTAAAAGACGGTTCTACGTTCTTCAAAACGTGATCAAAAGTATTGTTACTGGATGTCATATATTGTCATATTCAGGACAGTATATATCTGAGCACTTTCGGCTATTCTGCAACCAGTATCAACGATGTTATATTTAGGTAAATATATAGATTTTATATACTTGCATGAATAGTGATGAAAATGTTTTTTTTTATTTTCCAAATACGGTCAGTATATTGAGGCCGTATTCATAGTTGATAATATTGACTATTTGCTTTTTCTTTATTATTAATGCTTACATTATTTTAAGCATTTAACTATGAATGTCGTGTTTTTTCAAGTATGTAGCGGACAGAGTTTCATAGTTTTTCGTATTTAAATGAGTCTTGATTAAGTTATGGTTATAGAGATGTAACATGATCCTTCATTATAGGCATGTAGTATTATGTCTAATATGATTACTGACGAATTTGATTTGATCAGGAACGCAGTTCCTTTAGGGAAATGTAAATTCATAAAGTAGATTAGTCCCCTGTAATGTGAAACATCTATAAAAGCGGAATTATTGTCTAAGTACGATACTTACATATATATATATATGTATATACGTTGAAATACAGGTTCTCGTACCAAACTCGATGTTACTTAACTTACAAAAGTTAAGTAACATCGAGCCTTGTCAGTACCTACATAAGTTACCGCTTTGGAGTATCAAATACTGTAAACTTGGACGGGCGAGTGGTGTAAAGGAAATTGGAAAATCTGATAGCCGAGTTCCAATTCCAGTCGAGTTCGTTATATTCACTTACGTAAATCATATGACTTCAAATACCGAGGTTAATTAATAAAACTAGTATTAATTAATCAACATTATCTCCTTAAAACTATCATTATCTAAAAATATTTTTTAGTTTTGAATCGTCTGAAAACGGTTGATAGGTCGTAAAAAAATGCCCAGTCACGCGCATCATATGATTGCTTTAAAGAACTCTTCTTTTCAAAAAACACTAAAACGCAAAAATTACATCACAGTCAAACATGAGAACATAACATCGGAAAGATAACATCCTTGAATATGACCTTTGAAGAGGCTGAAAGCAATTAGAAACTTATGAAACAATTTTACATTCCTTGTCTCCAGCAAAAAGGAAACATGTAAGAATACTAGAAACATTAAATAAAAAATGAATAGAATCTTTCTTGTCGGTCGTTTTTAAAGCAACATATATATATATATATATATATATATATATATATATATATATATACTAGCAGTATAGCGCGGCGTTGCTCGGGTGTAATGAAAGCTTTAAAACTAATCCATGGTCCTGGAGCTCAGACTCTTTGGACGTTGGCACGAAAGACTAAAATGCAATAGTTGTTTCCAGTTAAAGCGGAACCGTAGACTGAAAGAAAAAATGAGTGGATGGAAGTCAAATTTTGAATTCCTGGTATCGATATCAAATTTTCTGCACTATTGTAAGAGCTTCAACCTTGAAACTTTTGAATATCGTTTCTCATGTCTTCGTCTATGAGTGTATCAAATTTGATTAAAATCGGACCACTCCTTCTATAACCCAATCTTTTCGATTATCGATTTTCGATATTTATCGGGCGTACCTCGACACAAAACCTAGCTAAGAACACTCGCAGACGCTTATAGTAGAACTGTATAAATTTTCAAAAAAATCGGTTCAGCCGTTTTGGAGTCTATAGGTAACGGATACACACACACAGACACACACACACACAGACAAAGTTCCATTTATAAATAAGTTTAGATATATGCACATACACAAACACAGACACATATACATATATGCATGCATGTATAACCAATTACATATTATCCTAAATTTAATACAACCAATAAATGTTCTTTGGTAGATTGTAAGCAATTATGTTGCTTTGACGATCATAACATCATCAAGACGTCTGACACTTCATATGTCAGATACAAGTTCTTTTGTACAAAATATAAAATCAGATCACTGTTCACTTTCACAATACTGGAAAATAATATTTGACAATGCGAACATGCTACACCACAAAAATGACAAACAAAACCTTTAAATTCGTGATGCCAGCTATACTAAAAATCAACCAAACAACTCTCAACAAAATCTATTACGAATATAGTAAAACATATTAAAAAGGATATAATGTTTATATAATAATGTCATTTTTACGTTTCTACCATTTCCCAATCAGCTTCCTTATACTGAGACGGATAAGTTTAAAAAGTTTAAAATAACAATAACAAAGCGCGTGATTTTATGACAACGGAATGCAGATTTTATCTCAGTTGCAATAGCATTGTTTTTATTGTAATTTAACACTGATGTTGATGATGATGATGATGTGCGTCGTGGTGCAGTGAATATCGACTCAGGAACGAAAGATCGTGGGGTGTGGTACCGAGTTCGAATTCCAGTTGAATTCCTTACATTCACTTACGCACAAATACCCTTGCGAAAGGAATTAATCCATCTCACCCTTTTATAAATAATAGCATAGATTGTGTTCTGTTGCCTTGGTTGGCAACCAGTCTACCGCAGAAAGCAATAGCAACCTACGAGGGATAATCTTCTGCCCAGTCAGTCATGTCTCTTTCAAGACATGATCGCTTAAAGCGTGTATCACGTATGGCACTTGACTGATGATCTTGAAAAAGTTCAAAATACTTAGGTTCAAAAATACAGCGCTTCTTTTATGAATTTCATGTCAAAATCAAGAAACTTATAAGACAACTGGAAAGGATCAGTATAAAAATAAGTAGACACAATATGACTATATTATTCCATGAAACATGTTTGAATGAAGAAATGCTCCATTAGATAGATAGATAGATAGATAGATAGATAGATAGATAGATAGATAGATAGATATTTCTATACGATATAGCATTAATACTAATATAAAATGTATTGCTGATTAATGTTATATTTAGCACTGTAACTCGACTCCAGAAAAGACCGAACAGCTGTCAAAAGATTCGTCTGCGAAACTCCAAATATGGCCTACAGAATGTCGTATCAATCAGCTAAATAAGAAATTTCATACTTGTATTAATTTTAATGCCTTGTCTCTGATATCGAGAATTTTACGGTAATGTCTGCTTGCTTTAAATGTCTCTTCCTTCATACTTCCACTGACTGGCCTCAGTCTATACTTTTATTGCTATATATATATATATATGCAATACTGTAAATATGATGGAGAGAGAATGGTTTGTAAGTTATTTTCTGTTAAGTCAAATTTTCTTGTTTTCTTAAAATTTTCCATTCTTGAGCTTTCGATAAATTAAACAGTGTTTAATGTTCAGTGCGCTTTCGGTTATTTAATCGTAATAAATGAACACCCCGGACAAAGTACCCGGGACAATGAACACGATAAGTATTTTTAAAAAATCCACTCCTCAAAATAAGAAAATTGTAAAACCACAATTAAAAAATGACTATTATTGCTTCACTTTTAAGTAAATATGCATAAAATTAGAAATGCTGCACGAATGTATAATTAAATGAACACAGACACACATATACATATTTACACACACAGAGATATATAAATATGAATATATATTTTATGTCAACACAAGATAAAATCGTCGCTGATGGTGAATGTTTTTGTGTTAACGTCCTTGTAACCTTTCTGAAGATGGCTAATGTGAGCCGAAAGCTTAGAACCAATTTAATAAAAAGATATCAAAATGTTGGAGAATTTTTGATTTTATTTTCAACTGAAGTTAAAGCCAAAATACGATGCATAGAATAGCTCATGATTAAACATAATAGACATTCATTGTCTCTTATATTTAACAGTATACGTTTAGAATATATATATATATATATATATATATATATATATATATATATATATATATATATATAAACTTAAAAAAAAACAACCACTATCACTTCTGCGTTGAATGCATTACTCTACAGTAATGAATAGTGCACTTTCGGTGACTGGCGTATGTATACACCGCATATATATAATACGCTAAAATTTACTCTGAATGGCTTAAGAGTTAGCGACTCCGACTGACACCAAATCGGTCGTGTTTCGATCCCAGCTAGAAGTAAGTGATGTCTAGCCACACTGATGTGCTGTGATACAGCGAAACAGGCTTGTATGTTGATGACGAATATATATATATATATATATATTTGTGTTTGCATATTCGGCTATGGATAATTCTCAACTCAAACTTCTTCAGATATGTGTCCGTGCGTACCTGTACGTGATTAGAATTTAAGACTCTCGAGGTTAAGGAAGAGTGAACCGATAATCAAGTTTTGTTTGTTGACATATCTCTATGTCATTGGGGATCTTTATTCCATTAAAGAATTGTACTGAATACAGTTTGTGCTGTCATACATTTCTCGTCTACAAGTGAAACTGCAACACATTGGTTGCCTCTTCCAAGTCGTTTATTAATGTCGAAATGAAATATTTCTTTTTCTGGTTGCTGTTATTTATCAGTGGGAACGATATTGATTAATTAAATTGAATAGGTTTAACGACACCGGTGATAATAATTATGGATGCTTCCCGTCTCATCCTTTGCTACATACACACACTCACGTATATATATATATATATATAATACATTTAAAAAATCGGGATTCATTTATTAATAAAACGAGATACAAAAATATCACAACATTTAAAATTTGCTAGGACCGTTTCGACCGAATTTTCCCCAGAACAAAAATCGTCGGTACTCGAAGACTGAGTTGCTAATAAGAAAAACAAGTCTTAGATTGCCGACGATTCTTATTCTGAGGAAGAGTCGGTCGAAAGGTGGCTTACAAATTTTTAACGTTGTAATTGTTTTGTATACCGTTGTATCAATAAAATATGACCCCTCATTTTTTTAAAATGTATTATATCTTGGTGTGGTAACAGCAACTTCTTTATATATATTTATGTATATTATTATCAAATATTTTGAACGTTCAAGATGCTTATCGCAGTTTGACTCAAAGTTTTGAGATTTTTCATCCTGCATGATGAAAATAAGAATGATAATACAGAAGATATATTTTATCATATTAACATTTCTTAGGTATGTTCACGAAAGTTTAAAATTTAATTTTTTCTGCACTTACATGTGCCATTTCTGTGAATTCTCTAAACAACTGAAAACTCATATATATAGATATATAAATGGATATACAACAAATTTATCGAATCAATCTACAGAGTTCGTAAAAAATCAACAACAAACATAATTTCCAGTTGTCTTTTATGTATTTCTCCAAGACGCTTCACTCAAAATCAGCCAAAACCGAGTGACTGGTTGATTTAGGTGTTTTTCCTTGATATGTAAACAAAGGTTTCAATTGACACAATTAATGGAAAATGTTGCGTTTAGGATCGTTTGTTTTTCTTAACTGCTTAGTTGTAATCCAAAAAACAAAAAAACAAAAAGAGAAAGTCGGGTCATTTTTGTAAATTCTACCTTATCATATGCTATATTAATTTCACAATTTCTACAAAGTGCCAACCCCTCCGACGTTGCAGGGACAATGCAATTTTACATACATCATTTCCGTTTATTGGCGAAATTCACAAAGCATGCATCCCGTTTTAAAAATAAAATAAAACCAATATTTCAATTTTTTTAAAAACTTACACGTCACGAAAACTGAAGCTTGAAAATGCACTTGACATTACAATATCAACATAACCACTAGAAAAGCCCGATCAAGCATATATATATATGTAATGAATTATTTTGAAAATTATTTTTACCGATACTCGTATTTAAGTAGATATTCTGTTTTTAATTAAACAGTATTTTATATTTATATCTACCGGCCTGATTATTTCAAGATAAATTTTTATGACGAAGATGTGTGCTACCCAGCAGGATTCGAACCTGCGACCCCTATTACATAGGGGAAAGCATACCATTTGATCTTGGTACCGTCTTAACCACTCGATCATGAATAGCCTCTTGATCAGACGAGGTTTTTATCATACTTATATAACACAATTTTCGATCTATCGTAAACAAACCATATCTGCTCTGTAATGTATCGTAATGTCAAACAAATGTAAACATGTTACGGAAATTAACGAAATTTAACGAAACTTGGTTATAAGCAACCGACAATTTGTAATGAATTATTTTGAACATTATTTTTACCGATACTCGTATTTAAGTAGATATTCTGTTTTTAATTAAACAGTATTTTATATTTATATCTACCGGCCTGATTATTTCACGATCAATTTTTATGACGAAAATGTGTGCTACCCAGCAGGATTCGAACCTGCGACCCCTATTACATAGGGGAAGCATACCATACCAAATTGTGTTATATAAGCATGATAAAAACCTCGTCTGATCAAGAGGCTATCCATTCGAGTGGTCAAGACGATACCAAATCAAATGGTAATCTGTTGTGTTTTAGTGGCTTTACTGCCTTAATTAATTCTTTTCTTCTTTCATTCATTATTTAAATTTTCTCTCATATTTTTGCACATTAATCTATTGTTAATTCTCAATATTGTGTTTAAATGCAGTCCTCTTCTACGTGGAAAACTGAACAGGAATTTTTGAGTGGCGGGGATTGACGCATTTCCAAGAAAATTGATATTAGCCAAGAAGATTTACAAATGTAGAAAATGTAAGTCCGGGTAAATGAAACAAATGGAGGGCCCTAACGGCAATCCCAGCTTCCTGTTTTATCGGAGAGTTAACGGTTGTCACCCCCACCGAACGCGAAGCTCGTGTCATCAAATTCTTTTTTGCATTAAAATTAATTCAAAGAACCCACTTTGCCTGTTTGAATGTAAATTGATATCGTTGAAATGAAGATTTTTTCTGAAGTTTTTTTTTTTTTTACTGATTGTTATTTTGTTCTATGCCATTGTATTTCTGAATTAATTTTTTCTTCCTCTCTTCCTTCATTGTTTTATATTTTCTCTTATTTCTGCTCATTAATTTATTATTAATTCTCAATATTACATTTGAAGAGTGTCGTTGACTTCGTGGGAAACTGAACAGAACATTTTTCTGAATTGACGAACGTGGATATTATGACTTATACTAAGTTAAAACTTGATCATTTAATTTCTTTTTTTAGCAGCTTAATTGGAGTAGATAGGCTCAACTATTGTCTAGCTCGAACTCATTTCATGGTAATTGAACAGGTGTAGAGTTTTATACATTGTTTCCTGTTCAGGATATGATTTACCGGCTCTTGTTTTCTTTTTTTCTACTAGGACCGCAATGATTTAACTGTCTTAAACGTTTGGTCATCTTACTATCAAATGGCAGTGACTTTCCATTGTGAGGATATCAGGTTTGCAGTTTGTTGGCTGCTGTTCCAACTAGTCATTAGGAGCCTGAAAACTTTGGTAGTGCTTAGAAAGGATGCTCTGATTAACAGTTGCATAATGTCGGAGTATTTGTAAATCCTAGAATGGCTTTAGGACTGCCCACCGGATATATATTTAGGGACAACTACACATGCACGACCCTTCCAGCTATTGGTCTATTCACCTTTTACCTCATTGTGGGAAACTTTTAGCCTTAATCTAGCTAAACTAGTTCCACATCTCTCATCATCAGACGTTTTCTTAAAAAAGCAACACGTCTTTCGTTTCTCAGGTCAACTGCTGATGTACTGACGATAAATACGGAAATGATGCTCTAAATAAAAACAGTGAAATCCAGACTATTGCAATGGACAATGCGAAATTTTTTGACAGGATCCGGCATACAGGTGAGAGGTTATGGTGTCTTCGGATACATTTTTGAGTTGCTTCAGTCTTTCTTATCAAATCGTGAAATGAAAAATATCCTGAACAGCCACTCGTGTAGATCCTTCCGTATTACCGTGAGTGTCTCTTATGGCTACAGTTTTGGTCTTATTTTGATTTTTTATTTTCATTAACGACATTCCTGACGACATCAGCTTTCTTGTTGGCATCTATGCTGACAACACAACCATTTAATCCGGCCTTATAGTAAGGCAGATCAGTTCGACAAGATCAAAATAGCAACTGATGTCCAAAACGATTTCTTACTCGCTGTTAGCTGAGGCAAATGAGGGCTTGTCGCATTTAACTCTTTCAAAACTAAACTTCTCTTCATGAATCATCTGAGAGACCCCTTTCTGCTTTCCACATTAACCTCCAGGAAAATGATTCGTTGCGCCTTCTCAGGCTAACGTTCACAGCTGACATGACGGAAAAAGACTATATTGAATCGATTGTTAGTTTAATTGTTAAGAAAATGTTTTTGTGTCAGGCGACACAGTTTTTCTCTCCAGAATATATCGTACACACATATAAGTCTACCATTCATGTTAAGAATATTACTGCGACATATGGTCCGGTTCCCGTGCAATTTATCTTGAGTTCATTGATAAGATCCAAAGAATATTATTGGCCCTGATCTGTTGGTTCGGCAACATTCACATACCAATCGTCGTAAGGTTGCCTACCTGTGTTTTTTTAATAGATACTTTCATGGTAATTGTTGAGCTGGCTAGATGTAACCGTAGATTCTCTGGCACTTAAAATATATATATATATATATATATATATATATATATATATATATATATATTAAGAGATGGGAATAAAGTAAAAGCTTAAATTTCATCTCTTGTAAAGGTTGTTTTTATTTATGTTTACGAAAGAAATATTATTTTCCTTAATACATTCAATAAATAAAAATAAATAAATCATTAATGAACAAAAGAATAAATTAATTTAGATTATTATTTTACCGCCGGTACTCGAAAATGAGATTTCAGATTTGTTTTCAATAATATAAAATAAGAAAACGAAGTATGCAGAGGGTTAAACTGCATATTATTATCATAATAAAATAAACAATCTTCCTTATTTCCTTTATCTATACTTAAGCTTTTATCTAGTATGTCGTTAACAGATTGAGGGCAGAAAATCACTTCATAACTAAGTAATTTCATTACAACCTTTGAAGAGTTCGTCATGCTGGCTTTCTCTACAAACTTGAAGTTACGGTGTCTCTGACCGGATATTTGACTTATACTAATTTTTTAATAAATTGGTTGAGAAAGGCAGTGTTGAACATCCACGTTATTAGATCCTTTCAGATTAATGTTGGTTTTCTCAGGGCTCTGTACTTAGCTCTACGATGTTTCTTACTTTCATTCATGATGTCATCAGTGTAAAACTAGGTATACATGCTGATGACAAAACTATTTAATCCTATTTTAATCGTAAGTTTGATCGGTTTAATAAGATCAAATTGGCAGCTGGGCTAAAAAATTACCTACGATTTGTTATTAATAGGCGCAGAGAATGGCTTGTAAATTATAACACCTCAAAAAGTAAAGCGGTGTCTTTTAGCAAACTTAAACAACATTTTTGCCTCCCATCAGCATAGCTGAGGCCGAGCTCCTGGAAAGCAACTCATGCTTTTTCAAGCTGGTTGTTTGTGTCTGTTTTCTCATTAGAATCTATCATGCACATTTATAAATCTACAACTTGTCCGTGCATTGAATATTTCTGCTATATCTAGTCTAGTGGTTTGGCTATAGATCTTGAAATTCTCGACAAAATTCACAGAAGAGTCTGGATTTTTATCGATTCTGAGCTGGCATCCTGACTTCAATCATTTTTTCTGCTGATTTTCTGAGTTTGCCACTTAACTAAAATAGGAATGGTCTATAATTTTCAGGGTAGGTCCATCTTGAAAGGGAGAGCGGGAATATAAAAAGGTTTAGAAAATCATAATATATTAATTTTTGAACATTTATTTTTATTTTATGGAAAAAAGTATTTCAACCCATAGCAAAGCATAACTCACTATTTGAAAAAACCGTCGTTGGAAAGCGCATCAGCCAAACATTTCCTGTAGTTGATTACCAAGTTTTCACAGATCCCAGCAAGGATTTTGACCCACTTCTCTTTTTAGATTCTCTTTAAAACCTTAAGGTTTGCAGGTTGGGAAAATCAAGGCTTCTTGCTCATTCCACAGATTCTCTAAAGTCCGGTAACGACTAGGTCACTCCATTACCTTAATATGCTTCTTCTTGACCCACTCCTTAGTGACTAAGCTGTATGCTTTGGGTCATTGTAATGCTGAAACACCAATCCACAACCCATCTTTAGTGTCCTGGCTAAGGCAAGGAGGTTTTCACTCTATATTTCACCGTACTAGGCCTCATTCATCTTTCTCTCGAACCGGTGTCATCATCCTGTCCCTTTAGCTGAGAAATAGCCCTAAACCCTAATGCCTAATTGTCATGATGATGTTCTTGAAGTCAGCTTTTCTTTCCCTCCAAACACGGTGAGTCAAGTTGATGCCCAAAAGCTCAAGTTTAATCTCATCTGACCATATCACGTTCTTCCAACCCTCCTCCGAATTATCCAGGTGCTCATATGAAAACTTCGCACGGGCCTGTACATCTGCCTTGTTGAGTAGGGGGACCTTGCGGGCAATACATGATTCGTCCACTACAATGTAGTGTGTTATTAATAGTCATCTTGGTGACTGTACCCCACCTGTTCTGAGATCATCAACAAGCTTTTGTAGCGTAGTTCTGGGTTGTTCACTTACTTTCTCATCATCAGGTTTGTTCCATGTTGAGAGATTTTTCGTGGAGCTCCAGACCGAAAAAGACTGATAGTCAATTGGTGTTTCTTCTATTTTCTGATTATCGCACCAACAGTTGACTCCTTTTCACCTAGCTGCTTGCTAATCATCTTGTAGCCTATTCCAGTCTTGTGCATGCATACAATTTTGTCCCGAATGTCCTTAGACAATTCGTTCGTCTTGTCCATTGTGGAGAGATTAGATTCTGATTTTTTGAAAGTATTCTGGGTATTTATACATGTATTGCTACATAAATTGTGGCACAAGGAAGATAAGGGGGTGGGTAGAGATTGGTGTTCACTAATTATCTTATACCTAGCTAAACACGATCATGACCCTATCCCTCATTACAATTAGCACATTCACCATAAGAACCCGTCTATCACCTCCCAATCCTTCTCACACCACAATGCCACATATTTACAAGGGGCACCTAAAAATAGGAAAAAACCCATGACAATAAAATTCATTTCGATGCATTTAATAAAAAAAATGAAATGATAGAAGGGGGATGAACCCCAAAAAACAAACTAAAATACAACATAATTTTAAAACTAAAATTAAACAACGTTAGTAAGACCCGTCCATCGCACAAAAAATGAGTGGCTGCTGTATTCCGCCAAGCGGCGAAATCAAGACGCACACTTGCTAATGGAGTGGGGGAGGGGGAGGATAAAATAATTAATAGAATCAGCGGCTGATCTAGCTGAGATAAAAGGAAGCAAGAACAAACTGGGGAGGTTGGGAATCTAGACTTTGATCATAACAAAAAAGAGAGCCGGGTACAAGCTAGAAAGCCATTCATTCACATTAACTAGGTACACAAGAGAGAACTACCTTAACCAGGGGAAGGTTCCAAAGGAATCCATCCCAATACAACTAGCATATCTAAAAGAGAAAATCAAGGCTAGCCCCGTTAACGCGAACCAGCCTCGCCACATTTACCCACCTTTTGCTGAAGTCTGTCGAAGTCAAACGTTTCCAATCTAATCTTCATTTTGAGCTGGTGCTCAAAATATTGAATCAGACGCTGACCTCGCAAGATTTCCTTCTTTCGCGTCGTCCAATCACCATTCAAGCCGTGGCCAGTAACGACAGAAACACCATACGCTTCATCCCAGAGAACGGGGGCAACATATTATTACAGGCGAATGCACAATCAATGAGTACGAGCTCACGCGGCGCGATACGGTCCCATAGAGTGCGAATCCGCGAACAATGGTAGAAGGCGTGCGAAGCCGTTTCTTCCAAGCCAAGGTTGCAGCGTTCACAATCTGGCAAATCCGCCAGGCCCCATATGAAAAGCTTGTCATTGAGAGACAACCGAGCAATCGCCAGGTAAGCGAAAACTTAGAGTTGCTGAGATAATTGGCACCTGGCGCCCAAGACCAGAACGAGCGAAAATCATCCTCCGACAAGCGGAGCACATCACTTAATGAATCCTTCGCGACGCCCTCCACTAAACTTCGATAGAAGACTTTCCTAGGCTGTGAAAGGTCACTGGACCAAGGAATGGCCCGGAAGGCCTCCCGACATCCCGAGGAGAAAACTCGATCGCCGTCGAGACTTATGTCACCGTCCCGAGATGGTGGAAGTGATAGTAAGGCTAGAGAATGTGTCCCTCACTATCTCCGCCAATAATGAGTCTTCCAACAACGCAAGTCTGAGAAAGACCAGCCTTGAGGAAATTGTGATTCATCAAGTGCGGCATTCCAAGACTCTCATGACACGGACGTTAGACATAGACACGATTGTCGACGTAATGTTTGCATCCTCTCCACAAAAGGAAGAATAGCAAACGCTTGATCACTTTCCTTTGTCGTTTACAAAATGGAAGTACAGACAACCGGTAAAGGATAATGGGAAAGACTTATGTAGCACACGCCTCAGCCAAACCCTTTAAGGAAAAATTCCTTGGACGCCAAATCTCGACGGACGTGCCGACCTTTGCCAGTATTTCTGACCAAAATTTTCTCCAACTGGAGGTCGGGCCTAAACCACACTCCAAGAATGCGGACTTGGTCGTCCGTCTAATAGAATGTCTTCGGGAGGGTAGCACCCTTCCAGGCACCTAACCGCAAGCCGGACGACTTGTTGCGTTGCATCTTGGCCGCTGTACCTGTTCGTACCATTCAAGTCTCTTCTGTACTAACTCAATGTCTCTCCGGGAGAACACAAGTAGTGAGGTCGTCGGCGTACTAGGGAACTCTAGTTCGAAAACCATCAGAGACATCGATTCCACATCGGGCCGGACTGCACTCCCTGTCCATTAGCCGGCGAAGGAGGGGCTTCAACGCCAAAGCATAAAGTAAGAACGAGAGTGGACAACCCTGTCGGACCGACCTAGACAGCACAAAAGCACCTGACAGCTTCCCGTTCACCTGTACAACAGCCGTGGGGGATTGATACAGGAGGCTAATCCAGCGGCTGAAGTCGGGTGCGAATCCGGCGGCCTGCAGGACAGCCGCCAGGTAGCGATGTTCAATCCTATCAAATGCCTTGGACTGATCCAAATTGATCAGCCCGGCTTCTTTGTCGTCTATTACACCCTCTATAACCGTGCGGATCAGATGCAGGTTGCTCTGCATTGTTCGGCCCTTCGCAGCACGTCTACTCAGGTCCCAACAGAGATTCGGCAATTAACTGCAAACGGTTTGTCAGGATCTTGGCCAAAATCTATATCTCTGTGTTTAGCAGAGTTATGGGCCTGTAACGCTCTAACACTCTCCTAACATCCTTGCCTTTTCTCAACAGCGGGATTACACCCCTGGTGAACCGGTTGGGGATGGACCCCTGCCGGAGCCAGTTGTTGAACACGACAGTCAAAATCGGGACAAAGATGTGCGACAGCCTCAAGTACAATTTATAGGGCAATCCATCTAGACCTGGAGACTTGCCTCTGCCGACCTTCTTCAAAGACGCGTAGACTTCACCCTCCGTAATCACTCTCTCGCAGCTAGCTGCATCAGCCAGCAAAAACCGGGGGAAGTCAGCCAAATAGCTGCGAAACTCCTTACATAGGTCAGGCTCATAGGTAAACAGGATATCGAAATGCCGCTGAAAGGCCTCACACATGTCTTCAGTTGACCGAAGAGTATGCCCCTCCGGGTCTCGTACTTCTCGAATGTACCGGTCGCCGCCTCGACGAATCTCTTCCTTGCGCAGTTTTGCGCCCATGTTCACAGCTTCGGAAGACATCTTGCTTAACCTATGTCTAATTACCTGACCCATGTAACGCTCGCTAGTCGAACGCTCCAGGTCCTCTTTAGCTACGGCTATCTCTAAGGGATCCCCACCTGCCTCCGCCTGGGAGTAATTAGCTCTAAGTGTCTTCTCATTTGCTAGTTTAAGCCGTTGGCTGAATTCCGTGGTGAAAGACCTAATCCTATTCTTAAGACTCTCCCATCACTAATTCCCAATGACGCCCCTAGTATTAACATTACATTAATTAGCTGGTGCCGGAAGTCACGTCTGTCTATTAAGGACATGTTGAACTTCCAGTAACCAGCCATTTTAGGCCTCATTTCTAAATCCACCCAGAGTTTGTGGTTCGAGTAGCCTAACCAGTGGAACGTGGGACAATCTAAAAGATCTATGTCGGCTTCACGAACTAATATTCTGTCCAGTTAGCTAACCATCTGGGTAGAAGGCCAACTATGCGCCCACGTCCACATCTTCCCACCTGGATGATCGACCAAGTACCTAGCGGCGAGCCCGTACTCGTCGATCAGATCAACCAAGATGCGATCGTGATCCGCCTACTAGTTTCGCGCCTACTATTCCACTTGGGTCCAGGATGGTATTCCAGTCCCCCACTAAGACGAGTCGTGTTGAGTCTACCAGGAAGGACCCGAACCGCCGAAAAACCGAGACGCGCTTCTCCCGTTCGCTGGGCGCATAAACCGTAATCAGTCGAAACGTGTTGCTTTTCACTGCAGTATCGGTCACGATCGACCGGCCCTTGGCAACGACATTGACAAGGTCCACCTTCGCGTCCAGGGTACGCTTAACTAGCAAAGAAACTTCTCTGGCCAGTCGGTTCCTATATGCTGAATAGACGTCAAAGTCCTTAGACAGCACACAGGCATCGGCTTCGCAAACAAAGTGAACCTCTTGGATCGCGGCCACATCCACTCCGAAGGACAAGAGGTCCCATTGCATGCGGGCAGCCTTACTCTAATCCTTAAGGCGCCTCGCATTCAAACAGGCTAACTTGATTGACATCCATTAGAAATGAAAAAGTAAAAAGAGAAAAATTACTCTAGTCATATACAGGATAGAAATCTCTGGCAGTAAGGACCCCGACGTATTGTCCAAAGGTTCCACTTCCAATATCGGACGTAATTCGTCAGTCAAAGATAATACAGCCGACGTCAATAGGGGACGTTAATTTTAACGCACTATATAAGGAAGGATGGAGAAGCACGGGAACCTTCCCTGCGCAACATTGAGCCATTTTTCTTAAGTCCGGGGTATCACTAAGGGCCATTGGAATGTTCTTAAAGTGTTCTTTGGCCGCGGCCAAATGGTCCCAGCCCATGAGGTTGCCCCCGGTGTTGCTGATGGGTGTAATTACATCGGGGATCCTCGGAAAGTTTTTTGGATATTCCGTAGACTTTCTATCTACGGAGGTTAATTTTAGTAGGGGCCTCATTAACTTCCGCCGCTGACTGGACATCTTCTCCACTTCTTTTTCACCCACCCTACAGATGGCTTCCCCCTTGGGAAGGTATTTCTTTTTCTTGGGAGGGTTAGGAGAAGTGGTTGGAGATTTGATTAGGGTGAGTGTACGGGGACGGTGGGAATTCTTTAAGGGAACAGGAGAGACTGTGCCTTTTGGTCATATGATGGCCTTTCTAGTGAGGTAGGGACGGAAGCTGATTTTGTTGGTCCTTAACTTTTTTCCGTCCTACTCAGCCGAGAAACATTCTCCAGCTTGTCCGTAGTGTCCTTCTGCTCCTCTTCGTCTCTTCCTCTCTTTAAGGAGGCAGAACAGGGTGCTGGCATTTCTATTTTCATTTGTTGTTCCTCCTTGCTAGGAGATTTCTGCTGCTGTACGCCATCCTATTTTTTTTTGTTGCTGCTGTCCCTCCATTTGCTGACTTACCTTATTTGGGGATTGTTTCACCCCTTTTTTCCTTGCGGGGCATCTTGCTGTGGAGGTGGGGCTTTCGTCTTTGGGCTCTACCGCCCTGCCACTCGCACTCAGTCTTATCCTCCTTTGCTTCTTTGGATCCTGCGTCTTTGGGATCTTGTGTCTTTTTCTCTTGGGGTTTTGGGTCTGTGGTGCACGCCTTAATCAAGTCTCCTGATGCACCACAGACTCAACAAAAGTGCCTTCTCCCTTCAACTACGACGGAAATGGATTGTCCTCTACAAGTCAATATGTTTGGAATTTCATCAAACTCCTTACGGGTTATTGTAACTTGAATTGTAAAATCACCCGTAAGAAATCCAGCCTTGCTTACTACAGCCACCACCTCGGCCACCTGTCCATCTTGGGAACAAAAGCCCCCTAGGTGTACCATAAGCGTCTGAGAGTGTTCTTAGCTAGGTTTGTGTCGAGGTACTCCCGATAAATACCGAAAATCGATAATCGAAAAAATCAAGTTATAGAAGGAGTGGTTCGATTTTAATCAAATTTGATACACTCATAGACAAAGACATAAATGATATTCAGAAGTTTCAAAGCAAGATGTTCATGTGTGTGTCTGTTTATCTGCCTGTATGTCTGTATTTTTTCAGCCCTTTTATTTTAGTTTTTGCTTCGAGTTTGGCTCTAAGTAGTATAATTGTAGTTCTTAATCTCAGCCATGATAGCATTTACTCATAGGACTTCTTTTTTTTTAATTTTTTTAAAATCGTTTCACGCCAAGCAAGGCATTCCACTGGCACAATTGCGCTTGGGGCTACATAGGGGAAGGTAAATAGAAAGAGTGGTTAGATATAGGAAATGTGGGGTGATAGGTAGTTGGGAGGATGGGAAGAGTGTTTGAAAGAATGGAAGCGAGTTAGTTTGTTAGGAGGTGTTTATTGACCTTACATTTAAACTCCTGGAGATTGTAGCCGTCGGGGAAGCAGTCATGTGGAAGGGAATTCCACAGTCGGGAAGTACAAGAAAAGTTGGAGTAGAATTTGCGGTTGCATTTTATCGGTTTCATTGTAAAAGGGTGGGATCTAGTTGCTAATCTGGTATCTCGTGCAAATTCGAACCTAGGGAGCACCAGTGATCTAAGTTCATCGGAGCAGAAGCCATGGAAGTATTTATAGAAGAGACACAGGGAAGCCACGTCGCGCCAGTGAGAGAGAGACTGCAGGCGGTCTGCCAAGTCAGTATCAATCACATTACAGACCCTCCGCTGTACCTTGTCGAGAAGCCCAAGGAGAATAGCAGGGGTACCCGGCCAGATATGGCAACAGTATTCAATGCACGGGCGGATGGTAGATTTATAAATGTGCAGGATAGATTCAGACGGAAAAAACCTCCGGGCCCTGAACAGAGAACCGACTTTCATAGCAGCGGATTTAGCAATGGATTCGATATCGTCATTCCCCTTGAAGTCCGCTGAAAGTGTGAGACCAAGGAGGCGCAGTGTTTTACTCTCTGGGAGGCAAGCCCGGTCCATGCTAATGGTAGGTAGGTGCGGTTGTCTATGATGGTTAATTGATAGTAGCTTCGTTTTAGAAGCATTAAAATTTACGAGCCATTTCTTACCCCAGTCCACTACGGATTGGAGGTCCTTTCCAAGCTTGGCTGCAACGTTAGCTTTGTCGCCCACACCAGATTTTTGATCGAGGCGAGAGTAAGCTGTGGTGTCATCGGCGTACATACCTCCTTGGGATATTATGGTATCAGGGAGATCATTAATGTAGATCAGAAAGAGCGTAGGACCTAGGATAGAGCCTTGAGGGACACCCGCGTTCGTATGGCATGTCCGTTCAATACTACTTTCAATGTGCGGTTAGATAGGAATGATTGGATTAGTTCAAACAATTGTCCAGCTATACCATAGCTACGCAGCTTTCATAGAAGGCCAGCATACCAAACTCTGTTGAACGCTTTAGAGATATCCAAGGCGACGGTTCGGGCTTCGCCATTCCTGTCGAGTGCCTGGTATATATACTCGGTGATGGTCGTTAGCATATCGGCAGTACACCCGGTGAAGCGGAAACCATACTGCTTGTCCGAGAGAAGCCTGTGTTCTGTGAGGTGCTGAACGAGCTCGACGTTGATAATGGCCTCGAACACTTTGCCAAAGATCGGAAGAAGGCTGATAGGGCGGTAATTTGCGGGCTCCGAGGGTTCTCCAGAGTTTTTGAATATAGGAACTACAGAGGAAGATTTCCAACAGGCAGGAAAGCAGGAAGCAGAGAGGCAGAAGTTGTAGAGCTTGGAAAGGACAGAGAAGAGTTCAGGGGCACATTTCTTTAAGAATATTATTGGGATTCCGTCCCCTCCGCTCGCTTTGTGGGGGTCAAGTTTTGAGATTATCTTAGAGACAAGCGAGGGTGTAATGTGGACGTCATTCAGTTGAGCCTCAGTTCTAGGTGAGAAGTCGGGTGTAAAAACCCCAGACGAGTCCAGACTCGAATTGTTCGAGAATCTCCGTGCAAAGCATTCAGCCTTGTCCGCTGAGGAGGTGAGGACCTCAAAATTATTGATTAATGGGGGTATCGTGGACTTGCTCTTGTTAACTTAGCGGATGCTATGCGTTGTTTCATTCTGGCAGCAAACAACGTCTTAGCTTCGTTCAGTATCTTTTTACACTTATTACGAGCTGAAGTGAAAAGGCGCCTGTTTTGGTCCGATGAGTAGCTACGGTAGAGTCGGAAGAAATGATGTAATGTGTAATTTTCGGGAATGCTGAAACGATACAATCTCCATTTGTCTCTATTTCTCATCCTCTCTCTCTCTCTCACACACACATTCGTTCTTTTTCTCTATAACTATGCTATGCTATGTGTGAATATATCATCATAGTTTATTATCATAATAATGTAAAACAATTACGAAAATTATTACCAATAATATGGAAGTAAAATTTTCATTCAAATTTGAGAACAACATTTTATGTACATCAGAATACACGAGCTGCCAAATTATTGATCATAAAGAGTTTAGATATTTTACGCATTTTAACAATTGTTTATTTATTTAAGATATGCAATTAATTTTTTCAGGTTATTTTAATTAGTGTACATTTGTTTATGACAAAATTAGTTAATGGGGTATTTGTTATTGCATATATCAGGGTCAAAAGACATTTTTTTTCTTTACCATGGATTTTACTTGCTGTGATAATTTATAGAAGGATCTTAGATGTGCATTTGTTTTAAGTTGTGCAAATCATTATAAAATAATGGATCCGAGGTAGAAATTATTTTAGCTAGTTTAATCATTTTCATGAGTGCTATTTTATATCTGTGAGGACTTCTGTCATCTTACGTTGAAATATTTGCTTTCCTAAGATCACCAAAGTTATGCAACATCGATCCTGGTCAGTACCTACATTGGTGACTGCTTCAAAAGACCGGTTGTTTTAAACATGGACGTGCGGGTGGTGAAAGCGATAACTCCAAAATAGAAATCGAAAAGCCGAGTTCCTGTTATACACACCAATACCCTCTTCTTCTCCAAGCTTTGGGTTAATTAGTAGGACTTGTATCAATAATCATTATTAGCTCCATAAAATTCTTACAATCTAAAAATGCTTGCTGACTTTAAATAACCTATAAATGGTTGATAATCCGTTGAAAACATTTCAATCAATCGTCTTCACTGTTCTGAATGTAAAGTTTCCTTATTCACCCGATGGTAGGGATCCCAGTCTTCACTTTATTTTTTAAGCATCCTGTTTTTTCTGAAGTTAGGCGTCAGTAGTTTCCTATTAATGCCTTTTCTTTATTATCTGACAATTGAAATGTCTTCATGGGAAAGATATATTCCTTTAGCTTTCTTCACAGTTTGAAATCCATAATATTCATTGTAGTAGACAGCTTGACACCCAAAACTAGAGTCTAGTCTGCACAGTCCTATAAACCATATAATAGAATTAGAAAATATCGATCCTTGCCTTTTCAGTGTGCAATATGGCGAAAAATAAATACTAGAACAAAAGACATGTGGTCCAGTGGATAATAGCGTTACTTGGATCCAGCGAGTTGACTCAAAGAGTTGTGAGTTCAATACCTGAATGAAGTAGAGGTGAACAAAAAACTTAGAAAGCTAACCTAAAGGAGAATAACTGATACTGAGACACCTGGAAGCGGCGTGACTCGTAGAACTGGAACATTCTAACAGTGAACGAAACAAAAGGCTTCGAAATTCCAATCACCTGAAGAAAGTCGGAACGAATAAGGAACTAAGCATCCACACCGATGAGAACAACAATCCGAACAATGTAAATAGACTAAATAATTACAATAAATCATTTCAGAATAATGCACAGATCCTGAAAAAGTCAGGAGCGTAAAACAGTCAAAACGTCGTGAATATGACAGAAAAGACGAAGACAACAGTCCGAACAATGTAAATATTGTAAATAATTACAATATCTCATCTCAGAAATATAGATAAAAATTTGAACTCTTTTACTATTCGAATGAGATGTTAGACTTTGAACCGACCATTAAAATATTCCCTCGATATTGAAATTTTTGTTCTTATGCTACATACATATATATATATATAGCATAAGAACAAAAATTATATATATATATAGATAGATAGATAGATAGATAGATAGTGTAATAGTGTATCGAGGCAGCAGATAATTTTCTAAACATATACTGTTAAATATAAGAGACAATGAATGTCTATTATGTTTAATCATGAGCCGTTCTAAACATTGTATTTTGGCTTTAATTTCAGTTGAAAATTAAATCCTCCCAGAACAAACGAGGCATATTATGGATATATGGATATTATGGGGAGCTGTGACAGTCCGTGTTCTGAACAGGGAGAGAGCAGAGAGAGAGAGAGAGAGAGAGAGATAGAGAGAGAAAGGGAGAGAGATAGAGATAGAGAGAGATGTTGTAACAGGCAGAAAGATCAAACTGACTTCTGGTGATTTTCAAAAAACAAAAAACAAAATAATAATAATAATAATAATAATAATAATAATAATAATAATAATGCTAATCATAATCTTCAGAAGCGTTATCGTTTAAGTAATCATTTAACAATGTTTTTCTTTTAGAAGAAATGTTCTTTAAAATCGGATTTATTTGCCTGAAAGCCGCTAAGTTTATAATGGTTGTAAGAATATTGCAATAGACAGAGAAATCTCATTAGTAGAACATTTGTGCAGAGGTGTTTATTGCTAGAAGCATAGCCCAGTGTAACGACTGCAAGAAATGCTTTCGACTACAGTTCCGGCTTGATTTGGAATATTGACTTGAATTTCATTCACTGGAAGGTATTCTGATTTTCCGGTTGTGTAAATTAGACTTTGGTTTCATTGAAAATTGGTGCATCATTATTATAAGGTTTACTTTTGTAGTGTTTGCATCTATCTGTCTATATATATATATATATATATATATATATATATATATATATATATATATATACAGAGACATAGGTAGATATCACAAATTTCTATTCTAAGCCATTTGGGTGTTTTCTTTTTGGTGAGTTTTATTGGTTAGTGTATTATATATGTATTTATTAACTACCCTAATTATAACCACTTGCATTAACCGAAGCAGAAATAAAAGCTCAGTTCATTAAACGTTTACTGATGACCACATAGTGATATATATATATATATATATATATATATATATATATATATATATATATATATATATATATATATATATATATATATTACCAGAATATATATATATATATTCTGGTAATGGTCTGACCGAACACAACAAACACTTTTCTGTATGCCAGTCAAGCATTCACTATGTGGTCATCAGTAAATGTTTAATGAACTGGGCTTTTATTTCTGCTTCGGTTAATGCAAGTGGTTATAATTAGGGTAGTTAATAAATACATATATAATACACTAACCAATAAAACTCACCAAAAAGAAAACACCCAAATGGCTTAGAATAGAAATTTGTGATATCTACCTATGTCTCTCTCTGTATATATATATATATATATATATATATATATATATATATATATATAGAGAGAGAGAGAGAGAGAGAGAGAGAGAGAGTGAGGGAAATAATTATTCATACTCTGCTGATTTTCTAAATTTGCTACTTTACAAAATGGGAAGGGTCTATACTTTTCAGGGTAGGTCTGTCTTGAAACTGAGAGAATTTAGACAAAAACAAAATCTAGAAAATCACATTATATTAATTTTTTAACATTTATTTTTTTTATGCAAAAAAATAAATATTTCACCCCCTACCAACCACCAATTATTTATGCCCCACAGACCTGTTATGTGATCAAGAAGCACATAGACTCGTCCTGTTATTCAATTATTACTCCTAATCAATTGCTCATTGTCTGTATAAAAAAAAAGGACGAGTTAACAGAATACTTTCCAAAAGGGGTGGCGTGCATCGCTACCCTTGTTGTTGCGGTTGTTATTTTTTTCGAGCCATCGTTCGTGTGAGGATAGCATTTCAGAACTCTAGTCTTTTTTGTTCGTCAGTTGCACTGCATTCGCGTAGTTCGGATTTGTTGCCAACAAGAAACATAGGAAAATATCTATGCCCTCTTCTAGGGTACAACCAAAAACCCGAGTCGCCGATTCTGTCCACGTCTGCATGGAGAGGAGTGAAGCCTCCCAGAAAGGACGAGACATATTAAACCTCTATAAAAGACAAGTACCAGGAATACATATCGGAGTCTATAGGCAACGGACGCAGTGAGTGAGAGAGAGAGAGAGAGAGAGAGAGAGAGAGAGAGAGAGAGAGAGAGAGAGACAACACACACACACACACACACACACACACACACACACACAAAGTTCCATTTATAAATAAGTTTAAATTTAGATAGATAAAAGTAATAATAATAATAATAATAATAATAATAATAATAATAATTATTATTATTATTGTTGATTTATTTGTTTCAACATTATTTTTAATGGATAATCTTTTTTGAGATGTCACATTTGCATTGTTTCCGCTTATTTCTGCCTACTTATTTTTTAACAAAGTATTCTAAACCAATTTGTAAGTTAATAATGATACTATGGTGGTGATTTCATTCTTTGTTGACCTATTTGTGATGGCGTGGGTCTCTAGCATACAGTATATATAGACCATTGTTCAGGTCAAATGTTGCATATAACTATATAAACGTAATATTATTTGGTTTAACCCACCCTTCAGTCGTAATGTCTAAACAAATATTGGAAACTTCTTCCTAAATTTAATCCACAAAAATTTCTATCATTCACCTGCACTAAAACGATTTCCAACAAAAAACAATGTGAATGCTGGTTATGATAGCGTTAAGAATATTGATGAATATATTTCACAACGTAATAATATATCAAATAAATACTTGTTAACTGGGACAAGAAACGGCTTGTAAATTCAACGCTTCCAAAACGAAACGGCTATATTTTAATCATCATAGATAATTATGTTTTCCTTACATCGGCATCGACTCATGGCATCTTCTTGGTCTCTACTGACATGAAGTGAAGCGATTATATTGAATTAATTCATGATACTGCTGCTAGAAATTCTGGTTTATTGTGTTGTGTCAAACAATTTTCTCTCGCTATAATAAATCTTGCCAAACTACGGATCTGCCATTCGTCGATTGCTTTGAATATTTGTCATATATAGTTTGCAAAATATATTGAAATTCTCGACAAGATCAAAAAGAGATTCTTTAATGACAATTATCCTGAACTAGCATCTCGACTTCAGTCACTGCTTCCCTGCAGAAGCGTAGATTTCCTTTGTCTTTAGCATAAATGTTTTCATGGCAATTGCTCTAATTAGATCTTCTCCATGTTAACTCAACCGTATGAATTTAACCGTACTACCAGATTGGCAACTAGGTTTTACTGTTAAAACAGAAAGATATAAGTTCTGTTGCTCTGTCTGAAAATGGTGTCTTCTGGAAGATTCTGGCACCATGCCACACAAACAAAAGAACCCAGTCATACAATTGCTGTGACCACATTACCCTTTAAATCAGGCCATCTAATTCCCATCACTGCAACTCGCATGATTATTATGTATAGTGCGTAGTTGAGCGAGATACCAACAAAACACTTTGTAACACCAAAGATGACTTAAACAAGAAGAACGTACGGAACGAGTTGAAAGAGATTCTGATGTTAACTAGAGGCCGTGGCTGCAGTCAATGACGATTTCATTAAATAAATTCACTCTTTAGTATATCACGATCTCCTTGTGTAACTTTGGTAAATATATCTCAGTGCTATTTTCATTTTTGCGTATTTTAGATTAAAATCTATCCATCTTACCCTGTAATATATTTATTAACTATAAAAATGTTTCCTTATATTTCTATGACCTGACGCCAATTTTCTGTTGGCAAGATGATGAGGAAGATTGACACGGTTGGTTTGCTTCGGGTTGTTATGATGACCTTTTAGATAGTTTACGCATTCTGCCATCGACAACAGCACTGTGCTCACGTACACTATTGTTTCTTAGTGTTACATTCAAATCCTTGAAGGACAACAGTGTCTGGAATCAAAGCCTGCCATTTAAATTTAAAGATGAGTCTCAGACAATTTTGGTGGAATCGCTCAAAACATTTTCTATGCCTCCTGTTTTTTGCCTATGTTTCAGTGTAGTACAGTAGGGATGATAAAATATTTATTATATATAAACTTACTGTAGACTTGATTTGGTAGTAATCACCCTATATGACCAAGTCTACTTTAAAATTTGGTAGTAATCACCCTATCTGACCAAGTCTACTTTACAATTTGGTAGTAATCACCCTATCTGACCAAGTCTACTTTAAAATTTGGTAGTAATCACCCTATCTGACCAAGTCTACTTTACAATTTGGTAGTAATCACCCTATCTGACCAAGTCTACTTTAAAATTTGGTAGTAATCACCCTATCTGACCAAGTCTACTTTAAAATTTGGTAGTAATCACCCTATCTGACCAAGTCTACTTTAAAATTTACTACATGAAATGCTTTCTGAATACATGAAAAATATGTCAGTAACCAGGGCGGCGTTCTTTGATATTGTACCTCCAAATATGGGAAAGTTACAATGGCTTCCAGCATCGTATTTTCCAGAAGTATTGTTAGCTTTTTGTATAGCACAGCAGATGGAAAGGCAAGCATTAATTTCGTCCACTTCGGGGTAATGCTCAGGACAAAACATTCCAAGCGGCAAAAAAGTCGATTTATCCTCCGAGTGCACTGCAATTCCCCGATCAGGTACTCAAAGTTCTGGATTTTGTGTTTTACTTTCTGATATTGAAGTGTATTCAAGCTGCCCTAAATTTCAAGAAAACCCCTACATTACATTCCGCGAAGGCATGTGATAAGAGTGCAGCAAAGTAGATTGAGAATGTTTTAGTGCAGGAATATCATCTTGTCCATTACAATCTCATTTGAAAATGAGCCTTCATATCAGTATGAAGCTGCTTCAATAAATTGAAAAAAGCTGAAGGTCAACTAATCTATCTAAACTTATTTATAAATGTAACTTTGTGTGTGAGAGTGATGTCTGTGTGTGTGTGTCAGTTACCTATAGACTCCAAAACGGCTGAACCGATTTTCTTGAAAGTGTACACAGTTGTACTATAAGCATCTGCGAGTTGTCTTAGCTAGGTTTTGTTTCGAGGTACGCCCGATAAATATCGAAAATCGATAATCGAAAAAATTGGGTTATAGAAAGAGTGGTTCGATTTTAATCAAATTTGATACACTCATAGACAAAGACGTAAGAAACGATATTCAGAAGTTTCAAGGTTGCAGTTCTTACGATAGTGCAGAAAATCAATAATATATATATATATATATATATATATATATATATAAAAGGCAATATGCTTGTGTGTGTTTCTTTATCTGCCTGTATCTGTGTATTTTTTCAACCCTTTTATTTTTGTTTTTGCTTCGGGTTTGGCTCTAAATAGGTATAATTGTAGTTCTTAGCCTCAGCCATGACAGCATTTACTCAGAGGACTTATTTAGCCTTCAAAATTCAGTTTACGACGAAAAACTTATTTGCTATCGATACCAGGAAATCAAAATTTGACTTACATCCGTTCATTTTTCTTTCAGTCTACGGTTTTGCTTTAACTAGAAACAACTATTGCTTTTTAGTCTTTCGTGCCAACGTCTAAAGAGTCTGAGCTCCAGGACCATGGATTAGTTTTAAAGCTTTCATTACACCCGATCAACCCCGGGCTATACTGCTAGTCTTACCAGAAATCCCGCAAAATACGTCACAATTTACGGTGTGAAAAATCATGATCGTATCAGCATAAATCTGGTGCCATGGTACTCTGTGTTCAATATATTTCTCCTGTAGCTGTTTGAGCGAGAAAATCATATCGAGAGTACCTAAATCCACCCTAAAATTACTCTTTGATTTTGGCATATCTAGAAGGCATATGTTAGTTACCAGCTTATTCATCAAGATTCTTGCAAAATCTTATCAATTGATTCAAGAAGGTTGATTCTTCGGCAGATATAACAGACACATTTTAATCCTTATCTTTAAAGATTGATGTCAAGATTTCATCAACCCAATATTAAGCTTCTCTTTGTGATCAAGACAAAAACACCTGAACAGTACCCACAAAAACACAATGATTCCACTGGAACGTCAATATTGATTAATTTGCTGTCAATTTTTACGTATTTAAAAATGAGCTCGACACACATTTGATTAAGCAACTCATTCTAGAACAAATTATCTACCACTGTGTGATCAACACTAGATGAATTAAATAACAAGTTGTTCAGTGTATGATCTCAGTATGCTTTGGGAATTCAAGTGGACTAACAGGATATGTGGTCAAACCAAACACTAAGCACATTAGACTATGCATAACACTTTGAACTTCTTTCGAGATACTAAATCACCAATTATATTTCATCTTCCTGAGCTCATGTCGAAGTATTGCTTTGTAGTCTTTAGAAGTTCATTCCACAGCCAAGCGATTTTCTGATGGACTGCTTAACAAACAAGAATGAAGAGTGTTTTATTTTGAGCAACCTATTAATAGTTATATATTATATGTATATATATACTAGCAGTATAGCCCGGCGTTGATCGGATGTAATGAAAGCTTTAAAACTAATCCATGGTCCTGGAGCTCAGACTCTTTGGACGTTGGCACGAAAGACTAAAAAGCAATAGTTGTTTCCAGTTAAAGCGAAACCGTAGACTGAAAGAAAAATGAATGGATGTAAGTGAAATTTTGATTTTCTGGTATTGATATCAAATAAGTTTTTTTAGCGGTAAACTGAATTTTGAAGGCTAAATAGGTCCTCTGAGTAAATGGTATCATGGCTGAGACTAAGAACTACAACTATATTTACTTAAAGCCAAACCAGAAGCAAAAGCTAAAATGAAGGGGCTGAAAAATAAACTGACATACAGGCAGATAAACGGACACACACAAACATGTTGCCTTATATATATATATATATATATATATATATATATATATATAAATCGATTTTCTGCACTATCGTAAGAACTGCAACCTTGAAACTTCTGAATATCGTTTCTTATGTCTTTGTGTATGAGTGTATCAAATTTGATTAAAATAAGACCACTCCTTCTATAACCCGATTTTTTCGATTATCGATTTTCGATATTTATCAGGAATATCTCGACACAAAACCTAGCTAAGAACACAGACGCTTATGGTACAACTGTGTAAATTTTCAAGAAAATCAGTTCAGCCGTTTGGAGTCTATATGTAACGGACACACACACACACACACACACACACACACACACACATACACACACAAAGTTCCATTTATAAATAAGTTTAGATATATATATACCATCGGCCTTAATTATTAGGCCACCTCTGTTTTGCAAAAAATGATGTATTTCATGCTATTTTTAGTATTTATTGCCAGGTGGATAATTCTGAATGAAAATAGAATAGTTCTTTTTCTAATGCTGCCCAATAACATGTGCATCAAATGAACTGTTCTGGTGTTCAGTTTTTGTGCTCTCTACCCCATGCTATTCACTTCTTATTGGTTGGCCGAAGAAAAGGCTTCCTGGCTGCTTTGTAAAACTTTGTAAATAATAATAACAAAAGAACTATTCTATTTTCATTTAGAATTACCCACTTGGCAATAAATATAAAAATAATATGAAATACAACATTTTTTAAAAAACTGGGGTGGCCTAATAATTATGGCCGGTTATATATATATATATATATATATATATATATATATATATATTTTAATTCAGATACTTTAATCCGAGCGAAAAAAGCAGGAAGGTAAATTCCAAAAACCCGATCCTAATTAATATTAAAAATTTTATTTTAATATTAAAAAATGATGCAGGAAGAGAGCTCCATGTAATAAAATATTACAGAGCAAATATAAATTAAAAAAGGATTAATTCAGTGATGTTGAATGACCATTTCGATATGAAGATCCCCACGGGGGATAACACATCACCTCAGCAACAGAAAAATCCTTTCAGAAACTGGAGAAAAATCAGTCTACTTTTCCTTTTTAAATAGATTTGCAAAGAAATTAAAAAAGAAAAGAAAAAAGAAAAAGAAAAAAAGAAAAAGATAAAACAAAATAAAATCAAATAAACAAGAAAAGAAAAATTGACATCGTCTGGGTTCGCAAAAGAAGGAAAGAGATGTGTGTGTGTGTGTGTGTGTGTGTGTGTGTGTGTGTAATGATGTCAAATCCGTAAACGGAGAGGTAAATCCAAATAGATCATTGTAATATAAATTATTAAAATGATAAATCTGTACAGAGAGCTCAACGGATGCTATCCAAAGCAAATGATATACAGAAAGAAGAAATTCAACGCTTCATCTAAGGCGGTTATAAACTATAATTTATTTTGACGAGTAATCTATAGGTACCTACTTCATCAAAACGCAAATTACAAATGTTTTAATTTCATGAAAACATTAAAAACAGGACGTCAAGCTGCACGACTCAGAATTTTTTCCTCTGGGTGTTATAAAGTTGAGGTTATAATTGATAGAAGATGGAAAGTTAGCTTTTCATTGGTCAAGTGTTGTGATTGGGGTAACATGTCAACAAAAGATTAAGATACACTGTATTTGAAATTATTAAAAAACTGGCGTTTTTTAATTTTGTTAAAAACTACCAGTCGGAATTTAATGAAATTGTTACACTATAATAGGAACAGATATATGCGTAGGCTGTATAAAAACTGTATTGTTTTTCACAAGAGAAAACAAACGATATCCATTTGCAATACTAACACGATATAGAAGTGTTCCAGATTATAAACGAATGTCATTATTATCGTGCAACTACGGGTCGCAAATATGACCTGACACTTTCTGATGTTTTTCAAATGCAAATCTACATTATATCTAAAATGACTAGAAGATATCACCAAATTGAAAAACGATTGATTGTAGCTTTCGCAAAGGTACATGAAAGGGCTGATAAGGGTCATTCCAGGGTTGTTTCCCGACGAAGGAAACGTTAAGCTGTAAATAACTTAGGCCTGACCAATGGAGGACTTTTTAGGAGCAATGGAGAAGCAACAATGTCCAGAAGTAGTCACTATCGTCTTCTAAAAAACGTTGAAACATACTAGTGACAAAGCCTCGATTGACAAATGTACATACAGAAATGCGTTTAAAATTGACAAAAACATGAACGTTGATTCCTCAAACTTTCTGGTCATAGATAAAAGTTGTGCAACACTTGATGGCCCTTGGAGCAAAGATTTGGTCGTAAATGAAAGAGATAGTCATCAACGCTTGACACAACAACAATGAGGAGACATTATTTATTTGGTCTTGTATTATTGAGGGTATCATGGTTGGTCTGTGTAGAGTGCCTGGCAGTACGAAAATAACCGGAGATGCATATATAACCTTCTTCAAAGAGCACCTGGAATTTTGAATAAGAAAGCAAAGAATCACCTTCAGGAAAACCACCGTATTTATTCACGATAATGATCCATAACATTCAGCACATAAAACTACAAATGCCTGCATAAATTCGGCTTCTGTGGAGTTCGAAAGATTAATTGACCTTTCAAGTTTTCAGACATAAACCCAATTGAAAACTTCTAGAGTATTCTGAGGTGACGTGTTTATGAGAAGGGATGCCAATTTAGAAGCAAGGGTGACATATGGCAGGAAATAGTCAACGTGTCACGTGGAATTATATCAGTGGAGATCTAGAAATTGATATGTTTGATGGACCCTGCCTTTTCCAAGTCATTTTAAAAAAGGATCACATATTTCATATTAGCCAAATTCATTATCCTTTTTGAACTCTGTTTATTCTTTTACTTCGATTTAATTTTATTTTAGTTATTGTATGTATTCATAAATATCTAAATGAAACAAAGAGTTGTTTTCTTTTTAGAGTTTTTTTTTTTATTAAATTCGCTAATAATTTGATAAACCAAAAAATATAAATAAATTAGGGAAATGATCATAACTTTTATTTCTTTTTCTAGAACCTTACAATTTTTACAGAGTCGGTGTATATACACATTGTTATTATTGTCTGAGAATTTTGTTAAATTAAAACTAGTAGTTTTTGGATAGGATGGAAACGACTTCTCACTTGTTTTTCTAAAATGAACCATAAATGTTCAATGATATTGAGATCTGAGGATTGTGGTGATTGGATAAGATGTTCTACTTTGCTAATGTTCCTCTTGTTATTCAGCTACAACTTTAGCAGTATGAATGGGTGCATTATTACCCAATAACATGAAACTTTCCGCCGGAAACAGTTCCTGGAACATAGGATGAAGTTGAAAAAATATGTTGATTTTAATAAATTTATTTAGTTAATATGTGTAATAAAATAACACATTTGTTAAAAACAAATGAACTACTACTATTATTAACTCAACAAACATAAAAATAGTCAAACTTTAGACATTTAATTAAATTTTCAAAATTATGGTACTAGGTGTTTCCATTAATTTGTCCAACCTCTGTATATATATAGAGGGAGAGAGGGAGAGAGAGACAGACAGACAGACAGACAGACAGACAGACAGAGAGACTCTTGGCTATCCTCTGTATTTCAAAAAACGACTATAAATTGAAGGTTGCCTTTTTCAAAACTAATTTATTAGTTAATTTCTGGGCAGAAGGTTTTTTTCCTGTAGGGCTTTACCTATATTTAATAATAATAATAATAATAATAATAATAATAATAATTACAACAGAAAAGGCTTTGGAAATGTACAAAATCTCTTCGGTGATGGTAAATTTCTTTAAATATAGCATGAAACTGTGAAAAACTATATTATGCCTAAATCCCACTAGAAGTAGTGCTACTTCCAACTGTTTGAATATCTGACGCGAAATCTGTCGCCACTTTTCTGTCTGTCCTTAAGCATGAACTAAACAGTCAATACATATGGATACAAAATAAAAAGAGTTTTATCATCTATTCTGCAGGAGTGATATCACATATTTTGACAAAAATTTGAAGGGCAACCTCAATGCTCTAAAATGCTCCAGTTACGACAACGGTATGAATTTGGGATTGCATAAAAGTAACATTCATGAAAGAGAGCATTACAGAAACACAATTAATAGATCTAGGTTTTGTCAGATTAGGAAACTGGAACAAGATGAAATCTATAAATAGCTATGAGACATAGAAGGGGATGAAATACAATATAAACAAACAAAAGAGAAATTTAAAAAAGAGCACTAAAGGTGTGTGCATTTATTGTTAAACATAGTTGAATTCAAACAGCAGAATATCAGCCATCAACACTTTGGTTGTCCCTGTGGTGTAATACAGGTTTAACATCTTTATTTGAACCATAGCTGACATTGATGACATCGCATGGCAAGACAAGGTGCTCAACACTGGAGTTCTGTCTCGCGCGGGTCTGCCTACGATGTTTACACTCCTTAAACAGCGTAGGCTCCGCTGGCTAGGCCATGTCCACCGCATTCCAGGCGGTCGCATTAAAAAAAAAAACTCCTTTATAAAGAGGTGGCCTCTGGAAGAAGATCCACTGGGCGCGCACAGCTGTGGTATCGTGACATCATAAAACGCGATATGAAAACCGTGGGTATCAACACGGAGTCATGGGAGAGTGTAGCAGTCAACCGGACCAAATGGAGAATGAACCAAATAAACCCTGGCCAGACAACTCAAATCAAGGGAGGAGCAGCTGACAGAAGTCGCTATGGAGAGGCGGTTGGCAGAAAGCAAAATGACAGCTCCGATAGATCAGAAACAAAGCATAAATGCAGCCTCTGCAACAAAGACTGTCACTCCCGCATCGGTTTCTACAGTCATAGACGCCGATGCTCCAGCCAAGCAGACAACTAGGAAGCGACCCATGGTCAACCATAACCGACAGAGGCCTACTACTAGCTGATATTAAAAGAACGGATGTAAAAACGAGAAAGCTTGTTACTTGCCGCCGCATGCATCATCTTAAATCTGATGTCGATCTTCTCTATAAGCCCAGATCCGAAGGAGCCAGATGATTTGTTCAATTAGAAATGTCTAAGAAAATCACAAAAATAGGTCTTCAATGATACTTTGAAATTACAGAATGGATGATGATCTGTACTAAAGAACATGAAATAAATAAAAAGCTTTATTTAGTAATAAATGAAACCAACAAATTCAAAATAGAATTTCAAGTGGGTTAAGAAGTGACAATAAACCTTAATACACCTACTGCATCGGCAAAGTACAAAAACGAATGAAAATCAAATGCAATATACCAAAATACCAAGATAGGCCTCTTCATGATCAATACTCTGCTCTTAGAAAACAAGCTGGTGTAGACTAACTCCGTATACATCAGTGGCTACGTATTGCAAGGGTAAAAGCTGTATCCGAATGTTTTATTCTTGTTGTACAAGACCAATGCTTGTCAACCAGAAATTAACATGTGCACATAAGCAGATTCAGTGATTAAAACCCAGAGAAAATTGACCATCTTTTATCAGGTTGCACAGTATTGACACCAATTGGATATAAAACTCAGCATGACAGAGTAGATTAATATGTGCATTGGAAAACTTCTCCGGAAAAAACAACTCCGAGAAATTACTATGAATACTATCAAAACCTGTATGCAGAGGTGAAACCTGTAGCAGTTTTATGGGACTTTACAACACCCACAGAGAGGAAAATCAAATCTAATCACCCAAAGATAACAAAAACAAAATTATTGAAGGCATATATTGCAATTTCTACAGACTGTAATGTATCTTTGAACATCTTCAAAAACTATCAAAATACAAGGACCTTGAAATCGAAATCTTGAAAATGGGGCACATGAGGAAATCAAAAATTCTAATTGTTGTTGGATCACTTGAATTCATTGGAAAAGGGTTCGATTGACTCATTGGAAGGATTCCTGGTAACCCAATCCTTAAAAAAATACAAAACAATTGTATTCACGAGTACAGTTCTAACCTTGAAAAGATATGTAAAATGCGAATGGTTTTATTTTTTACTCATGGTAAAATGACTTGAGGTAAATTCTGACCTCAGCTTTCTGGTCGTAACTCGGAAAGAAATGAATATACACCAAAAATGAAAGGAACTATATTATTATTATTGCTTTTGAATCATTCTTAATGCTTCCGAATGTTTTAAAACTGTTGTGTGATCAACGCCTAATAATTCTGTAAGTTCAGTAATATCTCCAGTTGTTCGTTTTCAGACTTTTTCGGTGAATGTTGTATCCGACAAAGAATGGTCGCCCTAAGTCTCAACAAGAATTTATTTGTGCTTAAGCGGCAGATTTCTTTTGAATAAATTAGTGCAGTAAAATTCCCCGAAAATACATTTTCTTTGGCTCGAAATTCGACATGTTTAACGCTATAAAAAAAAAAGTTGTCCACACTTTGGCGAAATGACATATACTAAATTTCAAGCTTGTTTATAATACTTCCTTACTGTCTGAAACTACAACCATGTAGTTGTGGGAACGCCATCTGTTGGAATACAGCGAGCGCTTATTCAAGGACTTAATATATAAATATCAATATCTAATATCAATATATATTCATAGAGAGAGAGAGAGAGAGAGAGAGAGAGAGAGAGACGGGAGCAGGAAGGGAGAAAGAGATTAAGCGTACATATATCTATGTTTATATAACAATTACAAGACAAATTCTTGTTGAGTTTTTCGTTTGAAGCGTATTTGAATGTTCCTTTTGAATTACAGTTTTAAAACAGAAAGATAGATTGTCCTCAAAAATTATAAATAATTGATGCATGCACATTTTGCTACTTTGTTCATCTCTATATAGAATGCTAATCTGGCAAATTTATACGTATGTATGGCGCAATTGTTCCCAGAAGTATTTGACAAAATATTTTATTCATTTAGCATTAAAAAAAAACAACAAAAAAAAACAACAAACCAATATATAAATTATTTTCCAGGCGTTTTTTTTCGTCTTCTTACGTCACATTATGCTGAAATTGTGCATTCTAATATGAAAGACTGAATCGAATTTTGACGCCATTATTGTTTTCTTCAAAATTCTTCGATTTCTATAATTTATTCGGGCCCCTGGCAAGAGTAGGAGTGAAATGATTTGGAAAAGTTCTTGCTTCTGCTCTATGATTGTTTATTATATGATACTGATGTAATTATCTGTTGCCACTCAAGGAACACAAGTCATTTATTGAACGAATAGTTTGCATCTCCGACGGTTGAAACTTATCCATTCGTTTCCTTAAAAAACTGATTAAAAAATTTAGACTTCTCAAAACCACTGTTAATCTCTTTCTAGTTTCCTTGTAGACCTTTTGTTTTATGTCGTGTGATAATATAATTATTTTCGTTTCTAAACATAATCATTTGTTATTGCGACTATTGTAACTCTTCAAATGATCTGGCTTTTGTTATTTGATAAAGCTCTTTATTTGTGATTTTGGGCTCCAAGCTGATGAAGGATTTTCTTCTTTAAGACGTACAGAATTCATTTGTGAGAAACCTTGTGTAATCATTGATCTAAAAAAGGGTTGTATACCCTTCTGCAAATTAATTGCAACAACTGATTTAGTTTCTTTTCTTTCAACATAGGGTAAGTTTTTGACCCACTGGAGTGACAGGATGTAATCAATTTTTATTTTTACCTCAGATTAGAACATTTGCAGTGGTGTGCAGCAATACGAATCTATTACCCGGGTGTAGGATTAAATTTGTTTCACCTTGAAAAATATTGTGTCATCTGTGATCGCATCAAATTTTTATTACGCCCTGACACTACTGTCTAGACTGTCGATTAGTATCCTATGGCTATTGTCTGCAATGGTTGTTACTCCAAGGGAGCCTACAAAAATTGTAAATGTTGTAAGGGGTCGAAGGTTTGAATCCTGCCGAATGACATACATTTTCATAACAAAATTTCTCGTAAATATTCAGACCGGTAGAAATATATACATAAATATACTCTTTAATCAAAACCAGAGTTTTTTACTTAAAAACGAATATCAAACAAAAATAATGTTCAAACAAATAAATTAAAACATGTTAGTTGTTAATTCTATTTCGTTAGTTACCGGAATTTCTCCTAACATTTTTGTTTACATTTGTTTACATTACGATACATTTCAAAGCAGAGACGGTTTATTTACGAAAAATCGAAAACTGTGTATATAAGGCTTGATTTAACTTCCATTAGACTATGAGATTATTCGTGGTCGAGAGGTCTAAGACGCACCAGATCAAATGGTGGTTTCTCCTATGTTGTCAGATGTTGCAAGTTTGATTCCTGCCTAATAAAACAATTTTCAAAACAAAATTTGTCGTAAATAATCAAGCCAGTAGAAATATATATACAAATATACAGTTCAATTAAAAACAGATTATCTACTCAAATACTCTTCATATAAATAAATTAATATATATATATATATATATATATATATATATATATATATATATATATATATAGGATAACTAATTATATAGGATAACTAATCGATAGTCGAAACATGAGTCTTTCAAGGTATTTTCCAAATGTTTAGAAATGGAACTCATGGTTGAGCTATTTCACTCGAGTTATTGAGGATAAATAGCCACGTATTTCTCCGAATGGGCAGCAAGTCCCGCTTTAGTGCTTACGACAAAACTAGTGGCAATTAAGGCTACTATCGAGAATAGCAGCATACTGTCAATCCCCTTTAATATTCAAACCTTTGTATAAACGAGGAAGCAGGACAGGCACCAGCTCCTTCGCTCTGACGCTTTGTTTCCCCAGGAAGAATAGGGCATGATGCATTGTTTCAGACTGACTTTATGGTTGTCATTGAAACGCAAAAGTGGCCTTGCTAGAAGCTGGTTCAAAGAGGATAGGTTTTGGAAGTCTGCTATCGTCCATACGCGAAAGATGTCCTGCCAACCTAAGGTTGATTTTCATTAAGATGGTTTCAAAACCTGTCATGTTGCATTTCGTATTATAGATACATACATACATACATACATACATACATTTATATATAAAATAAAATAAATTTCGATGTTCAAATCAGTTGTAGGGCCATTTCTACATGACATCCCTAAGAGAAATTTCACGTATTCTCGGCAAATTTTTTATTTTTCAAAATAAAGACACCGGCAGAAGTTAAAAAAACATATACTTCACAGAAAAATTAAAGGGGTGGGATTAATAAGAAAATAGACAGAAATCAATGTCTATTTTTAGATTTTGGAAAACCTTACTTTTAAACTGGGTTGTAAGTTAAAATTTAGCCTTGTCTTGCACTAAGAAAAGATAAAGAAAGAAGTGGGAAGGGGTGGTTGACAGGGAAGTAAGCTAAGAAAAAAAGGAAAAGAAAGAAAAAGGAAAAAAAGAAAAAAAGAAAAAATTAAACGTTAACAGACGTATTGACAAATAAATCATAGTTTGATTTAAATAAATCATATAACTGATTTGAACATCGAAATTTATTTTATTTTATAATTGGCTTTGTAATTTCAATATTAATTACATTGAGCCTTCCACCTGGATCATTTTTTAATATTAATTAGGATCTGTATTTTGGGATTTACCTTTGTTTTAAGTTTTCTTTTTTTGCGCATCCGACAGTGACTGAATAATAACTGTTCCTACCTGATGACAATTAAGACATAACCAACGGAAATTAAATCTAAACTTTCACGACAATAACACATTTGTTGCAACAAGCTTATAGAACTATAGAACTTTTATTATCAACAATGTATCTAAAGAATTCATACGTATTTCCCTTGAAAGTATGTTGGGTAACATTCAAATAATAATAGTGGCGAAATTTGATTTTTTAAAATTCCTTTTTAAAGTAGAATATATTGGACCATTTAACACGGTGGATGGTTAGAAAACTTGTCTCGATAGATAAGTTACGACTGATGTATCGAGTCTCACTAAGTCTCACGGAAAATCGACATATTGTTCACCTTCCAAGAAATCACAATAAATTATTCCAGTGGAATACAAATACAGAGTCAGTAAGTTAATGCCATACGTTATACACAGTTGAGCGATCATGTTTCGGAGAGACATGACTGACTCGGCAGAATATTTTCAAGCCGTATGTTGTAATTACTTTCTACGATATAATGGTTGCCAACCAAATTTTTAGAACCCAATTTATCCTTCCATTTAACCCATAACTGGGAAGATAAGAAGGGTATTTGCGCATAAGTGAATGAAAGGAATTCAACTGGAAACTGAACTCGATTCGCCTATTTCTCTTTCCGAGCCGATATGCACTGCGCCGCAAACCTTCCCTAAATAGATTTTATTTAGAGTGAGATATTGAAGATATGATGGAGTAATGGATTGCGGCTCGGATTAAGTTTGAATTCCGGTTGAATTCATTGCTTTTTACTTACCCTTGGGAGAAATCCACATCTTCTCCCCCAAGCTATGGTTAAATAGTAGAACATAGTGGATAACAACCGCTCTAGCAGAAGGAAAACACTGAATTTAAACCAGCCTGTAGAGGGCTGGGTTCCATCAGGCTCTTTTACCCAAGAGGTACCACTTTTACTGTGGCTGCTGTACATGTAATACTCCTACCTCTTACGATTCTGAGTTATGGAACCCGTGGTTGTGAAAGTTATTCTGCGTTTAGCGATTATTTTCTCCGATTTATGATTATTGTAAAAATTTCATTTTTTTTTTCAAATCTTTATTGGTCATCATCCCCAGAAAGATATCCTACATCCTATAAATCTAGAAGGAAAGATTATCGAATGTGGACATTTTGTTTGTTTTCATAACTTCACGTGGAACCTAAAAAATCTAAAGCCTTAGGAACAATGTATTACATTTGAATGCTTGTAAAAGCAATAAATAAGTGAATCAACTTTAAAGAAAAAAAAAACAATGTACGAAAATTCTCTTACAGTATTTACATTATTCGGACTATTGTTTTCATCTTGGTTGCCATTTGTACGTTGTTTTGGCCGTTGTACGCTGCGGCCTTCTTAGGTGCTAGAAAGATCGTAAAAATGACAAACCAAGATGAGGACAATAGCCAAATTAATATAATTAGTGTAAATACTTTAGACAAATAGATGAAAATTCTCTTGTTATGATTTGGTATCAGAAAGTTTTCACAGGAGTTTTCAGGAAAAGACGAATTTAATTTTTGCACAATGAAATCACTAATCACTCCGAAAGGTAGCGGAGACAACACCAAATAAAGACCAACTCGATTTCCATGTTTTAGCCTACGCAGATGGAGCAAAAGGAAGCGTAAAGCATTTGTTTTTTCTTTTTTGCCTCTTTCTTTCATTACTCTGAGAAAGCAGACGTTTTCATTACTGTGAGAAAGCAGATGTTTTCATTGTCGGATTTTAAAATTGACTACAGATTAATTTTCAATAAAAAAAAGTATTTTAGTTAATATTCATAGATTTTACTATGAACATGAAAGAAAAAATAAATTTCAGCTTCAATCAAGAAGAGAAAAACAACTTTGTAAATGCTGAATTTTGTTTGTTTTCATAAGCTTTTCGATCTTCTAAAATTTTCCTAAGATTTATAAACAACGTGTTAAAGTTGATAGATTGCATCAGAAATATGTAACTAAATAATCTTCAATGATTCTTCTAAGATATTTTCAGTGCTCAAAGGAATAAATCTGTTATGAACGGAGATATATGAAAAAATCCGGGGCCCAGATTTATATTTGGGTAAGATTTGATAGCGCCACTCACCTTTTCCAAGTCAACATACATGACTATAAAAAATAAATAAAAATAAAAAATAAGATAAAGCGGTTAAATTGAAACTTTAAAAAATATATTAAGTAATTGTCAAACTAAACTAAACTAAATAATAATTACATTTTAAAAGAATACAACAGCTGCAATAAAATCATTTACTTACTTCCGTTTATTAGACATGAAATTATATCACTTAGCACACTCCATAGTTTTCCTTGACTTTCAGTTAGCCCGAAGTGTATTTATTAGCGTACTAAAACGTAAAAAGTCTGAAAAAATAACATCATTTTTAATTCTGCTTATGAATATTTGCAGCAAAATAAACTCTTTGCATTTGCTTTGATAATGTCCATTAGAGAATGAAACACATTTTCATTTTGTCTTTATTCACATATATATGTACTAAAGTAACTAAAAGATTTTCCCGATTCAATTTTCAAAATACGACCAACTTTTCAAACATAGATTTTCTTTTGGTCTTCCGTCTTGATTGGGCCGCGAATATTTCAGTATCGCTTAATATATATGTGTGTGTGTGAGAATATGTCACAGAGACTTTCTTCGCACTTTTGATAGTTTAAAACAGCTAGAATGTTTATATATATATATATATATATATATATTTCTTTGTGTGTGTGTATGTAATTCCCATATTTTATTAGAGTGTTTAATTTTTCACGATGTTAAACAACAGAAATAAACAATATTTAGCCTAACTTGCGTTTCAAAAATTATTTTCGAGTTTTCTGGGAAAGATCCTAGATGACAAGGAGTGAAATGAGAACAATAAAAAATATGTTTCATGGATGCAAATGACAGCCACTGGCAATGCATTTAAATTTCTGAAGCTTGTAGGTGGCAAGGAAGTCAGAAATCGGTATGGAGTAGTAGAACTATACTGTTAGAATAGAAGTAGCAATTGTATCTAGTTAGTTCAACAGTAAAAGGTGAGACGTAGCTGCCAAACCTTTCGCATGTCAAACATCATGTAATCAAGCTTAAAAGCTAAGCAGAACAGTTGCCATGATAATATTTGTAGATAGAAGAAAAGCAACGTCACGTCTGTGAGAAAGCAACTGAAGGAGAAACGCCAAGTCAGGATCGATGACATTACAGACTCTTCTTTGAAAGAAACACACAGGAATAGAAAATTTATAAATGTGCAATATTAATCTTCTGAGAGAAAAAAAATTCTGACACAATACGGTAAACCAACTTTCCTGGCAGTGGACGTAGCACTTGAATCAATATAGTTGCTTTAATTGTCAGTGGAAAACGTGAGCTCAGAAAGGCGTAGACTGTTGCTTCTCTGAAAACTATCTACTGCCATGCTGATAAGGTTCCCTATAATAATTAAAAAGAAATTAGCTTTGTTTTGTAGACGTTAAAACAAGACATTTCTTGCCCTAGTTAATCACTGATTCGAAGTCCTTTCCGAGAGCAGTTCCGCAGTTTACTCTGTCAGATCTGTCGAACTTACTGCTACAACAGGAGTAAATGGTTGTGTCGTCTACATAAATGTCTAGTTAAGAATTAATGACATCGTGGAGTTCATTGACGTAGATCAGAAACAGCGCAGGAATAAGGATCGAGACCTGGCGAACCTCCGCGTTAGTATGAAATGATCTGGAAGCACAACCGTTCCACGCGACGTTCATTACGTTTTTTTTAGAAATGATTGTATTAAACCAGATATTCTTCCTGTGACCTCGTAGCCATTCCTAATTCTTCCAGGCCTTGTAACCCCTTGTATCTTAGTTTCTTTACTGTCTTGTATGTGGTGATACCGATTTAAAAAAGACGATATATCATGAATGCATTTATCCATTTTAAATCTTTTAGCCTCAAGGATGACTTGTATTTTGTGAATTGGAGAATAACGATTTTAAAGTGTTACTGATTTTATAATACTTTTCGTTTCATAGAAACATTTTCAATCTTTAAAAATTTTCATCAATATAAATTTTATCACATTTACTACACCTGATTTTATATATACCAGCATTTGAATCATAATTATTATTCATATTTTTTTAATTTCTTATTATTTCTTTTATAGCAGTATATATATAGCATTTAAAAGTAATTATCTGCAATTTTTCTACAATTATTTCAAGATATGGATTTTCGTGCAAAGATAAATTTCTGTTAGACATAGAGTCTTCACGAGAAGCCGTTTCACTTTTTAATGTTGACGTGTAATTTTAGAGTTCTCTTAACGGTTAGTATCAAGTAAACACTGTATTGTAGTGATTTTAATTTTTTAAACGTATTTAATTTCTTTGTCTATTTCGTGAGATTTTAAATGTTATGAAATAAAAACCTGTTATTAAAGCGCTTTTAGTTTTATTGTCAGAATGTGAATAAACAAGCATGTTATTCTAATTTAAATATTTTGAATTCTGATTTATTATAACATGTCTAAAAGTTATAATTTTCTATTATGGAACTAAATTTAACAGCTAGTTCAATCTATTTGAGACTGTTAACACTATTATGTATCAATTTTTAGAGTAAATGCTTAAGACATCATCTGTTGTATAATTAGCTTTTTGTGTGGACATATTGAAACTAGCCTGATTCTAAAAATTGTAAATGTAAGCATGTTAAACACCTGTGCTGCTCCCGTCAAAACGTTTTCACATTTTGGTTAGACAGCCAGCTTAACTCGACTATGAATATTTTTTTTCTCAAATGATTTCATTTTTTTAATTTAATTTCGTGGGTCTGAGTTAAGCTGGATGTCTAACCAAAATGTGAAAACGTTTTGACGAGAGCCATTGACTAAAATAGGCTACGCATAGGGAATCAAAATTTTGGTCTAAACTTTTCTAATAAATTTAAAGCATTTATTAATAGAAATATTAGTGCAAGAGATCCTTGACATATGACAGAATCCCGTTCCTATAATGCGTCGTAACGCGATGTTCTGTGAAAATAGAAACGTAACCTCGTTTTTTTCCCCTGAATAAGCGCTTTCATCATTCACTTATCCTAACATGATAGTAAAGTAATAATGTAGAACATAACAACACATTTCTATGACGTATGTTAACATGATTAGGACTACAAATATACATGAAAGACAGAAATATTAATACATATATTGAAATTAAAATAATACATGTAATGAAATTAAATTGTTTTTGCTTAAAAATGGCTACGCAGGATCTGATCATAAAGGATCATATTATAAGAACCGAGTACGATGGCAAGAGAAGGACCAGTAGCAGTATATGAGGTTCCTCCTCAGGTTATCGGGGAGCATCTGGCTGCATACTTCACGCAGTTTGGCCAAATCTTGGATGCCTCCTGCGATGACCTGACCGGGGGGTGGTCTTTTGATATTATATTATCGACCGGTATGCCTTCCTGACCATCCCCAGCTGTCTTGACGTAGTAGGCCTGAGCTTGCCGGTGATCGTGTCCGGCCGCAAGCCAAAATGCTGGAGGTGTGGAGAGACTGGTCACCTCTCCTCCTCCTGCCCAGAGAAGAAGGCCTCTAGAAGCCAGGCCCCAGTCGACCAAAATCCCCTTCTGGCCGCTTCTGTTACATCCATCTCGCCCAATAGTGGGCATGCAAATACCCAGGACCGGTGTGGTAAGTCCCCCGGTTGGGAATAAAAAAGTTCCCTCACCCCTGAAAAACCATCGCCAGCTGCAAGTGCAGCCACGGAGAAGGAAAAGGGGGAGTGGCTGGTTGTTGGCAGGGCCAGGGGGAAGCGCCAAGCAGCGGAACCTCGGTCCCTGGAAACCTCTAAGACTAAAGGCACTAACAGCCCCACTCCATCCATCAGCAAGAAGGGCGATGCTTCGGCCTGGTCGGCTCCTAATCTGGAAGACCTTAGAAAAGCTTACGATCCCGGATATGATAAAATGAAAAACATCTATGAGCTGAAAAAGCAACTGGAAAAACGGCCATTTCGGCCCTCAGAAGATCTAAAACAACTTAAAAATCGTCCGTCTCGTTCCCTCGGCCTCTGTCCCGTCCTTCCCTCAAAAGAAAAAAGCCAAAGACAACAAAAAAGTTCACTCATCCCAACCCACTCCCGGGAAACCGTCCCCTCAAAGTCGAGAACTCAGCCCGATCATAAACTACTTCAAAGTTTGTCCCTGCCTCTCTCCCTGTCCCTCTCCTCCAAAACAGATGCCGCCTCCATCAAAAAGGCAACGAAGCCCTTCAGCCGAGGACAAGGAGGCACGTAAAAAACCGGCCAAAGTGTCTTACAGGCAAGGGGAAGGACATCTGTCGTATTTCCCCTGCCCAGGCTGAAAGAGCCAAGAATTTCGGAAATCGGATCAAGCAGCTCAAGGTGCTCTTGACCATGAAGAAGTGCGGCGATAAAGATGTGGAAGTGCCTCAAAATTTTCCAAGTGCACAAAGGGTATTGACAGTCATCCGCACTGGGCCAGGGGGCACGGCAGACGTGGGGCATGGTCGAGGAGGCGGCAAAAGCAATACTAATGTCACCACCAATCATTACCACAAAATCTGAAAGGATCACAAATTTGGAAAAGTTCTGTTCAGGACAGGTCCCGGTTTTCCTTCATCCCTCCTTCTATAGGGCTCTGAAATTAACCTTTCCCTGGGATGTTGGCGGCGTCTCCTCTGACGGCACTATCAAGAATGAGATGGGCCATGGGTCACTGGGAGAGGCTGTCGGCATCCTATCCCCGTCCATGTTCTGTCCAGGACCCCGACCCTAATTATGTATTTCAATGGCTCTCTGGTTAGCAAGCGTGAATGCCCGGGGGCTTAGGTCAGAGTTTCGGAGGGTGAGACTCACTCATGATCTCCAGCGCCTCGGGGTGGATGTTTGTTGTTTGCAGGAGACCCGGTTTTTGCTGGCGACTATGAGGGCATAATGTCTAGGGATTACGATCTCTATTCAGCATGTTTTGATGGTCGTTCTAGAGGTGTTTCCTGGCTAGTGTTCAAGTCTTTGGGTGCGGTGTGTGCGCTTGTCTTCGCGGATCCAGCGGGCAGGATTTGTGTGCTGGATATTACCATAAAGGAGAAGTCTTTTCGGCTCATTGGGGTTTATGCGCCCAATGACGATGCGGAGCGTCCTGTTTTGTTTCGGCGGCTCGAGTCGTTCTTTGGAACATCGAGGCGGGTAATTTTAGCGGGGGATTATAATGCCGTCCTTGACCCTGAGAAGGATCGTATAGGAGAAAGATCGGGTACTAACAACCCGGATGTGAAACCATTTCGGGAATTTATCGACAGGAATGATCTTGTTCAGGATATTGGGTGTGCTGGGCGGAACATGAACACCCCTTCCCTGTTAGGTTAGAGTAGGTAGATTTTAATTTTCTGTTTCTCGCTTTAAAGTTAACTTAGCTAGGTTATGATTGCTCATTGGCTCCCTTTTCTTTTTGTCCCCAGTTTTCTTTTAGTTTAATCCCCACTCCTTCCCGCTTTAGGTGGTCAGCAATGTTAGTTCTTCGGTGGATGCGTGGCGTCTTTCGTTATTTTTCAAGTGTGCTTTTCGTTTTTGTTTTGGTGTTTAAATGTGTGAGTGATTGTGTGAGTGACTGATGATCGGATAAGTTTAATTATTAAATTCCTAAAGCCACGCATTATTTTTCGTCCGGGGAACTGACTTTGCTGTCACAATATTAGAGTAGTGGGGGGCTTTTATTACTAATACTATTTTATTTAGTTTCTTGTATATATTTGTATTTCATTGTAAATAGACATTGGGGAATTTTAATTGTTATTTTCTGCCCATGCCCTTCACTGAAAATTGTACATATTGGGAGTTAAGTAGGACTACATAGAGCATCTGAGGTATTATGGTGGATGTGGTAAGAATGGTAAGTAAAAATGTGGTATTATGGTGTAAGGTTTATTATAAGTGTGTCAGGGTCGACGAAAGTGAATAGCTAAGTTAAATTAGGACAGATGAAGACCAGCCTTCCCCATCCCCATTCTTGGCCTTGTGCTACATTTTTTGCATTCGTATACAAAAATAAATAATGAAATTAAATTGTTTTAAGCTGCTTGAATATTTATTGCCATTTTCTTGTCTCTCTTGTGGGACTCGGAAACAGTAGCTAATCCGGGGAAGATATTTGGTTTTTCTTTCTTTAAGGAGAACTTATAGGTTAACAAGAAAATGTTTTTATCACTTACAGGGACGCTCATTACGTATACACATACATACAATTTTTAAGCGACAGTCTAACGACTTAAGCCAAACAACCGTCGTTGTTTCTTCCATTTCAAACCGTTTAACAATATTTAATTTCACTTCCATGATGATAGCTTTCCTTTTCTTTGGAACACTACCATCAGAAGGGATTACAATTTGCTTGGAAGCCATAATAACAAGCAATAAGTTTCTACAAACCCAACATAAACAAAACATTCGCCTTATATACGTGGTAACAAGCAATAAGCCGGCACAAGATTAATGGAGATTGTGTTGTAACCACGAATCATCGTACTTCGGGATTCTCGTAACCTGGGGAGACTTACTGTATATAGAACTCCGTTATCAAAATTAGCCATAACACTATTTGTCACTACTCTCTTTGATTTTATTTACTATGCTTATTTACCTTTGTTTCCCTACTGAGTCAGAATGTGACACAAGGTCGGATTTAAAGTTGGGAACCCAAGCGCGTACACTCAGGACAAGGACAAAAAATTGACCATCCTATACCAACCGTCGGTTGAAATAGCATCGGTATGACTACTGATCCCCCCTCTCTAGTGCAATGGAGAGTGAGGGGAAGCCTGGAGAATCTGTTCACCGAGACTGGATACCTTATAATATATATTTTCCTCAGCTGCGTCTATGTCCGCGATCATAGAGATAATTGACTCTACCTGATATTATTTTAGTTTGTCACCAAAAATTCTTTAGAAGCACTGAAATAATAGTATCCACTCAAATTTATTACATTCAGTTACGTGCTAATACTCTTGAGAAAGACATGAATCAATCTCTTTTCTCGCCAGCTATGAGTAAATAGAGGGGCAATGTGGGTTCTATAAACTTGGTTTGAAACAAGTCTACCACAGTAAGAATTGACAAACTACTTCGAGAAAATCTCTACACCACATGGCACGGGGACAGCTTATGGAGCAAAAAAGTTCCCTGAAACAAGTCTAGAGAAGAATCCGACTCAATCACGCCACCCGCAGGACAAATGCTACCACAGACAGACAGATAGACAAAGCAGAAGAGTAAAACGTTTTGCGATAGCTCTCGCAATTTTATGAGTGATGTAAACAGTTCCAGAAATCCCACTGGAATATAATTTTTATTTATTTTTGGTACACCATATAGTGGGGAATTAGTGACATGATATTCTGTGCAGAATTGCCACGTTTTATTATTTTGTATATTTATAAGAGTTTGTAAATATTTCAATACCTGTATTGTTAGTTCTGTTTTTCAAGTTGATTTGCAAATAGACTTATCGCTTGTGAATATCTTTGCTCAAAGCTTTGATTGCGTAAACTATTTTACTGCTTGTTGCATTTAAAATTTGTTTACTTTTTCTTTCTTCCTTTCATTTTTTCTTAATTTTCTATTTTTCTTTTCCCTCTATACCTATCTCTAACAGTCATAATGAGATAAAGAGGAAGACAGTTACAAATATTTTTTTAAATAGTCATTAAATTTTCGTCGTTCTCCTAGCAACCAAATACTTCACCTAAATGACTAAAAAAGTGAGACTTGGTCAAAAAGACCCAGACACCATTATTCAAGCAAGATATCTGTTCATAGAAAATAAACGTCTATTTGATCATTGCAAACAGATATTTGCAGCACATATAGAAAATTTAAATCGAGGTTTGATTTGTAAATCTCTGAACACCGGGCGTCTAACTCATAGCAGAATTAGAACTCTTACCTGGAAAGCCTCTATTACCTACGAATTAAATGCCTATAGTGTTATCAAGAACATTGCACTAGTTTTGCTCAAACTTTCAATTGATTTCTTTTTATTTATATAATTATTTATATATTTTTAAATTTGAGATTATCTACGAATATTAACCCTCTAGGGCCATTCATATCATATTTGATACAGTATTTCCCTATAAGGAAACATTTGGTATTCATTGACTGAGCAGTCAGTACTGCTTTCATTTGAAATTTATAAAATATTTCTCTTAAAAATTTTTTCAGGAAAATATTTCTTTCAAGGCTTGTTTTCATACTGTATCAAATATGATACGAATGGCCCTAGAGGGTTAATGATTTTGTTTTTTCGTTTTGTTTCTATTAAAATGTTTAAAATACTTGGTTTGGGGAACTATAAAACCAAAACAACAGAGCTATAATGATCAGTAGATAGTACAAAACAAAACAAAATTAGAACGATATTAGTATCCGCGTTTGTTATTTGTTATGCGAACTGGTAACTGTTCTATCACAGTGCCACCTCCCGTTCGAATCTAGCAAAGGTTTGTAATAATGCAGAAAGTTTCGGCTTGTTTACTCTAGCCGATTGTATTTATCCATCTCGATGCCTGGAGTTGCTGTAATTCTCAATAGTTTTTCACCTTCCGTATCGATTGATTTCTGTATCGCTTCACTGGTATAATCTGCTGTAATCATTACTGAGTTTCACTGGCCGTGCCTTACTGAATAAAGCAGATAACTGTTCCAAATTTACACGATCATTAATGAAAGTGAAGATAATACAATCTTTCGAAAAGCGAGCGGTTGTCACTATTGTTTTGTTGAGACGAAATTTGAGAATAAAACTATTTTTTCTTCATTTGTTTGACTAAAGAAAAAACAATAATATCAGACTATAAAAGTTCGCGAAAGATTGAATTTGATCTCTGTTCCTACCTTACATCAGAACAATTAGCTAACATTTGCATTATAGGCTATCAGATTTTTTTAATCAATCTGATTATCAAATGGCCTTTACGATATAAGCGTTGATATATAAGTTGTCTGACATTTTTATAAGCATACTTTAATAAGTATATAATTTGTTATTTATTTTTAATTCTAATTTTAGAAATTACCATTTAAATAAATAAAAGAAAATTTTGTCTATCTATCCGTGTGTCTGAAGCCTCTCTAACCCGGGCCACATTTGCTCTATATGGACATATTACACAATTTAGAATCAGCATGATCCCATAATTAATAATCTGCTTTTCGTCTGGAACTTGATCATTCATCATTGGGATTTGTTTTCGGATAATGAGGGACTAAACAGAAATTCAAATTTTAAAACAACTGAAAATATTAGATGTCTTAAAAGATTTTAATTTATATTGAGGAGAAAATTAACAAAAATTCTTAAATTAAAATTTTGTTTTAAATTCAGTTTAAAATATCTTAAATACTTTTTGAACTGAGCTGATCATTTTATTTCTTCCAAATCCCAACGAATCAGAGTTTAAGAGAAACGATTTGTGGTGTGCTGTTTGCAAGTTTCACAGAGTTTGTGCTTTGATGAACTTAATTTTCGGCCTGAACTGGAATTTCAACTCAAATTGGAGTTTTGGCCCAAATTGCTTTTTTAGTTGAAATTGAGCTTATATATTTAATCCCGAGTTAAAGTCAGGTTTTGAAGTTTCATGGAGTGAATGGAGTAATTCAAAGTTATTTTTCCAAAATTATCATTGATGTTTTTCTAAACTGTACCTAATTACCTTTCCGCAGGATTTAAATTAAATGTCAGCACGGAGTGCACATTTTGCGTTAGTATACAGTAATAGAAAAGATTTATTCATTCAAAATGGCTAAAATATATTTCCATGAATAGAATGATATTAAATTAGTTAAACCCAATTGGAATACGAACCTGGTCCTAATACTTTTGTCCGAACCTTTTTTTTTTTTTATAACACCACCCTCATATCTTAGCTTACAGCACCTAGTATTTTTCAGCGTTTATTCAACTTTGTACTTACCAGGCTCAGCGTTGCTTAACTTCGCTGATAGGACGAGAATAGGGATTTTCAAAGTGATATGGCCGTAAGCATTAGAATTACGACTACTATTAATAATAAAAGCATTAGAAAAATTTTCAACTGTTTCTCTCATAGTTTACTTCGTGTGTCTATATCAACAGTGGACTTTTCGCTGTCAAGTGGACTCGGCAGAATGACGAAAAGAAATCTGGAAAATAAATGTCATACTGAAAATGATTCGGTAAATTTTTGTTTTGTTCCCCGAAGGCCTTTACCCCGTCAAATCTTTCCTAAATTTCCTTAATTACGTGCAAATGTATATGCTGAAATCAAATCGATAATTGTTTATTGAAGAAACCTACCATTTTTCCTGTTATCGACCACAAAAAGTCGGACTATATCTCAACCCTTGCCACCGTCTTCATATCTGATTCACCGCTGAATGACTTGGGGCGTAGGATACTTATTACGTCCACATTACACCCTCGCTGGTTTCTAACAGTCTCAAAATTTGACCCTCACAAAGCGAGCGGAGGGGACGGAATCCCAATCATAGTCTTGAAGAAATATGCCCCTGAACTCTCCTCTGTCCTTTCTGACCTCTACAACTTCTGCCTATCTGCTTCCTGCTTTCCTGCCTGTTGGAAGTCTTCCTCTGTAGTTTCTATATTTAAAGAACACTGGAGAACCCTCGGACCCCGCAAATTCCGCCCTATCAGCCTTCTTTGGCAAAGTGTTCGAAGCCATTATCAACGCCGAGGTGTTTCAGCATTTCACAGCCCACAGGCTCCTCTCGGACAAATAGTAAGGTTTCCGCTTCTCCAGGTCTACTGCTGATATGCTAACTACCATCATCGAGTATATATACCAGGCTCTCGACAAGAATAGCGAATCCCGAACCGTTGCCTTGGATATCTCTAAAATCCATTGCTAAATCCGCTGCTATGAAATTCGGTTCTCTGTGCAGGGCCCGGAGGTTTTTCAGTCTGAATCTATCCTGCACATATATAAATCTACCATCCGCCCGAGTATTGAATACTGCTGCCACATCTGGTCGGGTTCCTCTGCTATTCTCCTCGGGGTTCTTAACAAAGTACAACGGAAAATCTGTCATGTGATCGATACCGACTTGGCAAAAAAAGGTGGGGGGAAGAGACCGATCCGACCAATTTACCATGCAGAGAACAAAAAACTGAAATTTGAGTGAAAATTTCGGAAGACAATACTATCAAAATACAATTTCGACTCTCTTTTTTCAGATACTGAATTTTTAATTTATTGTTTGTCTGTGGTGGCATTTAGTAATTTTTTCTTTTGCTTAATCTTTGTGGTTTAATTTTGTACGTGTTACTTTATTGTTTTTCTTTTTTTTTTTTTTTGTATTCTAAATAACGGTTCTAAAATCCGCCCAGCCGAAAGTTTTTTTTTTTTCGGCTTACCGTTTAACTTTTCGTTTCCATTTTATTTGTTTTTATTTAATTTTCGACTTAGGTCGGCCATTTTTATTTTGGTAATATTTATTTTTATTTTGTATTACATCGGTCATTTTGTATAAGTGGTAAGAGTTACACGAGTCTCATTTTTTATTTTCTTTTTGAAGTACTTTGTTTCCATAATTTGCTGTTGAGGTTTTTAAAAAATCGTTGTTTTATTTAATCTCATGTTTTAATTCTGTCGTTTGAGTGATTTTAAGTTTTACTTTACGCGTCATACTTCTTTGTTTGTCTTTTTGTTCAAGTTTTCACATTGTGAAATTTATTATTCTCCTTCACTTTGTAGAGCGGCTTTTCTTTTTTCTATTTGTATCTTTTTAAGTTAACTTAAATTTTCATATCACACATTTTTATTAAACAACAAAAACGACAATTTAGCGGCCAGGGATTGCCCTTAAGTTAGAAGTCTCCACCGAAGTTTATTATCAACATGACGAAGTCCTTACGAAGGCCAAGAACCACACGCATCTTATCGAAGAAAATGGGCTCCTAGTAGATTCCCACGCACAGTGACTGATCTAAGCACAATAGCCATCATTCTAAGAGCCAAATATGAAGGCAGGCGTAAGACCAACATCTCGGTATTTGGTGTCTCTCCACAATTCTAAGGAGAGTATTTAATCGCTTACGTTCCACTTGGACAGATACTCAGTGCTACCTCCTATGACCTAGAGCTCTATATCGTGTTAGATTGAAATGTTTTCATCTCAGTCCTGATTTGCCTAGATGTAAAGGGCCTTAAAATGCTAGTCATTTTGACCGGCTGTAAACCAACATGTTCGAAGTGTTGAGAGACTGATCACAACTCGTCTTCCTACCTAGAGAAGAAGGCCTTTGAAGTTCTGGACCCTGCCGATTTAAATCCCCACTTTAGTCGAGTTTGTTATTTACGTCTCACCTGTAATGGGCATGCCAGTAAAATTTCCAGTCGTCTTGATTGTGCGGCCATCATTCCCCGAAATCTTTTGCTTGCGCGATTGCAGAGAAAGAAAAAGGAATTGTAGGTCGTTGGCAAGACCAAAAAGAACCCAGACAGCGGGACCTTTGTACTCGGGAGCCCGTACAAATAAAGGCAAAAAAAGTCCCCATCACTCTATCAGTTCCAAGGGCGATTTCCCGGTCAGCTATGCCAAAAATCAAAAAGTAACAGTTAAAGTAAGAACCAAGTTTCGAAAAGGCCCCCCCCAAAAATACAAACGGCAATAACCTCCAGAATTGGCTCTTCTTTCTACGCACCGTCTTCCCAAACAGTCAAACAGCACACCATAGCACCACCTACAATGGTAAAATCATTAACCTACTCTTTCCAAAATTATAACCCTCATAAAAGCGCATATTCCCAAATGCCCAGCAAAGAAAAAGTCTACTTCTAACACGTCCTCTGCTTATACTCCCATCAGCACACCCAAAACATCCGATCAACATAAGTCAGAGAAATCTGTTTACAGAATCTACTGTTTTCTCTTCCCGCTCATTATTAATATTTCTGTTCCTATAACCTCTTCTGTCTTAGTGGCAGTAAGCCTTTCGTGAGAGGATATCCGATTAAAAAATTACGCCATAATAATTTGATAAGCTGAGAATTTTTTTTCAAATTTCTATTATGATAATTTGAACCTTTTTAATAAAAAAACGTGATACTGATATTCCTGTTTCTCTCTTTTGTAACGTCGTGACAGCAACATCATTGCTATCAATTTTATAAATTTTATTGTTTGACCCTTATCTCATGGGTACGTTATGATTGTTCAAAACGTGACAGAATATATGATTTATATTGTATTCATTAGCCTTTAGTAGCCTTTGCTGGTGAAAAAAAAAGAATATATATATATATATATATATATATAGCATTCACGTAAACCTACAACAGGATCCACACTCAACTTTTTATCTACCGGCTAATGACTAGCCCATGTTTAATCTTTATTTTCGTTTGTGTCGGTGTGCAACAAAAACTGGGAAAGACTAGCCGAACGTTTACAAGGCAAGAAAAAATTAACAGAACTCTAACCTGGTTTTCAATATATACAGGATGTCCTTAAAGTCTTGAAACATAGACAGAAAATGCATATTTTCAAGAAATTAAATTATCAGCAACATTTTATTGAATATGTATAAATTAACAAATAACATCTTCAATATAATTTCTATATATTTGTGATACATACGTTGATGCGCTTTGCCGGATTCACGTGAACTCAATGCAATAATTCCACATAATTCTCGACACTTCCAACATGTTGGTTTACGGCCGGTCAAAATGACTAGCATTTTAAGGCCCTTTACATCTAGGCAAATCAGGACGGAGATGGAGTCATTGCAATCTAACACGATATAGAAGCTCTAGGTTGTCGGAGGTAGCACTGAGTATCTGACCAAGTGGAACGTAAGCGGCCGAGTATTCCCCTTACAACTGTGGAGAGACATCAAGTGTGTTGCATCTATGATTTTCGTTGAATACACTTTCTCCTGAATACACCAGAAAAAGAAGCCAGTTTTTTTTTTTGGGTTTTTTTTTTTTGCTTTTAACAAAACCTTGCTAATCTGTTGAGGTCATTAAATACTGTAAATGAGATTTCCTGTGTGTCCATACTTTAGAGACACTCTGTGTATTTAAAAAAGATTTATTCATGGTTTCGCTTGCTCGGTCTGAGTGGTTGAGATAGTTGAAAAATTTCGAACGACTTTTGTCATTTCAGCCTAACTCTTAATCTCTTCCTTCCTAACAACTCTCTGCCCATCTACATATCACGACGGGTAGCTGGTAACAAGTGTCAGATTAGAACTACCTAAAGAACGCTTTCCCCATCTAACCACAAAGCTGGTTTTCTTTGATACCAACTATGATTGTTAATATAGACGAGTAACTGGAATCATCAATATCCGTCTTGTTTTCACTTGATCTCAAAAGCTCTCGTTTATTTATCATTTGTTCTTTGTTCTCCAGTGGATGGTTACCGATTTCAAAAAACCCAATCCACCAGTAATAGATCCGAGACACATGAATAGGGGATCAATCGCCTTTAATGTGAAACTCATCTCAGTATATTCTTATTCTATTAATTATTCTTACATTTCTATAACTACTTTGCATATTCAAGACAAACTTTCAGTGATGATCGTTAGAGATTGATCCTTCTCAAATCTCCAGTAACTTACTTAGCAGTACTAAGTAACTTACTTTACATGACATAAACTTCTTTCAGTTGTCAATTCTTGTAATTTCGTACTAAATGTTTCTAATTGCACTAGTTATTATGTGCAAGATATTAACTTTCATGGCATAACACAATTCTCGGGGAAGGCGTTGGTAATTTTCTATCTTTGATTTTTCTTACGTTCAGACAATGCAGTCTGCTGGCACGGACGTGTCTACTCTCGAGTAGATTTTCTTTTCTTTCTCAGCTACCAGATTCAGTTTTCTTGCTTGGGTAATTTGTTCGTGCTGGCTATAAAATGCCCAAATTATTATTATTGGATATCACCTCCTCACTCACTCACTCTCTCTCTCTCTCTCTCACACACACACACACATTTATATATATTTGGAAAGCAGTCTTTCTTTTGAACAAATTTCATTAAAAATGACCGACAAGGAAGATTTTTATTTTTGATTTAATTTTTCCAGTATTCTTACCAGTTAAATAAACAATTAATAAATTCTTGACGGTTGTTTTTAACGAAATGTACACACAGACACAGACACACACACACACACACACATATATATATATAAACATATACTGTTAATTAGGTACTTTCTCTCATTTTCGATACCTAAATTTAAATTGAAATTGTAAAAATAAATAAGTTATCTTCAAACTTTAAAATTAGCTTTAATTGAAAGCCAAGAGATTAAATTTAATAATTCTAGTAAGCAAAACATACTGGTGTTTTTTACCTGAAATTATATTGATTGAAATCTAAAATTTCAAAATTTTACTAATTTTTTCAAATATACCGCCATTTTTGATTGATTGACACATTACGTAAACAGTAGCCAAATTTCTGTTTTTAAAAATCTTGCAAAAATAAAATATACCGCGCTGGCACGTTATTTAAGTGAAATTTTAATATTAAAACTTACCTTTATCTGTTTTCAATCAATTAATAATTGCTTACTGCCAGAAATTTACAATAAAAAAAGAATTAATTATGGTATCTGTTTTTATGCCAGTCATGGAAGCGATGGCAGATGACTGATAAGAGATGTTGACGCAATGTATGATGACAATCGTGCTAAAATTGCTCTTTTTTTGTTTTTAACTAAAGAGTAAAATTAAAAATTTAACATAATTTCAGCACTTATATAATTTTTTTTCACATTTTCTTGTACTGTACAATACATATTTTTTTTAATTTTCATAAACTAGTTAATACACCTACGGTCAGAATTAATTTAAAAATTGAGGAATTGAAAAAAAAATACTTACTTTAAATGTTGAAGGAATTACTCGCAAAACAGGCTGTTAAATTTTAGAAACGTAGAGAATAAAATATCGTAAGAAGAATGAAAGTGCCTTCTTCTGTTTTCTATATAAGGAGGAACAACCCAGAACGCTTGTTAACTTATAAAATCAATTTAACCCATATGGAACACCGTACTTTATAAATTTGAACATATTTGCACAAATTATTATTATTATTTTTTGCAAAAATATATGGTGAGAAAAACTTATATTTTTATTTTTATTTTTTTGAGAGGTAGTATAATCATCAATTCTTAACTAATAAAAAAACCATACAGTTTTTTAAAAGATTTTTAAAATATTTTAAAAACTTTATGAATTATTATAATAAAAACAAAATGAAAACAATTCTTTTAAAACTTTATTAGTAATCGAAAAATATTTTCTTCAGACTATAATGTCCTTAATTTTTATTATTTATTCCAGCATTTTAAAGTTTATCAAATTAAATTATATCAAAGTTCTATTGAATGTTTTATACTTCGCTTCGGAGCAGATATTTGTATAGTGAATGATAATTTTAAATAAAAAAATTGATATGATTTATATTTCCCGATGAGTTTTGCGTTTAACTAATAAAAAAAGTAAATCGCAGAATATTAAAATTTATTAAAATTTCATGAATTTACGTGAAGGTGGGTAACAGAGTTTAAAAAGATTTTGTTTCATCAATATTTTTAAAAAAATAATAATTTCAAAAATAATTTTATTTATGTGTGAATGAGTACTGAAAGTTTCATTAAAATCCGAGAATTTCCAAATTAATGTTTTTATTACCGAAAAAGTGAGTTGCGTAAAAAAATTACGCAATCGATTGTAAAACAGTGGTAACATTTTCGACCACGCTAACTCAAATCAAAACAAAATTTTCTGCAAAAATTTCGAACATGTTGAAAGGGATTTAAAAAAAAATTATAGAATAAATAAAAATTACTTTGATCATTCCTCTTCGTAATATTATAAACATTCTGATAGAAAAAATTCGTTTTATTATGTTTTGAAACTTTTAAAATCATATATATGTTGGACTTTTTGTTATGTAATGGAGGTACCTACTGTTAAATATAAGAGACAATGAATGTCTATTATGTTTAATCATGAGCTGTTCTAAACGTCGTATTTTGGCTTTAATTTCAGTTGAGAATAAAGACAAAAATTCTCCAACATTTGGATAATTTTTTATTAATTTGGTTCTAAGCTTTCAGCTTACATGACCCATCTTCAGAGAGATTATTTAGACGGTAATACAATAACATCCACCATCACCGACGGTTTTATTTTGTGTTGACATAAAACTCCGCTAGGCAACGACAACAGTTACCAAAAATAACAAACGCAGTTCGCAAATTTGCAATGCGGTTCTATGACGTCACACTGCGTGATAGCGCGAAATGACAACAGAACCATGTATTCAAATGCAATGTAATGTGTTATGACCGGATTTAAACGTGATTTTATTAAGTGTGGGTTGTTTGGATTTAATGTACATGTCAACACAAAATAAAATCGTCGGTGATGGTGGATGTTATTGCATTACCGTCTTCATAACCTCTCTGAAGATGGCTCATGTGAGCTAAAAGCTTAGAGCCAAATTAATAAAAAAATATCCAAATGTTGGAGAACTTTTGTTTTTATTTATCGTCGGTAGCGTACCTTGACTTTATGAATTTAAACGCATTACTAGACTAGTAACTAGGTCTTACCAATATACAATTGAGATGACTAGATGTAACCGTAAGTTCTATGCCAACAGTTTCTTTAGTTTCTTTTATCGGACTTCTCGATTATAAAGCTCTCTTCCGGTCCGTTACTTTTCAGCCAACATTATTCTTGAAAAATTAATGCAATGTCAATCGTTTACTGCAGTCCTCCTGATTACTCTACTTTTGTTTTTACTCCTAAGTAAAGTTTCTGATTTCTTATTCTTCCAAGCTTTGTAATCATTTGTTTCCTAGTGACTTTACCGTCTTGCTTGGGGTGAAATCTATTAAACAAAAAAAAAAAAAGAAAAGTAAGTTGCGCCATTCACTTAAAATTCATTCTGAGTTCAGCTTCGAAAAGGTACAGACCACATAATTGTCGTTTTTATAGTTTAAATTTAATCTTTTCCTTTATGTTTCTTCTGCGATATTTTTCTCTTTTCAATTCAAGTACGCAAGTATTTGAAACGACTCTATATGATTAATGCACTAACTGATTTCTTATCTGGTAATTCAATGTTGCTATTGTATACGATTTTAACATTATACAATAAATGTATTACTCTATATCACCGTCATTCTTAAGCATTTGCTAAATCCAGCTGCAGAATAGCTGATAGTGTAAATGTTATCGGCGGTGAAAGGAAAATCAGAGCCAAGTTTAACTTTTTGCCCAGTTTGTTGCGTTCAGTTTCGCAATAGACACTTATCCATCTCATCTTCCAGCTATGGATGAAATACGAGGTTATATACTAGACTGTCTAGCCTTGGTCGGCAACCAGGCTAAGAGAATCAAAAATCAAAACTGTGGGAAAAGCAACAGGAAACTACTGCACTATCCCTCAAAATTCAGAGATAATAAAGAAATGATATCCGTGAAGAGTCATGATCGTGAGGTTTTGGAGGCACATGACATTTACAAAAATAAATTCAACTGATTTACTCAAATTTCCAGTTCATTTTACTTGTTAAACGATTTAATGCCATTCACTGCATCAATTTTTGTTTGATTTTTTTATCATTTTTTTTCAATTTATTGATATTTCGAATTTCTCCAGATATGGTTCAATGCAGTGATGTACTTGACAAACACTAGTGGAGACAAGAAATATGTAACTTGCTTTCTTAATCATTTTCCAGTTCTTAACTGATAATTTTACCAATCTTATTATTCTGATAATTTTTATGGAAATAGCAATAGACAAGTGAGAGGTTTACGATGTTTTGTCTTTGAGAAAGTGGGTGTAGGGTGTAAATTAATTTGTAATCAACAAGGACGCAAAGACTCTTTTGGGCTCTCGAGACTGGAAAATAAATACTGGGATCTAGTGACTATATATGACAACAGTATTTTATTTTTTAGCCTGATCTGGTTATTGAAAATGTAGAGTATAACAGGTGGAGTCAGGTACTAATTACATACATTCAGTTAATTTAAAAACTGTCTAACATTTTGATGTTTCCATACTATAATTATTGAATTTTAAAAAAAAATTTAGTTTATGCGCATACACAGGGTGAGATGAGTAAAATATTGCCCTTTTATATTCTTGTCGACTGCATAGTATAGTAGGGTCAGTTGGGCACTGTCTAAGAGAGAAATAGCACCATGACGCAATTCATTCTACCAGGTATTTGGGAACAACATGCTAATCTGCTTAGCATTCACACCAAAAACTCAAAATTCAGAATGCTTGGATGTAAATATGAGAACAGTGCAGATAATTCAGAAAGAGATGCATGGTTATTACGAATGTACGCCAGCTCGGAAAACTGACTCTGATCGTTCCGTTAAGAAATAAATTAAGGAATTTGTTTCTGAGGGCCCCAGAATAAACACAGGGGCCTACATCAAGTGTCTTGAGCAGGTAGTGCTGTCATAGATCAAGAGAGTGGCTGCTAGAAGACCCTATATCTGGCAACGGAATTCTGCACCAGGCTACAGGAGATGGACTACTTTGAGGGTGAAATGGATAATTATTTTGTCTAAATTACGCAACACTGACATTTCATCTTAACAGATATATTTACCAACATTATACAAAATATCTTGAAATACTAAAGAATAAATTTATTTTAAAAAATCACCATTGGCTTCAACAACGGCCTTCCGACGATATCAGAATCTACTGAATATCTTCTACACGGTCTCCTTGTCTGAGTTTGTGAATGTCGCTATAATCTTTGTCTTCAGTTCATCTTTGGTGTTGCGAGGAGTTTTGTTGGTTTGTCGATCAACTATGGCTCTACGCATAATTATAGGGGTTACAGCTTAGGGAGTTAAATGGACCGATGTAAAAGGTGATTTTGTCAAATTCATGGCGTAGTGAATTGTGATGGTGTTCTTTTTCTAACAAACGGTGTATAATTGACACTAATATTGATGTACAGTCGATACATTAAAAAAACAACGTCGTATGCGCGAAATTAAAAACAAAATGATATCCATTCACTCACCACACTCTCTTTATATATATATATATATATATATATATATATATATAGAGAGAGAGAGAGAGAGAGAGAGTGTGTGTGGTGAGTGAATGGATATCATTTTATGTTTTTAATTATGTTTATATATATATATATATATATATATATATATATATTACTTGTTTAATTATTTAGTTTTTGGTCATAATAAAATTAGACCAGTACGCAGTTGTATTAAAGTGTTCAATACAATCATATTGTAGAACTTTTGAATATTTATAATTTGTAAACAAGTTTTTACAAATCGACTGAAGACACCACATGGTAGAAACCTAGGTCACGTAATTACTCGTTTACAAATGAAGAATATATATATATATATATATATATATATATATATATATCTGTGTGTGTGTGTGTGAGTATATGTTCATGGAATTGCATTGTTAGATTGATATCATTATTTTATATAGTTTAATTTCGTTTCTCCACAATAGTTGCATTTAATGAATTGGCTACGAAACACTTGATTGTTTTTGTATCCGCACCATGAATGACTTTCTAATCTAGATAGAGAATCCAAACAAATGATAAATAAAGCAATAAAATCTCTTTCCCGCCACCTAAAAAGAAAAAAAACAAGGCAGAAAATTACTCTCAAACCAAGTAGAACAGTGTATTTGAAGCATGTCTTTGTAGCCTTTCTACGTTCTAAAAGAACGTAGAAAGGCTACAAAGGCTATATCATCATCGATATTTGTCCGGCTAACATCTCAGGTTTGTCACGGAATCGGTCCTTAATTACTCACCAGATACTTTTTCTAGTGTCTTTAAGGATGATACTTTGTCTCCAGTCAACCATTGTTAGAATTCCATCTTTCTACAGATAGTTTTGGAGATGTTAAACAAGCAGATCGTGTTAAGTTTGTATAATTCTTGAACATATATTCGTATTCTTTCTTTTCTAATGATTTTCAACATCACGTTTTACGTAATCTTCAATGATATCAAAATATGTAGCTCTCTTTATTTCGATGTTTCCTCTTCCGTTTCTTAGGAGTTCGATTCTTTCTATTCCACTTTTTCTTATTTTTCTTTGCATTCTTATGTTACGACCAAAAATGTTTACTGCCTGATTGTTTTGTTTTTTTCTCTATCGAAGTTTTTATAAAACGTTGCCTCGTTTTGAAATCAGTGCAGTTTTTTTTTTCATTTTGTATTCTGCAATTCATTGGTTGTTTACTTTAAGACTTCCTTCTTTAACCAACATTCTATAGTTCGCTTTTTCGACGATGGGAGGGATTCGTTTCCATACATAACTTTTTATACAGTTTTTATTTATCATATTCTTAGAATCTTATTTTAACCGTTCCATGTCTCCACAAAACTGAAATCTGTATTTCTCATTAGCTTTCTCAACGCGTACTTTTTACCTACTGGCTATCGTTTTTGATGCGGATATTAATTTCTTATCATTAGATCATTCATGTATGCTCTGGTGTTTGTTTTGGCGTATTGTAGTAGGTTTTGCATTTTTTTTTTACCGTTTTTAGTTGACTTTTCTCCACCCATTTCCCATTTCACCCCAAACAAAGCCATAAAGCTACATAACGCAAGTGATATACTGAGTGTTTGAGAATATGAGAGAAAATCACTGTTAATAAGAGAAAACAATAAAAGAACACGAATTTAAGAGGCACAAGATAACGATTGACCTTGAATTTAAATTATTAAAGATCAAAGTTGACTGGGAAGCAAAAAGCAGCAAGAGAGTTCCATCAGTGAGAAGTGTGAAGTAAGAAAATATTAGCAAAGAACTTATGGTAAATATGTAATTACTAGATTACTAGTGTATCCCTGTCGTCAAAATATTTGAGAGGATTATATATATATATATATATCACGACATAATTGTTGCAAAAAAAAAAAAATAAAATAAAATAAGGCACTGTTAAAGAGCAAACACGCGAGAGCTTTCTATTGTCTTTCTAATGAATTCAGCCGACAAATCTCTCTCTGCATGTGCGTGACATTAGGGAAGTATATACATATATATATATATATATGGTTTTTGATCATGACTAAATTAGACCAGTACTCTGTTCTATTAAAAAGTTCCCAATACATTTATACTGTACAGTTTTGAATATTTATCCTTTGAAAATGAGTTATTTCTGCAACCTAGATTTCACCTTTTCGATATCTTCACACTGTCTTGAAATTCCATGTTTATAGATGCTATTAAACAGCTTACTTCTCATTTTCACATTATTTATTGAATTCGGTAAGGAGCAGAATCTCCAATACAATAAATGTCAATACTTTTGAAAAGTAAAAACTGAAAGTATGAAAAAAGAAAACGTAGGTACATATTTACACTATTCGGACTATTGTCCTCACCTTTCGTGTCATATTAACGAAGTTTCAACCGTTGCGCGTTCTGGTTTTCTTCAGATAATATACGTTGGAATTTCCTTTATTTCTTTCACCGAGATAGATTGTTCTAGTTCCATATGTCATGCCTTTTCTGGATATCTCAGTTTCAGTTATCTCCCTTTGCCCTACTGTTCATCTCAGTGTTCTTGACAGGAGAATCAGTAATGTGATAGGTACCGATTTAGCGGCTCGACTCCAGCCTCTATTTCACCGACGGGATGTGGCTTCCCTCTGTCTGTTCTATAGATATTTTCGTGGCTTCTGCTCAGACGAACTTAAGTCACTGGTGCCCCTGCCAGGAGTGTTTATTCGTGCAACCAGGATGGCACCTTGGTCCCACCCATTCACAGTTGAATCAACCAAATGCAAAGGACAAGTCTACTCCAACAGCTTCTTTTCTCGCACTTTTCGCCTGTGGAACTTTCTTCCATATTATTGCATTCCTCACGGCTACAACCTCCAAGAATTGAAATGCAATGTCAATACCCATCTCTTAACCACTTCTCCAGTTCTTTCTACATCATCCCATATATCTTTTCCTTTCTCTCTGCCTTTGCAACTGTCATCACACCTGTATTCCCATCCTACTCTTGCTCCTTTCTCTGACACCCACTGTAACTGGTTCGTCTTTCTCTTTACTCTCCTCCTATCTAATCTTTTATTCTTATGTAGCCCTCTTCGCATCAGTGACGTTACCGCCTTGCATGGGGTGAAACGATTAAAGAAAAAAAGAGTAACTTAACTCTGCAAGTTTTTGTTCATTTCTGCTGTGGCTGGGTATTGAACTCACGACTCTTTCGGTAAAGTCACTGGATTATTTTAACCAACGCTTTTATCGACTTGGCCAGAAAATACATGGCACTAAACTACAACAGTGTAAATACCACATTTAAGAAATACAGACAGAAATAAATTACAACTAAGTCGTTGGCAATAATAACGTTGATGTGCTGCGTCACATCTAATCATGCAATGCAACTTTTTTGGCGTATGCATCAGGGGTTGTCTATGTCTGATATAGACGAATTAATAACATTAAAAGTGTTTTTAATAACACTATGAATGAGTGAACATCGCCTATGCTTACAGGAATTATAATCAAGCAAATAACAATTGTTGATGACAAAAAATTGTTATATTGCATAGGTAGACACAAATACAGAGGCATAACCTCATGTTTAGCGAAATCTTTAGTATATCACCTGAAGAAGACCGGTGCGTGTAACGGTTGAAACTTCGTGAATGTGACACTACAGATGAGGACGATAGTCCGAATAGTGTAAATATGTACTCTATTTTTTCTTTGTTCCATTTTGCATTTATTTACTTTTAAAAATATTGTCTTTTTTTTATTGGAGATTCTGCTCCTCACCGCAGTATGAATTGAATAAATAGTGTGAAAATGGAAAAAAAATGTTTATTAGCATCTATAAACATGGCATTAGTAGTAGTCGCTTGAAAGCACCCAAGAGAAAGATAAATGAAGAGTGATTTACATATAATGATAGCAGAAAAACACATATGCAATCTCATTTTTCTATCTTTCATATTACTAAAGGATGTGGACGATAATAACTCGATTGGACACGTCTTTGCTTTGTAACACTGAGAAACTTTTGTCTTTGTACCATCCCTCCTCGAATTCCGACGTCCATTCACACAAACTCATCGTGATGGCTGCCTGCAACTTGCACATTTCCCTTTTTGCTTCGAGGTGCTCTGTGAGCATGAAATTTTCTAAACCTTCTTTTATCTTTATTTTCAATGAAACTTTTATTATTGCTTTCTTATTCAGAGTATAAAAGTATTTTTGCATTCATATTCTTTAAGGGCTTCCTAACAGATTAGGCGCCACTTTTATGGTACTCTCAGCATTCTGTTGAGTCCAGATCCGCTTTATCTAGAGGGAAATTACCTACCATTCAACATTTTACGGAAGAAATTAAAAAATAGTTAACTCCTAACCAAGGTAATAAATCCACTAAGGCGCTTACAGAGTGTTAAAGATTATGGGCAAGAAAAACATTATTAACGAGAGAGAACGATTAATGAACAGGAATTCAAAAGACAGATAATCATGATTGTCATTGCAAAGTTGACTGGAAAACAAGAAACCGGAGAGAGTTCCTCATGCAATCAGCGCGCGAGAAGAAACTATTAGCATAAAAACTACGTTTATAACTAGAAATATTCAACAGTAAAATATTGAGACCCAACTGTCAATTTACTACATCGTTTAATTTCGTAAAGGCCAGATACTAAAGAACAACACTCATGAAAACATGACAATATTAATAAAAAAGATAGAAGGTACACCACAGGTCATAATTATTAAGCAACCCCCGTTTCAAAAAAGAAGTATTTCATACTACTTTTAGTATTTATTGCCAAGTGAGTGAATCTAAATGAAAATAGAATGACTCTATTATTAATATGGTACATTAAAATGTGCATCAAATGAATTGTTCTGGTGTCCAGTTTTTGTGCTCTCTTCCCCATGCTAGTCACTTCTTCTTATTGGCTGGCCGAAGCAAAGGCTTCTGGCTGCCTTGTCAACACTTGTACATTAATAATAACAAAAGTACAATTATATTAGAATTATCTACTTGGCAATAAATACTCAAAATAATATGAAATAAATCATTAAAAAACTGGGGTGGCATAATAATTATGGCTGGTAGTGTACGTTATGGCGGTAGGAAAGTGAATGAACACTATCAGATCTGTTTTTTATCAAAAACTACTTATATTACATAACAGTTTGACATTTTTTGTCTTCAAAGAAAACTTGTTTCTTTGTAATTTCTTTTACTTTTAAAATACACTCTTTGCTACATTTCTGCTATGTCAAAACACCTGCGGATTTCAGTATTAGTTTTATAATCTGTTAAAATATTTACTCGATACACTTTTAAAAAAGTATTTAGCTATAAAAATGATATAACTATAACAAAAAAGGCGTTATCACGTTATAGCATTGGCCAACTGAATTTAAGGTTGCGTGTCGAATCTAATATCGTCGCTTTTCAGTGGCATCGAACAGTGTCTAGTTTTCAGAAAGCGACATATAGGGGTACATGTAAGGCCGTTAAAAATAATTCACTGTGGACGAAAATAAAACACATCGTGAATAATCTGATCTAATTAGTCTTATCTTTGCCACCACTGGAACAACAAGCCAATGCTGAGAATAATATCTCTCGTTTATTCTTTGTACCTTCTGAGAGAAGATGCAAGGATTACAATCACAGGTCCGAATGGATGGATTTATGTTCATCTCCGTGGAAACGGCGACTTTCTTCCTGTGATCTCACTTGGTTGGTTTACATATATAAAAATGTCTTTCTGACAAATTCAATTTGGTCTCCAACTAATCAGAGATTTTCCCTTTTGCAAGCAGACGCTGACACATACATAAAAAGAAATGTTTTGTGCTTTTCATTTATGACAACGGTATTGGTGGACAGAGTTCGAATCCAGGTTGAGCTTAGATTTTATTCTTGCTACAATAATCCTAAAAATAGTCATGATGCATGTTCTTCTTGCTCTGTCACATTCCGAATCATTCGGAATATAGCCACGTTACTGCTATTGTTTTATGTTTTTCGAATATTTCTTTGCTAGAGGACTGTATGTTAATGCGAGGTTCAACCGATGATAGAATATGTTTGATAACGGATGGTGGATGATAGATGATTAGAGATTATTTTTTTATAAAAAAATTATTTTACTTCTTTAATTTAGTGTATTAGCACTAATGAGTTCATGTCTTCGTGTTGTATTTTTAGATGTTCTAGGATCTGTGCGTTTTGAATAATTATGTTTCTGTAAGTGATTTCATCATTTAAAAAAGTTCCAAAGTTTTATACAATGTAACCAAAGAATGTATCTATCTGCAATTCACTTCCGGCGAAAGTTTGAAAATTCTATTTCTTTGCCGCTTCTGTTGTCTTCCCCACACTTTCTTCCCTTTGTACATTTTCTCCCTTTTTCCTCTTTGTTAAGCCCAGACGTCGCGTGACCGATATCTGTATCAGTCTATATTTTACATCCTGCATACTTTTGGAGTCTCTTTCTCTCTAAGCCGTTTTCATTGGCTCTTTCCTCTCGGTTCTTTCTCTCTTGTTTTTCTCTTTGCTTTTTATTTTCTCTGTGTCCTTCTCTTTCCTCTTTTTTACCTTTTTTATTTCTTTTTTTTTTATTTCTCATCTTTTGTACTCTCTTTCTTTTTTCTCCTCTTTTTTAATATTCTCTTACATCATACAAATAGATTTTCAAAAATAAAAGGAAGTGAGTTTTTAAATCTTCTTTTAAAAAATAACGTTTATTACCATCATTATTAAATACTTGATGATGAAAAGACATTGTTCTTTCAATATCGAAACAAAATGTACAGTTTTGTAGTAGATTATAGTTTGTACATGTTCTAAAGTATAGTTTATTATATATATTTGTGCGTCTGCGCGTATTATGAAATTTTTCTGTTTTTCTATGAAATTTTTCTATTTTTCTACGGATATAAATGCTCCGAGAAGCCTTTTTCTTTAACTGATTTAAAGTATAATTATATTATATAAAATTCTTTACTTCCATATTCTGACAGTATGTTTTCTTACCATGACAACTGTAACATATTTCAGAATGGGTCTTTTAATTTAAACATTGATATAGGGACAAAAATTTCAAATTTGTAACTTATTTACCTGGTAGTTGTAACTGTCGTGCAAATATAAATAATATCGATGAAATATTCACCGAGTCAACTAATGAAAATTAGAATCGAAAGCCATTTTAATTAACTCTGTATAGAAAGGAATATTATTGGCTGATAACAAAAAAGGTTATCATTATTAAGTTGGTCTTACAATGTGTCTATAGAGAATATGAACATTTTCATAAATTTAAAGTAAAGTTGGGTAGGCAGTTTCAGGGACAGTATTGACATCTCGATTATCAAAAACAGAGCTTCCACAAAAGCTTCTCTCCCTTCCTTTGAAAATTCTGACAGAATATAATTCAAAATCATTTTCGTATACTTTAACACTCCTTTTAATTTTCGTTTTATTTTGACTATTTGTATGCTTGATATGAAAGTTAAAATACGCTTACAGTTCGACAAAATAATTTATTTAATAATTATCAGATAATATGTTTTGACGAACGAAATAAAAATGAATTCACTACCACAAAAGTACCATACAAAACAAAACGTCTTAAAATTAGGTGTTGATACACAAGAAAATTTTAAATTTTGGTAATATGGTTGGTTGGTTGCTTTGTTGGTTGGTTTTATTTAGCAGCATATCAATATCTACGGGTTATTTAATGTCAAAATTAAAATATTTTGTACACAATTTTAAGCTTTTAACTACAGATATTGTGTATATGGTTTTACTCCCAAAGTAATGTTTTTTTGTTTTTGTCTTTTTTTAGATATATGGTTTGTAGATAATAAAATGTATAGTTAATTTTAAATAAAAACTGAATTGCTGGTAATTTTACTATAAAAATGATATTTTATACTTTTTGTGTTATACTGATTAAAATTTTGTATTTAAAAGAAATTGATGTTAATTTTGCTAAAAAGTATATTGTTGATAATTTTATATTAAAAATGTATTGTTGGTCATTTTATCACAAAAGCGTATTGCTATTAATATTACTATAAAATGTATTGTTGGTAAATTACTAGAAAAATGTATTGTTGATATTTGCTTGAAGGGTCATTATTTAACCATAGATAGGACCCTAATAGGTGCTACCACCTTGTGTCAGATTGTGCGTGAAGGACAACAATATTTAAGACGTGGGTTCACGCTCCTCAAAACTTTCAGTCTCCCGATCAGAGACCTTACTGTCGGATGTAGTTTATGGTCATACTCAGGACGTTGATGTTAAAGAGAAATGCGTTCAATGCTTTTCATATTTGATAAATTATTTTGGAATATTCTGCTTCTGAATGTGAGTAGCGTAGAATGTCAGTTAAGACAGGCGTGTCGAGTTCAAATTCCGGTTGTAACACCTGCGTGCACTTCCGAAGAAATACATTTGGAAAGACATTAAACCATACTCCTCGTAGCAGTTGCGTTCACTCTTGCAGAAATACGCCTAGAAAAAAATTAAATCATTTCTCTTTTCACAAATAGACTGGGCTACCTAGTTTTCTATTGCAACCAGTTTATGAAAAGGAAAACTTTGAGTTCAAAGTCTCTTAGGAGAGGAGCTAAAATCTACACCCAGTGAAAAACTGCTACATACGAAAACCTTAGCAGCAAAAAGTAAACATGTTGAGACCATACTCCACATAAAAATTTACCAGATTAAAATTTATTAATCTTTATCTAATACAGGACACAAGAGCTACTGTAGACAGTGTTACTGAATGAGGTCTGTGATACAGACATAAAATAAGGAAGTAGTAAGTGAAGTTTATGGAGGATACAGAACGCTTCTCTAGAATTGAAAAAAAGTTTAGTCTAGTGTTCGATAAAGTCGTTCTTGGGAAGAAGCTGGGTTGAATATTCTTCTTACCAACAAAATTCGTAAGGAATTAGTGTGATTGAAACTGTGCGTGTGGAAATTTGTTGATGCGGTTCTACTGATGATTGTTAAAAACTATTGAAAAGGCATTTAGTAAATTAGAACGTTTTAAGGAGAGTAAAAAAGAAAGCTAAAAGTTCGGAGATACATATTCTAATCGAATTTACCCTAAGCAAGGCAGTAAAGCTACTAAAACAGAAGTGGAAATTAGGAAACAAAACATTATGAATGAGGGAGAAAGATAGAGTAGTAGAAGACAGTACATAATTATAAATTCATAAACTTTAGTTATTCTAGAGAAGATCTCTTTTGAAAAATCGCAAAAATAACTATAAAGAAGGTAGAGGAAAGCAATGTTACGGCGAGGGGAAAGCGACTGGAGCCGTGACGCCAGGTCAGAATCAATAATATTGCAGATTTTCTTTTGGGTTTTCTCAAGAATCTCTGCATATATTTACCCTTCGAATTCTTTCAAAATATAGGGTTGGTATAGTAGACTTACTCCTTTCACAAACCACAAAGAAAAAGTCAGTGTTATATCAGTACACCATTTTTGGTTCCGAATGGTCGGTCCATCAGTGCTGAACTTTACTGTCGGCAACTTGAGCGGGTCTACGAAAAGTTGAAGCAAAAGTACCCGACTCTGATCAACCGAAAGCGCGCTTTGATGCAGCAGGACAATGCCAAGCCACGCACCGCCAGGAAGAACAAAGACAAGTTTGAAGAGCTGGACGGCGTTGAGGTTCTGCTACATCCAGCCTAGAGTCCTGACTGTGCTCCATCAGATTACGGCCTTTTCCGCTCAATGCAACACTTTCTGAAGGGCCGCCGATTCGACTCGTTTGATGAAGTCAAGGAAGCGTGTCAAAAATTCTTTGATTCGAAGCTGGCTGAATGGTACTTTGACCAGATCCGAAAGTTTGCAGATCGATGGAAGAAAGTCTTGGAAAATGATGGTCTTTAATTTGAGCAATAATTTTTGTTGTTTTTGTGAGTAACATTTCAATTTTTTTACAAGTGTTTACGAACTTTTGGGACAACCTAATACCTGAATAGCTAAATGTCAATTTATGTGAAAAGGAACAAGTTTTAAATAAGAAGAGTTGAGATATTTTAATGGAACATATTGCAGCTCTAGCACCATTCTTCATAATCAGCCTATGGACATTTCAGTCCAATCTCGTACCTGAAAAGCCCCAGTGCTGTTATTAATAAGAAGAGTTGAAATTAACGTTTACAAGATTTTACAGCATCACTCCTTCAGAGTCAGACTATGAAATATACAAACCTCCCTTTTGACCTTGGAAAGGAACAATGTAGTTATTAATAAAAATTAATCCTTGCAAAATTTCACAGCTCTAACATTACTCCTTCATAGTTTGCCTATGAAGTTTTTAGCCCAATCACATACGTATAAAGAAACAATGCAGTTATTAATAAAAAAAAAAGTTGAAATTAATGCATGCAAGATTTTACAGCTTCAGCTTCATTCACAATCAGGCTATGAACTTTAGTCTTCTCTCGTACCTCTAAAGAACTAATGTTTTTGTTAGTAAGAAAAGTTGAAGTTAATGCATGCAAGATTTTACAGCTTCAGCTTCATTCACAATCAGACTATGAATTTTAGTCTTCTCTCGTACCTCTAAAGAACTAATGTTGTTTTTAGTAAGAAAAGTTGAAATTAATGCATGCAAGATTTTACAGCTTCAGCTTCATTCACAATCAGGCTATGAACTTTAGTCTTCTCTCGTACCTCTAAAGAACTAATGTTTTTGTTAGTAAGAAAAGTTGAAATTAATGCATGCAAGATTTTACAGCTTCAGCTTCATTTACAATCAGGCTATGAACTTTAGTCTTCTCTCGTACCTCTAAAGAACTAATGTTTTTGTTAGTAAGAAGAAAAGTTGAAATTAATGCATGCAAGATTTTACAGCTTCAGCTTCATTCACAATCAGGCTATGAACTTTAGTCTTCTCTCGTACCTCTAAAGAACTAATGTTTTTGTTAGTAAGAAAAGTTGAAATTAATGCATGCAAGATTTTACAGCTTCAGCTTCATTCACAATCAGGCTATGAACTTTAGTCTTCTCTCGTACCTCTAAAGAACTAATGTTTTTGTTAGTAAGAAAAGTTGAAGTTAATGCATGCAAGATTTTACAGCTTCAGCTTCATTCACAATCAGGCTATGAACTTTAGTCTTCTCTCGTACCTCTAAAGAACTAATGTTTTTGTTAGTAAGAAAAGTTGAAATTAATGCATGCAAGATTTTACAGCTTCAGCTTCATTCACAATCAGGCTATGAACTTTAGTCTTCTCTCGTACCTCTAAAGAACTAATGTTTTTGTTAGTAAGAAAAGTTGAAGTTAATGCATGCAAGATTTTACAGCTTCAGCTTCATTCACAATCAGGCTATGAACTTTAGTCTTCTCTCGTACCTCTAAAGAACTAATGCTTTTGTTAGTAAGAAAAGTTGAAATTAATGCATGCAAGATTTTACAGCTTCAGCTTCATTCACAATCAGGCTATGAACTTTAGTCTTCTCTCGTACCTCTAAAGAACTAATGTTTTTGTTAGTAAGAAAAGTTGAAATTAATGCATGCAAGATTTTACAGCTTCAGCTTCATTCACAATCAGGCTATGAACTTTAGTCTTCTCTCGTACCTCTAAAGAACTAATGTTTTTGTTAGTAAGAAAAGTTGAAATTAATGCATGCAAGATTTTACAGCTTCAGCTTCATTCACAATCAGGCTATGAACTTTAGTCTTCTCTCGTACCTCTAAAGAACTAATGTTTTTGTTAGTAAGAAAAGTTGAAATTAATGCATGCAAGATTTTACAGCTTCAGCTTCATTCACAATCAGGCTATGAACTTTAGTCTTCTCTCGTACCTCTAAAGAACTAATGTTTTTGTTAGTAAGAAAAGTTGAAGTTAATGCCTGGAACGAAATAATGCTGTTATTAATAAGAAGATTTGAAATTAATACATGTAAGATTTCACAGCTCTAGCATCCCTCCGTCATCGTTAGCTTATAAATATTCCAACCCACCCTCATGCATCAATATTCTCGTAAGAAATTCCGCCATATTTTCGTCAGTCGTAAAAAAAACTTTAAAAAAAATCTTGTCTTGTGCTGTTTCCAAGTCTTTTTAAGAAGATTTCATTTATACTTTAAAATATTCTTTCATGCCTATTACGGAGGATCCAATTTAGATATCATACAGAAGAAATGAATCAAAACAAATGATAGCATTGTAAATAAACCACCATGGTTTTTTTTTAACAAATTAAATTCAATGAAAAACAGATACATATCTTCCATGCCTAAACATATTTTCTTTTAAATTGATAAAAATTTTTGGAAACCGTAAGACAAAACATTTGTTGCGTATGTTTCTAAAGGAAATATAACGGAACAATCATAAATCATAAAACTCATCGAAAATCGTTTTTAATACAACTTAGTTATACGAACGGTAACAATAACATGCAGCCGACAAAACTCAAATGGCTTGCTACGTGGCTACAATAACGGCTTATTTCTTAGTGACACTAGTGATCGCTGTTCGCGCGCATGTTAAATGTTTCAAATATTAATTATTAATAGTGAACAGAGCATAAACATAGAAGACTGACATAAATATCTCCATGACTCACAATTCCACATGTTCTTAATTAATCTAAAATTTATCTATAAAATAACATTTTGCACAAAAATATAAACGCTACAAAATACTTCTTACAACGAGAGAACACATCAAACATATAAAATCTAAAATGCGTCTCCGGTTAATATTTGCAGCTGGAAAAGTATCACTGAACAAAGCTGTGAAGCTCTTCCATGACGACAAAGTTGAGAAACCCATGATACATTAAAAACAGAGACAGATCCGTAGTATTGAAATCTGAAGTAAGATCAGCACTGTTCAAGACGATCAGAAGCAAAGTAAAAGAATTAGATGAGTTTGGTGTTACCCTTTGACGATTTCAGGATCGATACGTTTATTGGTGTTCCTTGTGATATAAGGGTTATCGGTTCGGAATGAGAAATCGGCGTCAGTTGAATTAGTTGTATTCACTGACGCGCAAAGAGCCTTGGTGTTAATCCATCTCTTCTACCTTCAGCTATGGTTTAAGTAGGAGGACACATTGAGTTTTGTAGCCTTGGTTGGCAACCAGTCTACTGCAAAAAGAAACGGCAACCTACTTCGGGAAAATATTTTACTTAGTCAGTCATGCACCGAAATAGGCATGATCACCCAAGGGTGTATCACGTATGGTACTTAACTGACTAAGTGAAAGTTACGGAAATAATCTAAACTTATTTATAATTGGAACTTTGTCTGTGTGTGTATGTGTGTGTCTGTGTGTGTGTCCGTTACCTATAGACTCCGAAACGGTTGAACTGATTTTCTTGAAAATTTACACAGTTGTACTATAAGCGTCTGCGAGTGTTCTTAGCTAGGTTTTGTGTCGAGGCATTCTCGATAAATATCGAAAATCGATAATCGAAAAAATGGGGTTATAGAAGGAGTGGTCCGATTTTAATCAAATTTGATACACTCATAGACAAAGACATAAGAAACGATATTCAGAAGGTTGCAGTTCTTACAATAGTGCAGAAAATTGATAATATATATATAAAAGCTTTCATTACACCCGAGCAACGCCGGGCTATACTGCTAGTATTAATATATAGAACAGTGGTGAAATATTGAAGTAAATGTATCGACAGTCTTGGACATTTAGTGCCTTTACAAAAAAAAAAAATTCGTAGTGTCAATCGGATGTTTTTCTTTTTCCTCACCGCTACTATTTTAACTACTTTCACGCCTAGAAAATATTTATTGCCTTAAAAAGCAATGATTAGAATTGTAATAAAACCTAAACATATAATGAAAAGGAATTTATCTGTTTTTCCTTCACAAATATTAAGCACCATTTATTTATTAGATTGTTTATTTGCTAGGATATTTTTATACTACACTATTTACATTATTCAGACTATGGTCCTCATCTTTGTTGCCATTTGTCCGTCGTTTCGGCCGTTGTACACTCCGCCCTTCTTCAGGTGCTAGGAATTCCGAACCGACCTTCTACAGGTTCCAGGAATTTCGAACCGAAGAAAGCCGGAGTGTACAACAGCCGAAACGTCGTATAAATGGCAACAAAAATGAGGCCAGCGGTCTGAATAATGTAAATAGTATAAATGTTACCTCATCTCAGAAATATAGACGAGTAATTTTATATTTACAACATTCTGTAATCAAATACAATTGTACTAAAACTAATGCAATAAAATATGTCATTTACTAGTTTATAAATAAATAAATATGAAAACAATTTTTTTCATAAATTTATAAACATTGCAAAATTATTAGAATATGTGTACCAACTATAAGAATGTTCTTATTATTTACTATTTTATAAAAGTAAAATGATCAGCAATTAGCCGATGTTTCTGATAAACGATATAATTAATAATTAGTGTAAATAGATTTAATAAATAAATGTTTTATTTTTACTGTAAATTACAAAGAACAAAGAAAATGCATAAATTCACTTTCATATGTCTAGGTTTTATTAACATTCCAATCATTGCTTTTTCAAATTAAGTTAAAATAATAGCTGTGTCAAGGGAAAACCTGTCCATTTTTACACTCCTTTTTTCAGGTACAAAGGTCTAAGATTGCCAATGTATCTTTATACATATTAATAGAAAAATAATGTCTATATATTATTTACATACGGGCTAGTGTCCTCGTCATTATCACAACATTTCAGCGGTAGTACCATCCGGCCTTCATCAGACAGAAATAAAAATCAAGTTTAAAAGAATAAGAGGATCATGAACAGTCATCATGATGAACCATATGACTAAACGTAATGTGATTATAATATGCCATACTTGCAAGAGAATTAAACATTTAGCAAAATGCTATCATAGCGGGCAATACAAATGCAGAAAGTCTGATAAATTAATAAACCCTCTAATTATCGCCCTATCAGCCTCTTACCAATTTTTAACAAAGTGTCCGAGGCTATTATCAATGCATCTCGACTCCAGTCACCTTTTCATCGACGAAATGTGACTTCCCTCTGTCTCTTCTACAAATATTTTCACGACTTCTGCTCCGACGAGCGTAGATCCCTGCTGCTTCTTCTGCTCGAATTTACTCGAGCTACTAGACGGGTAACTAGGTACCATCCTTTTAAAGTGAAAATACTTGACTACCATTTTTTTCCCGATAACTCCCGTGTCTTGTTTTTATCCCTTTTTGCTCTAGTGTTTTTGTCATTCTACGGAGATGTCTGATGTTAATCCTTGCCGTTGTAGCATTTTTTGTCGCTACTGAAAACCAAATTTACAGTAAAACCCAGCAAACACTGTTGATAAGAGAATAACTTAGAAGTAAATATGAAGTAAAGAATCAGATTTTTCTATGGATAATTTTTTGACAAGAAAATTATTCTTGAAGTAAGTCGAAATAAACTATTCACGTGCTTGGCTCTACCTATCTCGTCCGTAAATTCTTTGGTGGAATGAGCAGTAAAAGTTGAAGATTAAGCCAGACTTCACTTATCTTGTCATCTGATCTATTCGTCTCTCTCTCTCTCTCTCTCTCTCTCTCTCTCTCTCTCTCAACTCTCTCCTAGGGCCAGCACACAAAGCCCAACTAAATAAAAAAATTCGACCACGTCTGGCATTGATCTATTGCAAGCTTTCCGATAAGATGTTCCCGATATTTCTTTGTAACAAAAACAGACGATTTTTCGTTGCATGCCATAGAGCCAAAATATTTGGGAACGATATAACCGTCTGTGTGAATTGATTGTATTTTAAATAAACAATTTGGAATTTGGAGAATTTTAAACCATAAATCTTACCATGCGATCACAGAGGCTACTCTGTAAGTTGGGTAAGCTCCAGTTTTGCCAACACTTGATGAATTATGGTAGGTTTGTCTTAGGTTCAAATATTACTAGATGCTTCTCTAGCCTCATTTTATGGCATGTAATTATTATTATTTTTAAAATTTGATTTTGTCTCATTATTCTCTTAGTTCAATTAGTTTCCTGAGTTTGTATGATTTTCTACTTCGAATCCTCGTTAGTCATTTCCATACATTATAATATTAAGCCACTGTTACCACCGCCTTATATAGCTCAAGCAGTAAAAAGCTGAACCAGGGAGACTTCTCTGTTTTATTCCTTCAAGCAGGAAAACGTTGAACAAAGGTTAACACGATATTATTATTATTTTTTGAAAGAAATATTAAATATTTTATCCATACCTCAAGATAATATACGTTTTGAAAGATACTTTTTAATGGCGGTTATTCCTTGTGTATGATGGCCTCTAGAATTTTAACTTTTTCTTTTCAACGTTCACTGGTATTGTCTATCAATATTTGTCATATGTATATAATTATATACATTGTCGTCTAAATTACATAAAATTGAAAATAACACTGACATCTCATTTTAACAAAAACTAACTCACCAACAAATTCGGGAATTCTTTTTTTTTATCAGAAATATTTGTGTGAGTTTTCTAAGCTGCTGTACATTCGTAATCACCATTAGACTTATCCAACTTTTCCTGAAGCTTCTGCATTGTTCTCCGACTGACACTCAAACACTCTGAAACTTTTGTATTATAGCTTCCGGTGCGACAACGAAACAGTACAGCAGCCATTTCCAAATTTCTGGCTGAATGAATTGAGTCCTGGTGCCTATTTTGTCACAAATGATGCCCAACTGATCCTACTATACTGTGCAGTCGAAAAAAAAAAGCAACAAACAATGCGCATGTATGAAATTAAAAATATGAAATGACAACAATTTACCCATTGCATCCTATATATATATATATATATATATATATATATATATGGGATGCGATGGGTAAATTGTTGTCATTTCATATTTTAATTTCACACAAGTAATACATATATATATATATATATATATATATATATATATATATATATATATATTGCTGTGACATCTGGTTTCGTGATTCAATTATGTATTTAGATATTCTTCATAACATATAAAGAAGAATATGCAGTGTTACTGACCTTGCATCTCTGTTTCAATCCCTCCACCGTAACTTAACTTCCTTATGCCTTTTTTATAAATATATTCCTGGTAATTGTTTTTGTGAGCGTTCTTCTGTTATGCCTTTAAGCGCGTATCAGCTGCAAGGTCTCATCATTTTACAGTTGAAATGGCTAGATATAACCGTAAATTCTATGCTAATAGTTTATTCTGTCGCACTTTTCCTTTGTGAAAGTCCCTTATTCATTTACAGTCAATCGCTAAGTTCCATCTTTTTAATTCGTGTTTTATTGTTCTCTCTACATAATTTTTTTATGTTCCTTCATATTCAGTAACTTCTTGTGGCTCAGAAGCTTTATTCCTTTGCTTGTGGGAAAATGATTAGAAAACAGAAATAATTCGTAAGATCGCAAATTATCGATTTATTAATTTTTAAATTAATTATGGATTTAATTCATTTATATATAATGCCAGAAGTTCTTGGTTAAATTGCTGGAATTTGGTTAACCCAAGAACTTTTGGCATTATATATAAATGAATTAAATCCACAATTAATTTAAAAATTAATAAATCGATAATTTGGGATTTTACGTATTATTTGAGAAGAAAATAGCTTCTTAGTCGACACAAGAAGTTTTTCACACACACACACACACACACACACACACACACACACACACACACACATATATATATATATATATATATAAAGTAGATACCTGGGATTTCATGCTTTGTGATCGCTAGACCTCAGTGTTCATTTTTATATTTAGATACACATTAGCTCTGACATTGAGCACGTTTACTCATAAATATAGCAAAGCATTTAACTATAGTTTTATCATATATATATATATATATATATATATATATATATATTCCTTTCTGTCACGCACAGCGTTGGGGATAATCTGTGAGGAAACATCTAATGACCCTCTCAATTATTTTCCGTCATTTTTGACGGCAGGGGTACATTCGTTCATAAATAAAACCCAACATTCTTGAGCATTCTCCTTAAGAAGAAAATCTATTTTGTTCTGATATAAATGATGGTAGTTAGCTTCACTATTTTCATACAAGTAATTTTTAGCTGAACGGTTAGTGTTACCGTGTATTGAAATTTATAAAATCTTTCTTTTTACGCGTTTTTTTCATAACGCCAACTAAATGTTATCCCTTATTCTAATATTTGTGAAGGTTTTATTCCAAGCTTTTGGCCTTGGGTAGTGTGAAAATTTTAACAATTTCATTATGTCATTATTTTGCCTTCTTGTTACATGCGTTATCAATTTTAAATGTTGCTGGTATTGGAAGTCTTTAAGTGATGTATTTTTGTCTTTTAGCGAAGTTCTATGTGATTCTGTAGCGCCAGTCTGCACAATCTGATTAAGGATTGTATTTTTTAAGACATAGAAGAATCTTTTTTTAATATTTTATCGTAATATTTTAATATATTTTAGGCATTTCTAAATGAGTTGGACGCCATTGAATATCATCCATACAAGTATGTTTTCCAATAAGGTAAACAATTAACTGAGAAATTATAATAAATAGTAATAATAATTTACATAACGTATATACGTTACGGAATATTACCGTGTATTGATCAGCCTTTAAATCTTATAAATTTCTTTTAATAAAGACGAGCCATTTAATACAACTGTTACAAAAGGCTAACCTTAAAATTGGTGGTGTATTACTACTGGTAGGTAAACTAGTATGCTTTCACTCTCGATCGCAATAGGGTAACAACTGCCTTGATATGGTAACTACCGATATAAATATTTTCACTTGAAGCAATTCCCATTATAACTCTTTACAAAAATTTATAAATGTAATATAGGTGTCTCCAATAATTCGTTGAAAAAAGACTATACTATGATAAAAAGGGCGTCACTCTTGATAAGTTTTATCATCACTATATTTAAGTTATTATTAAGGGGAAAATCTATACTATTCTTGATTATTTTATTATATGTTTTAATTCTTTGTAACACGCTTAAAACTTTCTATAAAAGTTTATTTTTCTTGCATCAAAGAGAAGAAAAATTAGTAGAAAATTTTTTAGCGGCGGTAAAAGTCATTAATTTGTATATTCCTGTAAAAATCAAATATTTGTTAGAATTTAATGAATACTTCAAGACTTATTCACAAAAAAAGCAATTAAAGAAAATCTTTGTTAAATTATTTCGTAGATATGTTACCCCCCTCCACTTGCTTAACTTCATGAAATTTCTAAAAATTACAATTTCTTTCCGTTCAAATTTGTTTTAGTTAAAAGCAGGATTCTTTGGAGAATTTAAATGATCAATCTTTTTGTAAAGTACAAAGATTATTTACCGAAAAACTAAGGTACTATTTAATTAGAAAAGCTTTTAATTACTTTTATAAATAAAATATATAAAAGAAAATATTGAATTAACAATTTTTTTCAATGAAAAATGAATGTTTACAAAAATTGTTTTAATTTTTAATTTTAATTAGTTTACTAATCATAAATAGAGAATCTGTAAAAATCATCAAACATCAATATCTTTAAAAGAATTTTGAATTGTTTTCTGTTTGTATAAAAGTGCTGATTTTTGTGGATCAGTCGAGTATAAATAACATTATCAGACAATATGAACGATAACTACAATAAATTTGAAGCTAAAATATCACAATTCAATAAAATATTAGGTTACTGAGAATACTTTCCCAAACTTTTAATATTACCGAGTACTTAAAAATTGTTTATAAACGGTGCTCACATTAAATTGTTCAATTATTTTTATGGAGAAAGCCTCTGTTGAATAACATTACATAAAAGTCCATCTCTTATCAACGCACAAATCAGATTAAATAAACAGCCTCCACTGTTAAAAATGCATTTATGTGATGTTTTAAACTTAAAGTAAATAATATTTATTTCTAAATAAATTAATTATACTTTGAATCAACTAATATTCCTCAAATAACATTTCAGAAAAGTATATTTTATTTTGAAATATATTTTAAGAAAGAGAATTACATTCTGATGACCAGTAGCTAAAGATGAAGCTAAATTTTTTAAAAATCAGCAATTTCAAAACGAAAACACCTTGCAATCAATTTGAATTAGTTTTGAAATGCATCAAAGTATTTTGCTTAACGGAAATATTAAATTTAATTTATTAGCTTGAAATTAAAGTTAAAATGAAAGCTTCAAGAAAGCTTTTCCATTTTAAAAATTACTTTAAAACTTTAGGTATCGCGATTTTTGTAGAGGTCTCAAAATTTAATTTATTAATCTGAAATCAAAACTAAAATTATGAAATGATTTTTATTTAAAAAAAAATTAAACGTTAGGCATTGTAAATCTGTGAAGGTACCTAATACAACAGTGTAGCGGATCAGAAATTAATTAAAATCAACCTTCCTTACTTTTACAAGAATTCACAATGACGTGTGAATTCCTGGGTTTTCACAAATTGAAAAAGGATTGACCATGTGCTTAAAGAAAAAGTCGAACCCAGATTTCGCAAGTAGGTGTTAAAATAATTTTTGACCAATGGGAGCGACTTGTAAGACTTGGAAGGACTTGGCGATCCAGTGTGAAATTCAAAAGAACTATATAAATGACCTTGGCCGTCAGTCAAGAGATGGGAGCCGAGAGACGAAACAACTAACATGTAACTGCAACTTCAAATCGATCCGGAGATAAGGTCAGGTCGCACCTTGTTCTCATTCTCTTTCATCTTATCTCTCCCAACAATTACTAGTACGGACATTTTGTACGAACTCTCGACACCCTTAACTCAACTTTATCATTGAACACGAACTCTGCCCATAATTTCTTAATAATGTTTCTAATTGAACATCAACTTCTACAACTTGTGCTATTCTTTCCTTTTAATAAATTTCTATTTTAAAATGCAAAATGTATATTTTATTCCTCTTACGCTATTCTTCACAATTCCACTTATTCCAACCTGCCAACAACCAACCTTCTGATGAAAAACTTCTGATAATAATTCTGATGATAATTCATCATAAACTTGTAAATTGTAGGGAGTTCGGTTATGTCTGACACAAGACCGAATCACAGAAACATTAACCCGAAACCCTACGCAACACTGACGATCACCGACGTTTGAAAAGAACACGCAACACGCACCCCCACGCTACACCAGAACTATTTTTTCTTCACATAAAAATGCAATATTTAAGACACGATCAAACAACAATTTGCAAAAGTTCTGCTGAGCAACACGCAAGAGTAACATGTAAAAAACTTCTTGATTAGTAGAACCATGTGTGCGTTCACAGCAATTAATATTTCTTATAGTACTGTTAAATAAAAACGTTTAGAATAATATACTACCTGTTTTATTAATTAAAATTCATTATCATTGTAATGTTAAATAACAACATTTAGCATAACACCCAGACTTTATTTTCTAATAACCTACATTATGCGACATTTTTCGGTGTTAAGCAACAAAGCATGTAAGATATAACGCTTTATTTCTCACTAGAGAATAAAAAAAACACAAGACGCTCACATAGATAATTTAAAACTTTCAAAATGACTATGATCATCATTATCTGATGCAAAGAGCGCGTCATAAACATTGTCATACGTTTCCCAGTCGGTTGTCTTTTACTACGGATATCAGATAAAATCACAAAAATTTACCTAGTTTTTATGTCTGGTCTTATCACTCAAGTGCCATACGTGAAACATGTATAGGCGATTATGTTTCGTAAGAGACATGACTAACTGGGCAGAATATTTTCCCATAATAGGTTATCATTGCTTTATGCTGCAGACTGATTGTCAACCAAGACTATAGAACACAGTCTGTCCTACTATTTAACCCATAGCTGGAGGGAAAGTGACGGATTAGTACTTAGGGCATTTGCACGTTATTGAATGCAACGAATTCAACTAGAATTCGAACTCGGCCCTCCGATTTCACGTTCCGGCGGATATCCGTACATCACAACGTACATCCTCGTCTTATCTATAGATCACTTTATACGTGGAAATATACGTTAATGTTCAAGTTATTATGATTAATTTACACTATCTAATTCGTTACTTACTCTTCGCTCATTACTGTATTTTCAGTGGACGAACCTGACCACCTTTAAACTTGTCATAAGCTGTCAGACAGTTAATAGAAATGGTATTAATTTTTTTCCTTTTTACACAAACTGATAATAAATTAAATATCTATTTTTCAAAGACCTTTATCCTTAATCTTGACAGGGGATTTAATCAAAAACATGATCCTCTAATGAAATTAATGAAATTGTGTATCGATACGACCTTTGTATCAACATCTATAGAAAACAAAAGATATATTTAGAACAGAGAATTTTAATTTAGATTTCAGCCATATTTATTGTTAAATATAAAAAGATAGGATATTATTTCTGCGCCATGATATTTGAATATATGCGTGGGGTTCCTGAAAAGTTACCAGTCCGACCAAGAAGTGATTTGTCAACGAAAACGTTTGGTCATTTAGTCAGATTTTTGGAAGTGGGTCGAGAGGCGGATAAATTTTCAGGAAAGTTTCGCAGCAGAATAACCTAACGTTGAGCCTCGAACCTTATAATAAAATACGGTGTTAGTTTGTTCAGTATATTATTAAAAATAAAACGACTATTCGTGAAATAGTTTATTTTCCTCCATCTCATGGGATTCATTCATTAACAAAAAAAGTTTATCAATGCTGTACAGAAAGTAGCAGTGGAGAGTGACAAGAAGGGACTACAAATAAACTTTAAGAAAACTGAGTGCATGGTCATCAGCAAAAGATACAACTCAAAATGCCAAATACAGGTGGAGGATAACAGAATCAAACAAGTACAAGAATTTAAGTACCTAGGAAGTGTTCTAACAGGAGATGGAAAGTGCGACACGGAGATCCGAAGGCGAATTGGCATGGCAAAGGACGCGTTCCAGAAGATGAGCAAAATACTAACACACAGGAAAATCTCAATAGAAACGAAGAAAAGAGTTCTAGACTGCTTTGTGATGTCAGTTCTTCAATACGGATGTGAATGCTGGACAATATCATCGAAAATGAGGACAAAACTGGAAGCGGCCGAAATGTGGTTCTACAGAAGGATGCTACGGATATCGTGGACTGAGCATACAAGCAACGACGAGGTGTTAGAAAGAATGACAACAAAAAGGAAATTGATGCTGAGCATCAGGAAGAAACAACTGAAGTTCCTGGGACATGCAATGAGGAAGGAGAGCCTGGAGAACCTGATACTGACTGGACAGATAGAAGGAAGAAGAGACAGAGGAAGGCAGCGGATAACATATTTGCAGGGACTGACCAGGTGGATGACGGAACGGGGGTTGCCAGGAGTAACAGGAGCAAACATACTAAGAGCCACAAGGGATAGGGAGACGTGGAGAGCCATGATCGCCTACGTCCTGGAGGGACAGGGCACATAGAAGAAGAAGAATATCTATAAAATATCGTTCTAGAGAAGGATCATGAGAATACCATTGATTGAACGTGTGAGCACAAACGAGGTTTTGAAGAGAATGGAAACGTAAAGGAAACTTAAACTTAGCATCAGGAAGAGACAGCTGAAATTTCTGGGACATAATGAGGAAGGAAGTCTTGGAGACTCTGATGCTAACAGGACGGATAGAGTGAAAGAGAAACGGAGAAAAGAACCCATGACATACTTGATATGCTTAAGCAAATGGATGGCAGAATAAGGTTTGGGAGAAATACCAAGACGACAGGTATTAAGAGAAACAAGGGATAGAAAGATGAGTAGGGTCAAAATCGCTTACGTCCTGACAGAATATTATTCTGCTATTGTCTATGTAAATAAAATGTATCTTAAAAATTTCCGTATTTTAATTTATTTAATGATTAATTTATTTTTACTAAAATAGGGTCAATTTTTATTTAAATTTATTCGAATTTAATTTAGTAATTACAAATAAATTAATACAATTTATTTGTAATGATAAATTCACAATAAACAAAAAAAGTTTTAATAATAATTGCTAAATCGCCAAAAGAAAGGGTAGGTAATCGATGATAATGTATTAATTTAAACGTATGCAGTTGTCAGAATTATAGAAACGGAAGGAGGAATGGTGGGAACTTTGGAATTTTCTAATGCTTTTGGAGGGCTAGTTGTGGCTCTCAAGCAGCATTGGCAGTAGACTAAACTTTTTTTCCCGACTGGCACGGCGGGCTAGTGTTGGTTGGGATTTTTGCTCTGTCTCCATCTATTCAGATCTGACCGACCACTGTTTTAATTTTCGCTCCTATGCTTTTGCTTTAATTTTTTTTCTGTTTTTCCTTAAATCTTTCCCCTTTCAGAAAAAAATCTTTTCATCTTCGATAGTACTTGTTTAAATGTACAAATCTCTTACAATTTGATTCTTTCGCCCTGTTTAATTCTCTCTTGACCAGGACATTTTTCCTACCCATCCCTGATTCTGTCAGTGGTGACCTACCATTGCCTCTCTCTCTCTCTCTCTCTCTCTCTCTCTCTCTCTGTGTGTGTGTGTGTGTATCCTTTTTAGTTAGTTGCCGATATGACTTGATAACGAAAGGACGAATGGTAAATATTTTTAATATTTACAAATGCTTCTGGAAAGTCACTTGTAAATTACAAGTACTAAAGTACTTTTTTTTCAACTGGCAAGGTAGACTATATAAATGTTAGTCGATTTTTTGTTCTGTCTTCAGCTATTCATATCTGACTAAACTCTGACGAAACTCAGATCTGACTATGTTAATTTTCACCCATGTGCTTTTACTTTTTTTTTTCTGTTTTTCCTTAAATCTTTCCCCTTTCAGAAAAAAATGTTCTCATCTTCGATAGTTCTTGCTTAAATGTACGAATCTTTTACAATTTTAATCTTTCGCTCTGCTTAATTCTCCCTTGACCACAAAATTATTTTAATAATCTGTTAGACTTATACAAGTAATTACTTAATATTCATATCTCTCCCATTAGCCTACCTATCTCGTCTACAACTATTACCACACCGGGACTAGCAATTCTCGAAATCGTAGTTAACCGACCTCCTCACTAATTCAAAACTTATTGGAAAAAATTCTCATCAATAGCCTTTATTTTTTTAATTTTGTTATTTTATTTATTATTTTTAAAATTGTAGTAGATAAACCCTACTATCGCCCAGTTCATACTCCACCCACGTCTATTGATCAGGAGTAGAGGCTCATCCCTTGTTTCTTGTTCAAGAAGAGATCCTGGGCCCGACGCTCTTCCTTATTTTCATCAACTCAGATGAGATCAAGTCCCAAGTAGGTATCTACGCAGATGAAACCGCAATATACTCCCGCTCCAGTAAGAAACCTGGCATGTCGGACAGACACAATCTCGCTGCTGACCTTGAACGGGATCTACAATCTGTGGTGAATTGGGGCAAGAAGTGGCTTGTCAACTTCAATGCGTCCAAGACCAAACTGTTGTCTGTCAACCATCACAGGCAACCTCTCCTGCCTCCCATAAGCATGGACCAAGCGATTCTCCATGAGAGCAATACACTGCGCCTCCTCGGCCTTGCCCTCTCTTCTGATCTCAAATGGAACCGCTACAACTAATCCATAGCTAAATCCACTGCTAAGAAGTTTGGGTCGCTGTGTCGATCCAGGACGTTCTTTCCGCCTAAATCCATCCTGCATATATACAAGTTTACCATTCGACACTGCATGGAGTACTACTGCCATTTATGGTCAGGCGCCTCTGCCGCTCACCTCAGTGCTCCATAGGAGAGTTAATAACATGATAGGTGTTGACTTGGCGGCTCGACTACAGCCACTTCCCCACCGACGAGATGTGGCCTCCCTTTGGCTGTTCTATAAGTACTTTCATGGCTTCTGCTCAGATGAACTTAAGTCACTAGTACCTCCTCAACAGGTGTTTACACGTGCAACCAGAATGGCAACTGGGTCCCACCCATTCACAGTTAGTTTAGACAAATGCAGACGACAATTCTACTCCTGCAGCTTCTTCTCTCGCACTTCCCGCCTGTGGAACACGCTCCCATATTCTTGATTTCCTGACGGCTACAACCTCCAGAAATTTAAATGCAATGTCAATACTCATCTACTAACCACTTGACTTTAGCCCTTCCCCCACCGCGTATATCCTTTCCTTTATCTCCCCACTTGCAACTGTCATCACACCTGCACTTTCATCTTTCTATTACTTCTTCCTAATTGGTGTGTAATCCTCTTCTTTCTCCTCTAATTAATTTTCTTTCAGTTATGTAGCTCCCCGCACATCAGTGGCATTTACACCTTACACCGGGGTGAAATGATTAAAAAAAAAAAAGATTCCCGGCTCACACTTTTTTCTCTACTTAGGTTTCAATAGTGGAGCTATCGCAACTTTTGAGTGGAAGGTGACAACGCCTCTTCATACTGAGGGTACCAGGCTGGCAGTTTTCTGGTTGCTGCTTCCAACTGGTAGTAGGAGTCCTAACTCTTGCAGACCGTCTTCAACGGTTACTCTGATCAACAGTTGCATAATATCGGGGTTCTTGTAGTGCCATGACGCGCATAGATAGTTATCCTTAGAAGTTCCTCCGGTGGGCGACCCTGAGGCCAAACTATGCTGCAATCTGTGTCAGTTCCCTTCGTACACATGTCGTAGTTGTTGACCGTTTTCTATCATTATTCGAGACCTCTCCTTACCAAAAATAACAATGAATATTCACAACTACAAATACAATGCTAAACCATCTCACAAAAATAACCTAAACCCCTTATTATTTTCTTCACTAACATACGTGGAATACGTACCAACGTTTGCAGTGTGAAATCCTTCCTCTACGAAAGCTCGGTGCAGAACTAACCTGAACCCTACAATCCCCTACTCTGATTTCTCGTTTTCAGATTACCTTCCCCTCTTTAGGAAAGACACCAGTATCCATATGCATGGTCTGGGAGTTTATGTCCGCAAACATCTTCCTTTACCCTGGCAGGTTTCTCTTGACTCTCCTGACCATTCATACATGTCTTCGTCTCTCTGTAAGATCAGCTAACTGATCTTTCTCTATTGCTGTCTTTATTTTTCCCGACTGTTCCTTGTTGGAAAGTATCTCTGATAATATAGATAAGGCTATTGCATCTCATTCGTTCGCCAACATATTTATGTTCGGTGACTTTAATGCCCACCATGTCAATTGGCTGGAAAACTCTGTTACCTCTAACTTTGCGATCATCCAGTCTCTCACACAAGTGGTGGACTTCTCCACACGTTTTTCTAGTATGCCTGAAGAACAAGCTTCTCTGCTAGATTTCTGCTTCACTTCTATCCCTGATTCCTCTCATGCCACGCAGCATTGCCCTCTTACCAACTCTGATCATGCTGTGGTTTCTGTTAATATCTCTATCCATTCCTCCTCCTCCTCCTCCAGGAACCTCTGATCTGCAGAATCTCTTATTGCTGTCAAAGGGCGCACTGAGAAGCACTACAAGATTTTCTGTGCGACGTCCCTTGGAAGAAAGTGTTTAATTTCTCCATCTAAGACTGGGCTTCTGATGTTTGGGTAAAAGCTGACATCGATGCTTTCATCTCAGTCAAGAAGTTCAAACTTAAGCCCCATTCGCGTTCCTGGTTCTTCCCTGCTTTCTCGACCGCCATATCTCACAGGACACAATCTGCGGCTCTATCGGAGCCACACGTCTGACTAGAATTCGCGCCTTTCTGCCTCCGCTCGTAATGAGTGTAAGAGGATCCTCAATAACGCTAAGCTATTGTTTGCTGACAGAATAAAGCAGCGTATAGCAGGGCGCAAATTCAGCTCCAATGACTACTGGTGGTTCTTCAAAAGTGTGCTAAACAGCAGCAAACCTTCCATCTCTTCTTTAATCAATAAATATGAAGTCCTCGCAGCTATAGCAAAAAAAGCTGAGTTCTTTGCTCGCAGATTCTCCTCCAACTTGTTACTTAATTCATCTGGAATATCTGCACCCTACTTCCAACCTAGAACTGAGGCTCAACTTAGTGACGTTTACATTACCCCCTTTCTGTTTTCTAAAATAATATCAAAACTTAACTTCCATAAGGTGAGCGTAGGCGACGGAATCGCAGTCATCGTATTAAAGAAATGAGCGCCTGAACTCTCCTCTGTCCTCTCCAAACTCTACAACTACTATCACTCTGCTTTATGCTTTCCTGTCTGCTGGAAGTCCTTATCTGTGGTTCCTGTTTTAAGAACTCGGAAGAACCCTCAGACACCTACAATTATCGCCCATCAGCCTCCTATATACTGTTAACAAAGTGTTCGAAGCCACCATTAATGCTGAAGTGGTTCAACATATCACAGCCCACTACCCATTCTCCGACAGACAGTATGACTTCCGTCTCGCTTGGTCTACCGCTGATATGCAAACGACCATCACTGAGTACATATAATAGGCTCTTGATAAGAACAGCAAAGCTCGAGCTGTTGCCCTGACCAATTTGCTTAACTTCGTTGATCGTACGGGAGCCGGTGTTTCGACATTATCTAAACAGATATGTTAACCGTCTGGCTAGTACCGATGTTCCAAATTGAGCTGAAAATTAAAAGTATTAGATGATTTAATTAAAGAAGTAATGATTCCTGATCTGTGCGGTTCTATCAACTCTAATTCCCATTGCAATGGATTTTGCACAAAAGGTTTGTTTATAATAATTTTAAGAGAAAATTTCACTGGACAGGAGGGGATTACCCGCTTTATTGTCGGAGACGAGGTGAATCTGTGGTGAGAATTGTCCGCTATAATATTGATAATAGGTTTGTTGTGCCCTAAAACAAAGATCTTTAATTGAAGTATCGTGCACATATTAACCTTGAAGTATGTCATTCCGTGAAGTGTGTAAGGTACCTGTACAAATATGTATATAAAAGACATGATTGTGCTAAATCTCGACTTCAAGATTTAAGTAATACAGTTCGTGGGCACTGACCAGTAAATAATGCAAACGAAATAACATATTTGTCTAGTCTTTATGCGTCTATCCCTGATGCAATGTGACGCTTATCTGGATATAAATTACACGAACACTTACACACAGTCTACAGACTCCCTGTACATTTTTTGATGCACAGGTAATATATTTTTATGTAAGTGAAGGGCACAGACACTAGCGTGATATGAAGAACGTAGCACACGCCCTTTAGCACAATTTAAGCTACACATAGAGGACCTGAATACTAGGCACACTTTTTATCCAGATTTTCTTACCGACTATGCTTGTAAGGAAAGAGAAAACTATGAATCCTCAGATAAAGAATATTGTTATCAGAATGGATAACTTTAGTGTCAGAGGTCCTGTAATGGTTTCATTTGCGGTTTCTTTCTTCTTGTCCAAGGAGCATCTTATTTTGAACATTTAAACAATGGAATTGTCGCAGGTACTTTAAAGTAATCTTTCATTATGCATAATCTCTTGCCTGTTGATGCTGCGTATGATAGAAAGCTGAGAGAAGCATATTCATGTCAAATGACTCCGCAGTTGCTCTTAATGTTTGCGACAATTTTTACTCATTGTCAATCTACGAATGTACTACAGGTTTGGGAAACCAACATGAAATGATTGTAAATTATCAAGAAGGGGATAATGAAGAACTGGAAATCGCTGCTTTACATACAATCGACAAGGTTTTAATTGAAAATAACATTAGTCAGTCAGCTATTGGTATTACAGAACCACAAGACAATGTCAGTCGTGTTAGCGCGAAAGTACCACTGAAACCTAACATCCAGCAGTTAATTAATGATCAAAGAAATAAGATAGAAATAATAGCCACTATCAATAAGATAGAAATAATAGCCACTATCAATAAGATAGAAATAATAGCCACTATCAATAAGATAGAAATAATAGCCACTATCAATAAGATAGAAATAATAGCCACTATCAATAAGATAGAAATAATAGCCACTATCAATAAGAGAAATAATAGCCACTATCAATAAGATAGAAATAATAGCCACTATCAATGACACGTCTCATCCAAGCTGTTTTCTTTGTCATTGCTCCAGGGTGTTCGGGAAAAACCTTCACATTCAACTTTCTATGTGAATATGTAAAGTTAATGCACTAACAAATGACTTTGTCCTTTGGGTAGGGATTACTGCGACACGATTGAAAGGCGGCGAAACTGTCCATACGTTTTTTCCAATTGCTATTGCCAGTAAACGATGCCAATGTTTACAACATTGACCTTATTTCCAAGTATGCAAGATTTACCAGGAATTAAATACTATTGATAATTTATAAAAGACCTTGATTTAAATCCATGTTCTTTGCGTCATTGATTGATGTTCGAACAGTGTTACAAGTATTGACACTGTCTTTGGAGGAAAAGTAATATTGCTTGGCAGAATCTTTAGTCTAATGTTTCCTGTGACACCAAGAAGAACAGGAACAGGAAGAATATAGTCGTGTAATGAACATTTATCATATGGCCTCTGTTCAAACAGAAAAGACTGACACAAAATAATCGTGGGAGGGTAATATCAACAAGAGTTCGTTGAAATTTTTACTTAAGGTAGATAGTTGAATTGTTCCTTAATTAGTTACTCCTGAAACTGAGATCCTGCATAAGTAGATAGTTCAAAGGTCAATAGTTGACTATGGGGTCTCAAGTGCTACTTTAAACAACTATAGGTCACTGATAATATTCCCAAAATTTCCCCCAAACGGTGATTTTTGTGCACCAATGAGGTAGCAGTACATAAATATTCTGAAGAGGCAATCATATACCTAAGTGTCGACTATATTAAAGAAATTAATGATGACGATGGAACTGTACATTCTAAATTTTTTAACACCCTCACTTCTTTTCAGTTGGACACTCCAAAGACTTACACTAAAGACCGGGTTAATAGATTGGCGCTTACGTAATCTCTTTAACCACGATTAGGCAATAAGTACTAGATTGAGAGTTTCGAATTTGTACTAGAACTGCATGCAAGCTAAACTGATTACTAAATCCTAGGTTCGTTAACCAGAACTAATTCCTTGACTCAAATGATGGTAATTTACCATTTGTTCTAGAAAGAGTACAGTTTTCTTCCGCGACTGTCTTTTTTCTTGACTATTAACAGGCGCCAAGGACAAATCTTTGTGAAAGTTGGAATTTTCATTCCTGAGTCGGTATTCTCACATGAACAGTTATAAGTTATCCTCTCTAGAACAAGAGCTTTCAGTGATATAAAGATGAAGACCAGACAGTGTAGTAGAAAAAGACAAAAAATGATAAAAAAGAATATTGCTTTAAAAGAAATGCTGAATTACGGTAACATCTATGTACTATTTCATTTAAAACGTAAGTAATTGATTTGCAAGATTTAATTTTTTGTTTAAAAAATAGATCCACAGTTATTATTGTATTTTATCTGCATCTGAGTCAGTATCTGTATCTGTTTATAAGGCTCTGAGCCACAACTTTTGCTTGGCTTATTATACCCACTTCAGCTTGTGAGCTCGAGTCCGAGACTCTCAGAATGGGCACTTAAATACCTGAAAATAATCTTCGCATATTTAATTTTATCTTTCTCTACTTTCCATACATGCACATATTTCCATGCAATTATTTTTCTGAGTTATTATATAAAGTATAATTTCTAGATAATTTTTTCCTGTTTCAGTGTTCCCCGATGACTACCATGGTAGATATACAATCATTAATATGCTTTTACTTTCCATATTTGTTCCTGTGAATAGTGTGGGAGGAAGCCTTCCAGGTATATTTCATTTTACGATTTTTTATATTACTGTATGTATTGTATGTGCTTGTATTAATTTTTTTTCATAAAGAATCTGCTTTGACAAGAGAATGTTATATGCATATATAAGAGTTATTCTTATGCATATTGATTTGATTGATCGATCGCAGAGAAGGATATATGTAAACGGTTTTGAAAGGATAATATGACGACACGTTCATTTATTTTTGTTGCACTAATCCTCTCTATTATAATAAAGACTGTTGCGCATATATATATATATATATATATATATATATATATAGTCAGATCTGTTTCGCTCTATTACAGCTCATCAGTACGGGTTAGACTCCGGTCGCTTCCTAATCCAGGATTGAAACCCGACCGAATTGGCGTCAGTCGGCGATTCTACCCCTAGGCCACGAGCGTCCAGTAGAAGAAGACAGGTTTTTTTTGCGCGTATAAACACGCCCAATAGCTGGAGTGCTCCAATATATATATATATATATATATATATATATATATATATATATATATATATATATTCTGTCACGCTCACTGCGGGAGAGACAATAGCGAGGCAGCGTCGGCTGACTTAATTACAGAGACAATAGCGAGACAGTGTCGACTCAGTTCATTCTCCTAACTCCTAGTTATGAAAGCTCTTGCCACATATTTTCTTTTTAAGAGTGCATATTATTTTATTTTTTACCATAATTATACCATAATTATATCGTTGAGTAGTGAAGAATATATATGCCCTCTCTATTAAAATAAAAAATTGCTGTATATATATATATATATATATATATATATATATATATATATATATATCCCGCTTGTTTTGAGTTATTTTGTTTTATTTTTCTTATGTCTTAATGTAATATACACAATCGTAAGTATATCGATATATATGTTGCCGTGATACCAATATAAATATTTTGTCATTTTTTATGGGTGGGGCCTACTTGGTTATATATATTCTCATTCTCCAAGAATATTTATTAAGACGAAATTTATCGGTATATCACGACATGGAAGTACATTCTTTGTTATTGAGGATCTATTCACTATATATTGTTGTACATTGTTATGACTGCATGTAAATGTTGATGTTTATTAAGTTGATTGTATAGAGCGATTAATACATAACGTGTAACGCATCATTTTACAATAAAACTGTGAGAGATATATAATTTCTGTTCATGTTTTCAAATACGCTTCTGTTATATTGTTCATTTACTTCCACTGTCACGGTTCATGCTTGATCCAAACTGTCACATGCGGTGGGAAGCTGCGATGTAGTCAATGCAATTTGCTATAATTATATATTTTGCATGTATCATTAAAGTATATTTTGTGTTTCGTTACTACCAAATTAAACAGCTTCATTGAAATAGCTACTGAAAGCAGTTAATGTTTCTCGGGCAAACTAAATGCACTACAGTGTATGACTAAGAACTACTATAAAAACAAATACTGAAAAAATATATATGTTAGTTGAAAGCCATTTTCAAATTAGAATAATCATGATCTGTCTTGACATCTTACGGAATGACTAAACTGTAGTAATGAAAAAATAATTTATATATACATGCATGCTCGCGACAAATTCAACGTTATTAGAAACTGGCACAAACTCTATTAGAACACTTACCCGTATAATATAAAATTATTATATATTAATTGAATATATATCTAAATTTATTTTTAAATGGAACTTTGTCACTGTGTGTATGTGTCTGTCTGTGTGTGTCCGTTACCTATAGACTCCGAAACGGCTGAACCGATTTTTTTGAAAATGTACACAGTTGTACTATAAGTGACTGTGAGTGTTCTTAGCTAGGTTTTGTGTCGAGGTACCCCCGATAAATATCGATAGTCGAAAAAATTGGATTATAGAAGGAGTGGTCTGATTTTAATCAAATTTGATACACTCATAGACAAAGGCATAATAAACGATATTCAGAAGTTTCAAGGTTGCAGTTCTTACAATAGTGCAGAAAATCGATTATATATATATATATATATAAAGGCAAGATATTTGTGTGTGTTTCTGTTTATCTGTCTGTATGTCCTTTAGACAAATCCACAATTTTTATCCGATTCTCACCAAACTTCGCACAAATATTCTTTAGGCTGAGTCTGAGTTCCAGGACTATTGATTAAGTTTAAAGCTTTCATTACACTCGAGCAACGCCGGGCTATACTGCTAGTATATATATATATATATATATATATATATATATATATATATATATATATCGAAAATGTATATTTAGAAGTGTGAATTGTCAATATATCTGCAAAGAAGTATGCATCACTAATTTGTTTCTGATATCAATTTTAACGTCGAGTAAACAATATTTGCATTCATAATTTGATCCTACATTTCCACGGTTATAGCTAGTTGTAAATGATTATTATTATAATTTAAGTGAAAATACTGGTCAACTGACTATACTATCGAACTATACAAAAGATTTATTCACGTTGCTGAAGAACTTGTAATCTTGTAAAATATACTATACAATCTATTGTCGTTTCCAATTCAAAATATCAGGGTAAAACTAATTTTGGCATGATGGGTACTGTTTCTTTTACCAGGTAATGTTTTGGATCCTTTATAATAATGAAGATAGGGGCATTAGGATCGATATTTAACCTCTCGGTGCGTTACAATATAGCTCTCCCTTGAAATAGGATCCATTTACAATACTGAAATTTTTTATTTTGTTATCAATAATAACTATAACAACAACAATAATAATAACTACCACAACAAAAATAATGATAAAGCAAATCATCACTTAGTTGGCTTGCTGCTTTCACAGTAACAACATTAATAATAATAATAATAATAATAATAATAATAATAATAATAATAATAATAGCAACAAAAATAACAACATCAACAACAACAATAATAATAATTTTGATAAAATATCCTACTTGCAGAAATCTCTTGCATTACTGTTCTGTCATTTCAATTTTTTTTCCTGACTTTTTCATGGAGTTACACTACCTTTAAACTAAATTGTTTATGGTATAAAATACGTTTTGATTCTATGATTTTTAAGTATAACTGTTGTTTTTTTTTCGATTAGTTGCCAACCAAAGTTAGCTGGCTGAGTCTGTTCTACTGTTAACCACGAGCTGGGAGTTGAAGAAGAGACAGATTCATGTCTTCATACTTATATAATGAATTTGGTACAAAGGTGAACGCAATCTTTTCGGCGGGAGCTTTAAACTGACACGTTTTCCGCGCCGATAACCACTCCGCTATACATGCACATCTTTTTATTTCTGCAAGACTAATTAAAAGTTGGCAAAGAGATTTACCCAGCAGAGACTTGTAATTTTTTAAAGATTACAGCAGAAACTTTAATCACGTAACGTTTTATTCGTTAGTTTTTTTCTGCTGTCTATCAATATAAATTATTTTGAGCGCCCCCTAAGTGCTCAGGCTGACTGTGCCCTCTAGGTGGGTTCAGTCATTTGACAGAATCACTTCATCCCTGGAAAGCTACTACTGAAAATAATGTGTTGTGACAAATGGGACCTTACTCTGCAGTTCAAGATATTGATTAATCTTTATATACACTTAGTTCTTTTTTTTTCTGATAGCTGTTCCTTTGGTGGACGATAGCGAAGAACACTGTAATTGCAAAAATATTTGCTGATGAATACAAAGGTGAAGTAAAAATATCTTGAGCTGGTCAAAGAAATTAAAATTGAAGGAATATGAGGGTGACATCATGCAGCTTCCATCATTACTGACGCCCCCAAAAAATTTTCGAAGAGAGTTTCTAAGAGAATGGGTTAACAAGAAAACAGGAAAACGAGAAATGATCCAGATGGTGGTATTGTTGAAGTTAGCTAGTATAGTTAAATAAATGTTAAGTTCTTGATGATACTTGTCACGTGATCTTCACTGAATTCAGTTGCAGCTCGTGACTTAAAATCTCACAAGTACAGATGATAATAATTTAAAGGGACTGTGCTTTTGAGGTCGTCAAACCTGGCATCACCGTGGTTGATTAAAAAAAAAATACAAGAAAATACCTCCTCATTGATGTGGCCTTCTTTGGTCATCATAATATTAGGATCAAAGAAATTGATAAACTCAAAGAATAGAGAGACGCCTAACTTGAAGTAAGCAGAATGTGGGGCGCCCAGGTCACCATTATCCTTGTAGTGTTCAGATGAATAACCCTGAGAAAACGTCTGTATCCCTTTTTTAATGGCCATATGTTGCGTGACTCTCATGGGTATGATTTCTTGTTGAGAATAAAAACCGTGCGGATTATTAATAATAGTAATAATAATAAGAATAATTCAGGTTCTGTGACAAATATCATGAAATCATATGTCATCATATTTCAAGATGTTCAGTACTTGCGCCATATGAATATAAAAATCGACACGATAGAGTGGAGCAACATTTACACTGGACACTGTGTAAATACTTTGGAAAAGATATTACCAAACACTAACATGAACATCACCCAACAAGTTTATAGAAATAGAATACATCACAAATAAAAGACATTACACCATCTTTAAAGATATGAAGAACGAAGCAAATCAGCCGGATATAATTGTCAAAAACCGAAAAGAAAAAACTTGCCCATTAATTCATGTAGCGTGTGCAGTGGACTGTATCATAGCAACAGAGGAGTTTGAAAACCTATCGAAACATGAAGACCTTAAAATCGAAATAAAAAATGTGAAAATTAAAAAAAAAAACGACTAGTACCTGTCACAGTAGGCGCGCTTGGAATGATAAAAACACAACATGTTAAAAAAAATCCCTGGAAACTCCAGTTTATGAGAAATACAATAAATATTTTGATAAGCCCAACCAAACACTAAGAACTTTGTCGATGTAAATCTAGTTATGGGATTTAGAAAACAAACCACTAAATGTAGCCATAACAACATACCACTACTTACCTTAAATCTTTCTGCAAACTTGATAGGTAGTGTGGCCATACCAGAAATCCAAATATAATACAATAATAATATGTTTGCAAAGAGACAGGGCAAGTTAAACATAATGGAAGAATTGTTTTAATTCACATTATTGCAAAAAGAGAATAGTAAAAAGACAACAGTTCGAGAGGAATCGCTTACCTTTGATATATTGTAAGGAACAACATATACCATCGGCACATGAGCTCTCGCGCACTAACAGGCACACTTATACACGCACACATTATATAGTTAGGCTGCAATGTTATTTTTTAAATAACTTGTATAAAAGAACAACCAAAGTTTGCGTCTTTCATAAGCCATCTTCAAAGAAAAGTTATATTTTTTTGCTACAATTAATTCATGTGTAATCTTAAGATAATATATATATATATATATATATATATAGTCATCCGCAGACAGATCTGTTTCACTGTATCACAGCTCATCATTACGGTTAGACATCCGATTGCATTTAACCCAGGATCGAAAGCCGACCGAATTGGCGTCAGTCAGCGATTCTACCTCCGAGCTATGAGAATATATGTACATATATAACAAATATATATTATAATATAATATATGTATAATAATGTATATAAAATAATATAAAATGCTAGGTATTAATACTAGCAAACAATTTACGTTACATTATATAATTTAATTAATTATCTATTAATTTTATAATTAAATTATATTAAACTTATCAGAAATTCTAGTAATAAAGCGCTCAATCTTAAACTAGGGCAATAATTCTTATGAAATTTGAATTAATAACGTTCAATACATATTAAAAGTCAACACAATTTCGTAAATTTTCAATCAGTCTCTTGACAATATATATATGTGTGCGTCTGTGCAGGCGCGCGCGCGCGCGCACGTGTGTGTGTGTGTTTGTGTGTGTGTGTGTGTGTGTGTGTGTGTATTAATATTACTTCTCAGATACCTAGATGGATGACAGCTCGGGAATACCAGGTGCTGTAAAATTGTTCGGGTGTTATAATGGATAACGGCTTCGAATTGGAATTCGGCGAGCCAAGTTCCATTTCCATTATATGCAAATAATACCTTTGTTGAATGTATCTTTCACTTACGCGCAAATATCCTTGGGAAATCAATCAAATAAAATTCTCACAGAAGTTATGAGAAAAATATTATCCTACCAAATTTACATCAACTAATAGGGAAAATGAGTGCATATCAATGCATATTCCACGTTTTCAATTCCATTGTAACTAAACAGATTTTATTAGTTCTGAATAAATAATAATCCACATATTTGCGTATAAGAAATTGTATTTGTATTTGCACCTTTATATATGTGTGCTTGTGCGTGTGGGTGCGTGTATTATGATACGTTCGTTCGTGTGTTAGTGCTTGAAAGTACATACAACAAACACCTGAAAAGTTGTCAGCCTGATTCACTTCACAAAATCACAAAATCTAATCAAACAACGAAAACCCTTTCTGGGCTATATCTATCTATATATCTATTTCATATTTCATATCTATCTATCTGAAAGATAGATAGATATGAACAAATTGAGATAGATAGATAGATAGATAGATAGATAGATAGATAGATAGATAGATAGATAGATAGATAGATAGAGTATTCGATATTCTACGCGAATGTTCGAGTAATTTTCACCGACTTATCAATCTGTTAAATTATTCAGTGATTAATCAAGTAAAGTATGTCAATTTTCGTAGCACTGTGTGTGTGTGTGTGTGTGTGTGTGTGTGTGTGTGTGTGTGTGTGTGTGTAAAGATATATGACAAAGAGGAAAAATATGTCACAGAACAAAAGTTTTCACCTGGCACATGTCGTCCCTTAGGACTTCATCGCACTAGGTTTGTTTACGTTGATACAATTGCACATGCAAGAACCCTGGATATTTTAAATTTAGAAGGTTTTTATGTTTTGGGTACATAATCTAGCCAATTTCATTTACATTATTTTTCTTTATTTTCATAATCTTTGTTATTAAATATTCTATATTGTGATAAAAGAAGATCTTCCTAGAATGGTGAAACATTGAACGAACCTGGACACACATATATTGTGTCTGGACTTGCAATTAAAGTACATTTTAAACATTTTCGCCTTAGTAAATTATTCTGGATTTGATTTTGCTGCAATAATTCGAATAGAAATTTATTAAATCATTTTAAATTTTAGGGGTGACGACTACACGTTACTCCGACCTCAGTTTTTTAGATTTTTATCTGAGAGGCCACCTAAAACAATTCATTTTCTGCAGTAATCATTAATAATGCAAAGACAATTCATCAACAAATCATAGAAGCCTGCGAAACAATTCTACACCATGTTGGAGTATTTGAAAGAGTTCGATAGTCAATGATCCGACGGGTGCATGTGTCCATAGAAGCAAGCGGAGGACATTTTGAAAATTTGTTATGAGTTGTTGTGTTAAGGTACAACAATGGCCTTCTTCGACACGATACACACACACACACACACACACACACACATATATATATATATATATATATATATAACACCTTGTTTCGGTGTCAGGAACCCGCCTCCAACATTTGCAAAAGTATTTTTGGATTGTATGTTAGAATGTAAATTTGTTTACTTTAAGCCTTAAGTATAATAAATAAAAAGGAAAGATTTGTGAAAATATTTTTATGTGGATTTTCAATATCGATTTCTTCAAATATATCTGTCTATTAGTCCATTCATATCTATCTATCTATCTATCTATCTATCTATCTATCTATCTATCTATCTGTCTCTTCAGTCTATCTATCTATCTATCTATCTATCTATCTATCTATCTATCTATCTCTCTGTCTCTTCAGATCTATCTATCTATCTATCTATCTATCTATCTATCTATCTATCTATCTATCAATATATCTATCTGTCTGTCTCTTTACATCTATCTATTTATCTGTCTATCTGTTATTTCAGTTCTATCTATCTATCTATCAATCTGTCTGTCTGTCTCTTTAGATCTATCTATTTATCTACCTATCTATCTGTTACTTCAGTTCTATCTATCTATCTATCTATCTATCTATCTATCTATCTATCTATCTATCTATCTATCTGTTTCTTCAGATCTATCTATCTATCTATCTATCTATCTATCTATCTATCTATCTGTCTCTTCAGATCTATCTATGTATCTATGTATCTATCTATCTATCTATCTATCTATCTATCTATCTATCAATATATCTATCTATCTATCTGTCTGTCTCTTTACATCTATCTATTTATCTGTCTATCTGTTATTTCAGTTCTATCTATCTATCTATCAATCTGTCTGTCTGTCTCTTTAGATCTATCTATTTATCTATCTATCTATCTGTTTCTTCAGATCTATCTATCTATCTATCTATCTATCTATCTATCTATCTATCTATCTATCTATCTATGTGTCTGTCTCTTCAGATCTATGTATTTATCTATCTATCTGTCTCTTCATATCTATGCATTAATCAATCTATCTGTCTCTTCAGATCTATGCATTTATCAATCTATCTGTCTCTTCAGATCTATGTATTTATCAATCTATCTGTCTCTTCAGATCTATGTATTTATCTATATGTCTCTTCAGATCTATGTATTTATCTATCTATCTGCCTCTTCAGATCTATGTATTTATCTATCTGTCTCTTCAGATTTATCTATTTTTTCTATCTATCTGTCTCTTCAGATCTATCTATTTATCTATGTATCTGTCTCTTCAGATCTATCTATCATCTATCTATCTGTCTCTTCAGATTTATCTATTTATCTATCTGTCTCTTCAGATTTATCTATTTATCTATCTGTCTCTTCAGATTTATCTATTTAATTATCTATCTGTCTCTTCAGATCTATCTACTTATCTATCTATCTGTCTCTTCAGATCTATCTAATTATCTATGTCTCTTCAGATCTATATATTTATCTATCTATCTGTCTCTTCAGATCTATCTATTTATCTATGTATCTGACTCTTCAGATCTATCTATTTATCTATCTATCTGTCTCTTAGATCTATCTATTTATCTATCTGTCTCTTCAGATCTATGTAATTACCAATCTATCTATCTCTTCAGATCTATCTATTTATCTATCTATCTGTCTCTTCAGAGCTATCTATTTATCTATCTATCTGACTCTTCAGATCTATCTATTTATCTATCTAACTGTCTCTTCAGATCTATCTATTTATCTATCTATCTGTCTCTTCAGATCTATCTATTTATCTGTCTCTTCAGATCTATCTATTTATCTATCTATCTGTCTCTTCAGATCCATCTATTTATATCTCTCTTCAGATCTATCTGTTCATCTATCTATCTGTCTCTTCAGATCTATCTATTTATCTGTCTATCTGTCTCTTCAGAGCTATCTATATAATCTATCTGTCTCTTCAGAATCTATCTATTTATCTATCGATCTGTCTCTTCAGATCTATCTATTTATCTCTCTCTTCAGATCTATCTATTCATCTATCTATCTGTCTCTTCAGATCTATCTATTTATCTGTCTATCTGTCTCTTCAGAGCTATCTATATAATCTATCTGTCTCTTCAGTTCTATCTATTTATCTGTCTATCTGTCTCTTCAGATCTATCTATTTATCTATGTATCTGTCTCTTCAGATCTATCTATTATCTATCTATCTGCCTCTTCAGATCTATGTATTTATCTATCTATCTGTCTTTTCAGATCTATCTATTTATCTATCTGTCTCTTCAGATCTATCTATTTACCAATCTATCTGTCTCTTCAGATCTATCTATTTATCTATCTATCTGTCTCTTCAGATCTATTTATTTATCTATCTATCTGTCTCTTCAGATCTATCTATTTATCTATCTATCTCTTCAGATCTATCTATTTATCTATCTAGCTGTCTCTTCAGATCTATGTATTTATCTGTCTATCTGTCTCTTCAGATCTATCTATTTATCTATGTATCTGTCTCTTCAGATCTATCTATCATTTATCTATCTGTCTCTTCAGATCTATCTATTTATCTATCTATCTGTCTCTTCAGATCTATCTATTTATCTATCTGTCTCTTCAGATTTATCTATTTAATTATCTATCTGTCTCTTCAGATCTATCTATTTATCTATCTGTCTCTTCAGATCTATATATTTATCTATGTATCTGTCTCTTCAGATCTATCTATTTATCTATGTATCTGACTCTTCAGATCTATCTATTTATCTATCTATCTGTCTCTTAGATCTATCTATTTATCTATCTGTCTCTTCAGATCTATCTATTTACCAATCTATCTGTCTCTTCAGATCTATCTATTTATCTATCTATCTGTCTCTTCAGATCTATCTATTTATCTATCTCTTCAGATCTATCTATTTATCTGTCTATCTGTCTCTTCAGATCTATCTATTTATCTATCTGTCTCTTCAGATCTATCTATTTATCTATCTATCTGTCTCTTCAGAGCTATCTATTTATCTATTTATGTCTCTTCAGATCTATCTATTTATCTATCTAGCTGTCTCTTCGATCTATCTATTTATCTATCTGTCTCTTCAGCTCTATCTATTTATCTATCGATCTGTCTCTTCAGAGCTATCTATTTATCTATTTATGTCTCTTCAGATCTATCTATTTATCTATCTGTCTCTTCAGATTTATCAATCTATGTATTTATCAATCTCTCTCTCTCTTCAGATCTATCTATTTATCTATGTATCTGTCTCTTCAGATCTATCTATTGTCTATCTATCTGTCTCTTCAGATCTATCTATTTATCTACCTATCTGTCTCTTCTGATCTATCTATTTATCAATGAATCATAGCAATCAGTGCTCTTTCTATAAATTATCCGCCTTAGAATATTTCTTCCTTTTTTTTTTTTAAATAAAGCAACAGTTTATAATTGCAATTATGGCTCCACTTTCCATCTTTTCAGCTCTTCTCCTCGGTGCATGATTATAAACTTCAAACATAACAAATTTTCATTTAACATTCCCACATGTTTATATCTCCCTGTTTATTTAGCTAATATGGTCGCTCCAAAATTAATATATATTTGTTTCCATGCCACCCAAAATTGACACAGGGAACACGATAAAGTCGTAGCAAGGGACAAGTTTTCATTTATAAATCTTTTTTTTTTCACGTATGTGCGTTGTGGTGCAGTGGATATCGGCTCGGAACGAGAAATCGGGGAGCCGAGTTCGAATTCCAGTTGAATTCATTGCATTCACTTACGCGCAAATACCCTTGGGAAAGGTATTAATCCGTCTATTCCTTCCAGTTATGGGTTAACTAACAGGACAGATTGGGTTCTATAGCCTTGGTCGGCAACCAGTCTACCGCAGAAAGCAATGGCAACCTATTGCGGGATAATCTTCTACCCAGTCATTCATGTCTCTTTCGAGACATGATCGCCCAAGCGTGTTTCACGTATGGCACTTAACTGACTGATACCCACTGGCTATTAATTTGCGAGGCGTTTACCGGAACGTGACATTTAACACACTTCGCTGTTGCCACTGCTCAAAAGCTTTACCCAATAACAAAACGGCGGTTCATATCTGACTGTGGGATCTTTGTTAACCTTCAGCGAGCATCGATGAACACGAATGCGTGAAATTATTTGGTATGCATGAGTTAAATAAAAAAAAGCATTGATCTGTACAAACTTTTTTGTCAGAAGTCATTTTGCCTAACTGTAAAATGGGCGAAGTGTTATTGATTATTGGTGAGAAGATTCAGATTCACTTGTCATACCAGCAGCACCCTCTGACCTAGACCAGAATTCATTTAGGATAGATTTTTTGTTATCTATCTATCTATCTATCTATCTATCTATCTATCTATCTATCTATCTATCCTTCCTTCCTTATATATATAAATCGAAAACGAAAATGCCATGTAGGTAAAATCCCAAAATGCATCGTATTAATATTAATCTTATTAATGTCAAAACTGATCCTGGTTGAGGGCTCGATGTGAATAGTATTATCTATTTACAGAACCAAATATTTATTTTTTCAAATAAAACTCTGAAAATTACATATGTCGTATGGACATTTCAGTGAGGAAACACCTCGCTTCTTCAACGACACAATGCAAACACAGGATGGATTTCATATACCGAAAGGTTACTCAAAAAGAAAATTATACACCGGAAGTTTACATGAAAGAAGGAAAAAATAAGAAAGAATAATGGGAGGGGTGTTAAAAGAGAGAGTAGACTATGTTAGAAGGTTGTAGTCTAGACATCGATACGAAGAAAAGAAAGGGAAAAGAAAAGATAGACAGCGAAAATGATTCAAGACTCGATCATGAAAATGACTTTTAGATTACATCTGTGTTAAGAAATGAAACATTTAGCGTATTACAGGAAAGTGAGTAAGTGAGGGAAAGGGAAAACGGAAAGAACGGGAAAAAAGAAAACAACTGGGTAGACAGGGTAAGAGTTCAAGGAGAGGTGAGGGGGAGAAAGAAAGAAGAAATATCACGCCTGACAGCCGTCTTAAGAAATGTCAGCTAAAGGAGAGTAAAAAGAAAGGGATAGATACATAAAATGGAAAAAGAAAAGGAGAAAGAAAAAGGAGAAAAAGGAAATAGAGAAAAAAGTCAACATGATGCAATATTCGGCTTTGTCAAAAGTTTTTTTCAAAACAATTATTCTTTTAAAATAATATCGTCTTGCTATTGTAGGGATAAAATCACTTTAAATTCTGCTACTGGAATAAAGAGGAGGAGCTGGAAAAAGAATGTATTTTATTGGAGGGAGTCTAAACAGAATATATATATATATATATATATATATATATATATATATAGAGAGAGAGAGAGAGAGAGAGAGAGAGCCTTTGAGATTTCACTCGATCGACTCAAACGATTAAAAACAATTGGGCGATTAAAGGTTATTGCTCTACTTGCCTGTGGTCGATTAAAACTCTAGCAATGTAACGCGTCTGTTCAAATATAGAAAAAACTGAACCCAACTTTTACAATCTAAACGTATGTCATTGAAGATGTTACTTAGAATGACCTACAATGACATTATTAAACTCTTTGGTATCGCTTGTATCGTCCCGGTCAGTGTAAACATTCGTTTAATCAACGCTTCCAGAGTGGAGCCAAAATGTCTCGGTAGCCCAGATTGCTTACGAAAAGTAAAAAAGAACATTTGAAAGAAAGAATAATAAAATACGCTTACTTGTTTCAACCACGCAATGAAAAACAAATTATTTTTTATAAAAAATCGTTGAGAAAATCAGATTTCTTATTTTGTTATCGTCTATGCGATGGAGGTTGTAGTCAAGCACGAAAAGAAACTACGAATGTAGGTACCTTCACTCAAAAAACAAAAAAACAACCTCCCCCCAAAAAAACAACATATCACAATGTTAAAAGGGCTCAAACTTAATACAAACAAAGTTTTATCATAAAATGATTATGCTATTATTAACAGGAAATATCAAATTTTGTTGTTATGTTTTTTAATTTTTTAAATCCTTTCTAACACGTTCGAGATATTAATTAAAATTTCATTTTTGTTTTCCCTCAGCGATTCACGTTATGTTTACGTAAGGCGACTGATTTCTTTTTCAAATCTCAAAGGGTATATATATATATATATATATATATATATATATATATATATATGTTTAAACAAAATATATAAATACACAAAATAGAAGGAGAAAATACCTGAGACAGAAAGATTGTTATAGGAAATTCTAAAGATAAAGATAATTGTTGTGTAGATCATAGATTTCCTTAAGTTATCGCATTATATAAAAAAACTGATTATTGGTATGCATGAAACACTAAAAGGATAGATGAAAAAAAAATTAAATAATTATACAAATATATACATACATGCACATACGCTCATCTACTTATATGAGTACATAAATACACCTGCACCTAAGATAAAAATAAATATATATATGCACTCATATACACACATGAACACACTTACGTATATATATATATATATATATATATATATATATCCATATATATTCAATTTTATGTGCATATATATATATATATGCATACACATAGATGCATACATATATTTTACACACATACATACATACACACATATATATACATATCAATCGAATTTATAGGAAAAAATAAATAAAAAATAAATTTAAAATAAAGGAAATATAATTATGCACTGCACATACACACATACTTATATACATACATACATGCAAACACACATACATACATCAACGTACACCCATATATATACATATGTAACTATATATATATGCATACACACACGCACACACACATACACACACACACACATATATATATATATACAGCACACATATTCATAAATACCCTTACTTGTAAGAAATAACCAAACGTAAGAGATTATGGTAGGTGGAAGAGGAAGTATATTAAAATAAGTAGAATAATTAGAATAGGTAGAATAAGAAATAGGAAAAAAATCGAATTTAAATTTTAGGTAGAGAAAGTATTTGGAGATTGGGAACATTAGAATTTGTGATTAGTTGCTGGCTAAATTAAAGAGCTCGGAAAATGTAAGGGTTAAAATATTATCCCAATATGCTCGTTTTAATTAACACTATAATGATTAGGAAATGGAAAAGGAAAGCTTCTATCAGACCTAGATTAATTTTCGATTACTTTTAGGAGGGTTTGTTATTATAATATAAAACTTTCAAAATTACATTTGCGGCGGCATTTTCTTATAAATTTCTTCTGTATAACTCAAAGTTGATTTGGTTAGGATACTTTATTATTTTAAATTTTTCAATTAAACATAGATAGGATCTATCGTAAAGGTATTTGAGCGTGCGGGCTGAACTGATCGGTTTCCAATTTATTATGTGTTTAGTTCCTTTTCTTTAATTTCTTAAAATCTTCAGGAAAGGAATGTTTGAAATCTTAGAAAAGTTTGAAATCTTAGAAAAGTTGTGTTTTTGAGTGTAATAACGTTGTTTAAAACCACCTGCAGAAATACCAATATCATTTTGGTAATTATTCTTGTTATTATTTAGGAACATTTAGCTTGGTAGATTACCTGGATAGATCAACATTTGTCTTCCAACGGACAGTTGCTCACAGACCTACAATTACAAGAGATTAAAATTCCTCTTTTTGTGTTGGTATTATCTAAACTCCTTAAAATTTGATTGTTATGGGAATTGACAATATTGTCTATATTATGATCACAGAAGTAACTAATTTTAATAGTATTTCTACTGAAGATTTTGTGTAGTAGATTGTGGGTGCTGTAATGTATACTTACTGGTTTAAGAAATTATTTTCCTGTATTAATATTAGATAGTTACAGAATTAAGTGTTTTTCCTCGCTGAAATGGCCAGACGACTAATGTAATTGTTGCAGTTTTATTTGAATATATATATATATATATATATATATATATATATATATATATATATAACCTTATTTTCAGATGTCTGGTAATAATTTTAATGAATTTTCAGGATGAGAAGAGATTTCTCTAAATGTTGGGGGATACAGTTATTTTTGTCGGGAAAAGTAGCCGAAGTGATAAAAATTGGAAAAACAGATTTTAAGATACAAAGAGTACAAAGAATGCAAAGTGTGCAAATTGCTTTTGTTAGGAGAAGTAAGCGAATTTATCAAATCTAGTCATTCAAAATATTTGTCAAAATATGTGACCCTAGGTCAAAACTGAGAATGTCCTAGAATCAGGCAGACAATAACAGAGAGTAATTTTTATCCCCCTCCATTGGATATAAAATAGTTAAATGATATTACATACATGTCGAGATAGTCAGTCTTATATAAGGAGGGAGAAATAGAAATCCCTTACCAAGTTTCAACACCCTGGTTTTGTATTTTCTAAATGAAACTGGGGTAGTAAACGAAATTCAGTGAGACGGGGACCAGCGACAAATTGATGCGGACCAGCTGAAATATCTTGCCTCCAGAAATGTTGTAAAAGATGATCAATATAAATTCAACGAGTTGCACGTTGAATAAGCCAACGTATTGTACAAATAATAAATCATGAATATTAACGTGTTACTGAAACACCAGCCAACTAATTTTTTTGCGTAACTTAGTTTGTAATTTAGTATTTATTTGATATATATATATATATATATATATATATATATATATATATATATATATATATATAGAATCTGGCGTGCTAGCTTTAAATCAGTTTTTTATTATATACCGTTTCTACGCGTGTCTGATCTAACCTAGTCGGGTGATGACACGTGATCTTACTTTGGACGAACCGATATCAACAAACATATTGTGGTCGGAATCGACCGAAGATCAGAAAGGTTGGCTGGACTAAGACAGGGATCATGTTATACATATGGTTGTACAAAAATATATTACGGAGTTAAGACAAACAAAATTATCAAGATCGGCCGTGCCAAATATTAAAGCAAAAACAAAATAATGTTTTAAAATTTGACACGGGAAAAGTTTTCCTTAACACTATATATAAACTTTCCTTAACGCTATATATATAGAGACAGAGACAGAGACAGAGAGAAAGAGAGAGATACTTTCCTAGACGCACCCTCTGGGTACACTCAGTCAACTCGTCATGGATCATTGTTATTTATGCTATATCTTATATGCATATATATATATATATATATATATATATATATATATATAGTGTATAGAGGCAGCAAGTAATTTTCTAAATATATGCTGTTAAATATAAGAGACAATGAATGTCTATTATGTTTAATCATGAGCCGTTCTAAACATTGGAGAATTTTTGTCTTTATTTTCAACGGAAATTAAAGCAAAAATACGACGTTTAGAACAGTTCATGATTAAACATAATAGACATTCATTGTCTCTTATATTTAACAGCATATGTTTAGAAAATATATATATATATATATATATATATATATATATATATATTGTGTGTGTGTGTGTACCCATTTTAATATACACAGGCCTGTCAATGTGACGACCGAAGCCCCATTGAAGACGTTTACTACAAGACATTCTCAAACATTCAAAGTACACTTCTGGTTTAAGCGTACCCCAGTAGCATTTTCTGGGAGAGAGCGTATAATCTGACGTGATCACCAATTTGAACATGGCCAGTACGCTGAAAATCTAAGTAACAATGACTAGTCATTTCCAGCTATCACACCTATCAACAGCTCCACAGCAGTTCCGTCTGCACAATTTCATTCACAAGAGTTGGGTCAATATCTACTATAGTTTTCAGACACTTTCAAAGATGCTGCTGTCCGGGTTAATAACATCAAGACAAAATCTTTTTGACAAATCAGGTCTTCTGGCCGAAAATGACCATTCCAACCGCTACCTCCCAATAGATACATACATACATATATATATATATATATATATATATATATATGTATGTATGTATGTATGTATCTATGTATGCATAGGCGCTTGGTCGAGTGGATAGAATGTTCACTTTCCGACCATGAAGCCTGAGTTCAAATCTCACGATTGTTGATTCGTTAGGAAAGCAAATTCTTGATGTTATCGCTCTAAAGGAAGCTATTCTACCTTTGAAAAGTGCCTGAAAACCATAGCACTGTTGACCCAAGCGTTATGAGTAGAATTTGAGGAGCCAACAATGGTTGGCTTAGCTCATAGTCGCAAGTCACCATGTGTTTGAGCGTTCGGGCTTGGTTCAGACTAAAAAACCTGCTTTCTTCCAGAAACTGTATCTAAGGTTTTTCTCAGCATATTTGCAATACAAGCCACGAGTGGGCTCTGTGGGTGTTGAACAATCACTAGTGTGCCTGGATATGCATCTGCAATGGAAATTTGCTCGCCGTCCCGGTAGACGGGTATCCTCGAATACGAGTGGCCAGCCATTATGTATGTATGCATGTATTGGGGATGGCCAAGCAGTTAGACAGTTGTTTCAAACACGGGTAACTATCAAAATAACATACACACATACATACATATATATATATATATATATGTGTGTGTGTGTGTGTGTGTGTGTGTGTGTGTGTGTGTGTGTGTGTGTGAGATTTAAAATATAATGCATTAATGTTTTTAAATTTGTATATATGTATGTGTGTGTATGTTTTGTCAATTTGTGGGGTCAGCTGTGGCTCTTTGCCACCTATATATATATATATATATATATATATATATATATATATATACTAAACAGTTATAGGTCATATTTAAATTAGATTTAAATTACTAAATCTCTATATTAAATTACTGATCTTTCCAACTTGCATACGCAACATCATGCCAATTAGATGCTTCGCACAGACACATTTCCATAAAGATTTGGAATGTTCCCATAAAGTAATTAATGATCTTACTGCATAGAATAGTAACGTGTAATCATTTCCGATTGATTAATTTGGTCGTTGCAAATTCATTGGATTGAGTAGTTTGTCAATGTGTAGTTTTTGCTGCGTCTTTCTGACACAAAATTCTCTATGCATACAGAATCATATACCGCGAAACAAAAACAACTAAACCCAAAACAAAATACTGACATTTTCGTTTTTTTAAATAGTTCAGGTATTATATAGCTGCCTAGAAGTCGAAAGATTTAATTAAGAAAATATGCCTTTAGATGCCAATCGATATATATATATATATATATATATATATATATATATATACACACACACACACACACACACACACACACACACATATATATATATATATATATATATATATATATATAAGTGCAAGAAGCTGTGAACGTTTTCTTTAAAGTGTAGATTTATTGTTTCTCTTATTATTAATATTATTTACTTTTCCTATGATATATTTCTTGTATGATAAGTGTCCATAATGGTATTTGTGTCGCTACACGTGTTACGAGTCTAAAGCTGACTCTCTTCAGACGAATAAACCTGTGACTTCACATTTCGAGATCCGTTTGGTCTTCTGATGGCCAAGGTATCCTGTATAAAGAGATAACTCAAGTAGCGGGCAGGTTAGAGTGGTCATATACGTGTGTTGTTTTATTTTATTTTCACACACGCACGTTAGGTTTCTCCTGTCACCTTCGTTGTTTCTAAAATATTTTTCACTGACTTGCGAAATTTGATTTCGTCTTTATACTTCAAAATTGTTTCCAGTGATTTTTATTCACTTCTACTCTTCGGGTCATCTAGTTCTTTTCGTTGGTTTTTGGATACTATTTGAATTTAGTGCATGTGATTTTTTTGTTTTGTTTTGTTGTTTTTCGCGTTTGAATTTCGTTCGTCTGTGTGTGTGTCTTAGGTTTTCTTAATGTTGTTTTGTTGAGGGAAGGCTTGTATTATTTTAAAAATATTTTTTCATGAAGAGAGTCAACTTTAGACTCAAAAACCGTTCCATCATTTGATTTCTATCAGCGCACGAATTCATATTTTCTCTCATTTCATTTAAATAGAACGCGTTGAAACACACATAGTAAAAAACAAAACAAGATTTATCTTCTACATTTTAATATTCATCCGTTACTTTTTAACACGCGACATGTATCTGGTGCTTACTTATATAAAACAGAAACACACACACACACACACACACACACACACACACACACACACACACACACACACACACACACACACACACACACTCATATAGCGGATGGACGTGAAGCCAAGCTCTCATGCCATTCTGAAGAAGAGATTCTGATCTGGAAATATTAATGAATAATAAATAGGTAATACCGAACACATTCTTTGCCTTCCTTTATTATACTAAACGCATTGTGATAGCCTTCTAATACCTACCCATACACCATATATATATATATAACGTAGCACACTTGGTATACTATCCAGGTAAATTCCGATAGAGACGAACACAAAATTAAATGTTAAATTCATTTATTTAATTTAACAGAGTAATATAATTTTGAAAAGATTTTTGATTTATTACAATTTCAATAGGTAATACATATTTCACAGCATAATGATGTTATTATTGCGGCTCGTCAGACCTAAAGGGTACAACGGTTGATCCTCAATAATTTTTGGTGGGGATATTTTGAGGATCATCTGTTGTAAAATTTGGATCTGACGAGCCGCAATAATACCATCATTATGCGGTGAAATATGTATTACCTATTGAAATTGTAATAAATCAAAAATCTTTTCTAAATTATATATATATATATATATATATATAATGAAAATAATTTATCACTTTAACTAAGAAGGTTACCTCCCAACTACGAAGTATCGTAACGACGCCGTTATGATGTTTTCACTAATCCGAGCTGTTTTTTCTTTTTCTTTTCTTTCTTTTTTTTGTTATTTTGCCAAATAACTTTTATCAGTAAAACTACTATAAAACAACAATCCTGGTGCTAAAAATTGTCATAACTAAACAGTATATAATCCTGTATGACAGCTTATCTGTACGGTTAGACATCCGTTTCCTTCTAGCCAGGATTGAAACCCGACCGAATTGAAATCATTCAGCGGTTCTACCTCTAAGCTATGGCCACTCGGTAGTGGAAGTCAGATTTTAGCGTGTTTTATGCACAATGTAAGCGCATACCAGTAGCTGAAAGTGTTCAAATTGATTACTGAATGAACGATGGGTAAATAGCGGTGAATAGCTACTGTTTTTAGAGTCCCCCATTTGTTCGTAGTGCTCAATCGGCGGGCGATATTGTAAATAGTCACCCTCGAAGGCCGTATATATATATATATATATATATATATAGTTTTAAGGTGTGCTATATATATATATATATATATATATATATATATGAGACACAGGTATAATGTAAAATTAATATTCTAGACTATAATAATATGCTCATATAATGCAATTGTAATAAGTATTTTTCGAAATTAAAAATATAAAATGGTGACAATTTACCCATCGCATTCTGTATGTTATCATATAGCAATATAACAATATCAGGATATACCCAACATAATAATACTATGATATAAACGTTGTCATCAACTACATATAAATTGTATAGAAAATAAGTATTAAATGTGCTAACGTCTGTATGAATAATGAAGTTATTTGATGAGTTGTCGACAAAGGAGGTATTATTGAAGAGAAACTGTACAAATTGATAGATGTTAGACATAATGAATGGTTGTTTTTAAGTCGCTTTGGAATTAGCTCTTACACTGCTCATTTCTAATTTCAACGGACTGAACAATAAAATGACAGCGGGTGTCGGGCGAGAAATGAACGTCAGACATTTTAATTAAATGCTCTATATTTTAAATGGATTGATTTTACAGGATGACGATGATATTGAATTTGAAAATGAAAACGACAAAAGACATCCTGATTGAAAACAAGTTAAGAGATGAGACAATTTAAGAGAAAAATGGCCCATAGGAATGAAAAGAAAGAAGAAATGAAAGGTAAAAAAACAATATGTATAGAGAAATTATATTATGGTAGATAAATGATATCAGAAAGAGTTTTAAAAATACAGTAAAAAAAAAAAGAACATGAAGCGGTATGAACTGATATACAAGCAAAAGCAAAAAACTTAAATTAAAACATAAAGAGAGGGGCTTCTTTCAGTCTAACCCAATGGTAAAAGCCAATCTAGTAGCATGCTTAAATACACGCAAACAGGGCGCCTGGGGAAAAAAAAAATCTTGTCTCGTCGCAAATTCCATGGAAATATTTGTAGAAAAGACAGAGGAACGCCACGTCACTGTAGGGAGAATATGACTGAAGTCGAGATGCCAAGTTAGGTCCAATTATATTGCAGATCCTTTTTTGGATCTTACCGAGAACCTCGAGATGAATAACAGGAATATTTAAAAAAGTAAAGTGTACAAATGAAAATATTTAAAATTTAAATATTTTTCCGTTTTACATTAACAGACGGTGAACGTAAGAACGTATTACCGCTTGCTTTATTTTTTGTTATTTCTTTCTTTTTTACTTTCTTTCTTTTTTATAATACCATATGCTTTTTTTTAACACTATCGGGGAACCGAGTTCGAATTCCAGTTGAATTCCTTGCATTCACTTTTGCGCAAATACCCTTGGGAAAAGTATTAATCCGTCTCTTCCCTCCAGTTATGTATTAAATAACAGGATAGATTGGGTTCTATAGCCTTGGCTGGCAACCAGTCTACTGCAGAAAGTAATGGCAACCTACTGGGGGATAATCTTCTGCCTAGTCAGTCATGTCTCTTTCGAGACATGATCGCCCAAGCTTGTATCAATATGGCGCTTAACTGACTGACTGACTCTGATATATATTTTTCTTTCATTTTTTCAAAACAGAACGCTCCATTACTTATCTCGGGTAGGTGTGGGGTGTAATGTACGTTTTAACTTACTAGCTGAGCAAGGAACACGCACAGTTATAATATGGTTATATTCACAAAAGAAGATAACATGATTTCGTATCTGATAATCTATACGGTGAAATCTATTGTAAATTAACTGTAGCGTCCATTCAAACAGTCTATCTTAGTCATGAAATTACGCCCAGCTGCCGCACCTGAACAAAAGTGAAAGCTGAAAGACACAAAAGCATATAACAGTCGGTACAGACATAATTACAGATTGAACCCATCAATTATAATGACGCGCATAAATGATACAATTGCATGGATTTCCTAAAGTTTGAAAAGTGACAAGAAATTTAATAATCTGAATCGTGGAAACCTTCACTGGCACCTGTGTCGAAGAAAATTGGTTAGTCTAGAGTGGTTATTAGAACCAACGAAGGTGGTCTCTTAATAAGAAGTGGTACTGCGTGCTTTTCTCGCGTTGAAAGAAAATTCATATCTTAATAAGATAAGAATCTTCATATCTTGTCGAAATTTTTGAATTAATGACAAAAGGGTCATAGAATAAATATTTTTAAAAGACACGAAAAAATGATATAAACTAGTAATAAAATAATAGCTACTAGTCAGTCCCCGTTTTACTAACGTTAGTCTTAGTTAAGTGCCATAGCTGATACACACTCGGGCGATCATATCTCTTGATTTATGACTATGGAGTAGATTTTCCCGAAGTAGATGACCATTTCTTTCTGCAGTATCCTGGTTGCCGACTAACCCGATCTGTTCTGCTATTTAATCCATAATTGAAGAGAGAAGAGATGGATTAATTCCTTTCCCAACGGTATTTGTTCGTAATTGAATGCAACAAATTCAACTGGAATTCGAACTCTGCTCTCCGATTTCTCGTGCCGTGCCGATATTCTTTGCACTACAACGTTTCTCTTAATTATCGTTTTTTTAAAAAATCAGCAGACGATGTTATTTTATTCATGGTAATTGGATTTTTAGCGATTGCCTTATTTGGTTTCCGTTGTTCGATACAGTGCGTTTGAAAAATTGGGCTTTTTTTACAGTCGCCATTGATTCTTGTGTTTGTCTAAGATCAAAGTATACTAGATAATGGGTTGGTCTCCTGTTGCTTTTTCTGCGATTTTGAATTCCGAGTTGTTTTACTCTTTCGTTGTCTGTTGTTTAGCTCATAGTTTTAAAGAAGTGAATTTATTCTTTTCCCATGGCATTTAAGCGAACGGGAACGCAAAATTGAAGTTGAACTCAAATTTTACGCAGATATCCGTTACGCTTTCGTTGTTTACCACTACTACTGTTACTACTACTACTACTACTACTACTACTACACGGACAACCTAACGTTCTTCTTCTTCTTGTTCCCTGTCCCTTCAGAACGTAGACGATCATCGACTTCCACTTGGCCCTATCTCTTATCGCTCTCAATATTTTTTCTCTGCCATCCACCTCCTCAAGTCTATCAAATATCTTTCAAGCTTCTATCCCCTGTCTCTTTTTCCCTCTATTCGTCCTGTGAGTATTAGATTCTCCAGGCTTTCCTTCCCCATTACGTGTCCCATGATGTTAAGTATGAGTTTTCTCGTTTGCATCATCTCCAACACCTCATAGTTGCTCGTGTGATCGGTCCATGGTGTTCTCAGCATCCTTCTGTAGAACCACATTTCTGCTGCCTCGAGTCTCTCTTTCATCCTTGAAGAGATCGTCTAACATTCATTGCCATACAGAAGGAGAGATATCACATAGCAGTCCAGCACTCTTTTCTTTGTTTTAAATGAGATTTTCCTGTCTCTCAGTATTTTGGTTAGCTTTTGAAATGTATCCTTGGTCATGCCAATGCGTCTTTGAATCTCAATGTTGCACTTTCCATCCTCATTCAGAACGCTTCTCAGGTTTTGTGTCCCTTAAGGACATCAGCGACTATGACACTTTTCAACTTACCCGCCATGCTAGGGACATTTAGCGAACCACTCCAGTATTCTATTGGTGAAATATAAGTTTCACTCGAGAAGCTTTTTCCATCGAACCGCTGCTATATAGAACAAACTCTTAAGAGAATGCTTTCCCGATCACTACAATCTTAAACTGTTAAAGTCTAGACTTAACTGATATCTTCCCCATATATCCGCATAAAATGTGCCTCCGTACTCTGTAACCCTATACTCCCAGTAGTTACCGGGTGTTGTACAAGGTGAACATCGCTGTAAAGAAAAAGCTCGAAGCAGTTTCTTCTTCATCTGTGAGATACGTTGTTGAACATTGACAACCATATAGGATAAGAGATATTATGTAAGTACATAGCCATTCTTTTCAGGGAAACTGTTTTTAAATATTTACTAGTTTTAACCTGTGAAAATTTCGTGATTTTTTTATTTTAATACTCAGATGAATCTTAATTCTTTGGTTAATTATTAAATAAGCAAATGGCAAATTCTATAACAATAAAATATCCGTCGAAATTCCCTTATTGAACCATTAATTATTTGAACTTAAAAACTTTAACAAAATATGGCAGTAACAATCATAAATATAAAGTTCTGTCTCTTCTTCGTTCATATCATTACTTATTGCTTGCATTCGTTCTCTATTATGTTCACGGATTACTTGTCTCTCTTCTGCTCTTAATTTTTCTCGTCGTCTTTACATTTCTCTTGCTACTTCTCCTTTTTTGTCTTATACTTTCTTCCATTACAACTATTTTCCCCAGGAAACATAATGCATTTACAAAATGCATTTAATTTCATTCATTACAGCATAAGCATAACACACGTAGTTACTCATGTAAGTATTACTATATAAAGACTACGACTTCGTATGTTGTTCACAGCGGGAATTGAAAGACCGATTGAATAAAATAATTAAAAATAAACGGATAAAAAGCATTTTCCTTACTTGAAGGAGAATCAAGATGAAGACAACGAAGAAAGATTCAAATTATCATTTAAAGCACAAAAACATAAGTACAATAATACTCTCTTTCTGTCATGTTTTTATAATATATAATAATTTTTTTTCCTGTTCGACGTTTTCTTTCATTTTTCATGCGTGTTTGTGTGTACGTCGTCCGGCATTCCGATATTTCATCTGTCGTGTTTGCGTGTGTGTTCGTATCTCTTTCTAGAGCGTGACACACGTAAGTACTACGGTATTAATATATAGATAATAAAAAACCGGGTGAGTGTATTTTGCAATCATTTCTGAAGGATTCTGTAAGTTTTCTTAAAAACATCAAATTACTTTCACATCTCAGAAATATGTTCTTTCACACGGAAAAATAAATATCCAACTAATAAAATACTGCTTGTTAGATTTTATAATACATTTCTTAAAGTTCAATGTGCGTAAACAAAATTTAAGTTAATATGCATTAATACATTATTATGATAGAAAAAATACATAACATCGTTATAAAAATGTTGAACTTATAAATAAGTAAAGCCGGCTATCCAAATGAAACCTATTTGTTAAGAAAGCGTATGAATGGAAACAGAACGGTCTCCTGCCAATTATTACTTCGTAAAGTAAGAGGTTTGTGTTGTTGACAGGAAAGAAATAATTGACAGACGGTACACAGACATTCTCCAGAATAAATGCGATTATTTAAAATCTTATAAAAACTTATCGCTATATGAAAATCACGCGACCATGAATATATTTACGGAAAAATTAGAATATTAAAAGTAATAAAAATAATCGAACCTGGTGTAGTTGGAATTACCTAAATATACATGAGTGTAATAATTCTGCTTGGTTGAGAATGTTTTGTGGCATATCAACATCTATGGCTTACTTTATACCAAAATCTAAATATTTTGAACAATTTTATAGCTTTAACTAAATATATTTAGAGCGCAATTGTATACCTTCAACTACAAATAGTATGTATAGTTGGTTTATTTGCTTTGGTCATTTTACTATAAATAGGTATTGCTTGACGGTTGATTTTGTTTAGTGGAATATCAACCTCCTACTTTATAAAGAACTAGGAGTATAGCCCGGCGTTGCTCGGGAGTAATGAAAGCTTTAAAACTAATCCATAGTCCTGGATCTCAGACTCCTTGGACGTTGGCACAAAAGACTAAAAACCAATAGTTGTTTCCAGTTAAAGAGAAACCGTAGACTGAAAGAAAAATGAATTGATGTAAGACAAATTTTGATTTCCTGGTATCGGTATCAAATAAGTTTTTTCGTCGTAAACTGAATTTTGAAGGTTAAATAAGTCTAAGAACTACAATTATACCTACTTAGAGCCAAACCCCAAGCAAAAATTAAAATAAAAGGCAGAAAAAAATACAAACATACAGGCAGATAAACAGACACAACACACACACAAACATCTTGCCTTATATATATATATATATATATATATATATATTATCGATTTTCTGCACTATTGTAAGAACTGCAACCTTGAAACTTCTGAATATCGTTTCTTATGTCTTTGTCTATGAGTGTATCAAATTTGATTAAAATCGAACCACTCCTACTAAAACACGATTTTTCGATTATATTTTTCGATATTTATCAGGGGTACATCGACACAAAACCTAGCTAAGAAAAATCGCAGACGCTTATAGAACAACTGTATAAATTTTCAAAAAAATCGGTTCAGCCGTTTCGGAGTCTATAGGTAACACACACACACACACACACACACACACACACACACACACACACACACACAGAGACAAAGTTCCATTTATAAATAAGTTTAGATGCTCAATACAGATTGTTTAACTGCTCACACCACCCATTCTTAATTTTCAGAATAGCCATGAATTCATCGGTATTTTCCCAAATAAATTATTTTCAGCATTTGTGTAGTGATATAATGTTTTTATAAAACATAGTAATATAAAATTACAATATATATATATATATATATATATATATATACATATATATACATATACATACATATATATATATATAAATACATATATATAAACATATATCCATATATATATATTTAAACATATATATATACATATATATAAACATAAATATAAAGATATATATATATGCATATATATGTATACATATATATATATATATATATATATATATATAAACATAAACATATATAACTATATGTAATTTATAAAAAATTTTAGATTATTACAATGTGTAATACATATTTCACCGCTTCCTGATGTTATTATCGTGACTCGTCAGCTAATCAAAATAAATAAAAAATCTTTTCTAAATTATATTACCCTGTTACATAAAGGATTTTAACATTACGTTCTCTGGAGTTCGTCTCTATCGGAATTTACCTGGATTGAATACCAATATATATATATATATATATATATATATATATATATATATATATATATTATCGATTTTCTGCACTATTGTAAGAACTGCAACCTTGAAACTTCTGAATATCGTTTCTTATGTCTTTGTCTATGAGTGTATCAAATTTGATTAAAATCGAACCACTCCTACTAAAACACGATTTTTCGATTATATTTTTCGATATTTATCAGGGGTACATCGACACAAAACCTAGCTAAGAAAAATCGCAGACGCTTATAGAACAACTGTATAAATTTTCAAAAAAATCGGTTCAGCCGTTTCGGAGTCTATAGGTAACACACACACACACACACACACACACACACACACAGAGACAAAGTTCCATTTATAAATAAGTTTAGATGCTCAATACAGATTGTTTAACTGCTCACACCACCCATTCTTAATTTTCAGAATAGCCATGAATTCATCGGTATTTTCCCAAATAAATTATTTTCAGCATTTGTGTAGTGATATAATGTTTTTATAAAACATAGTAATATAAAATTACAATATATATATATATATATATATATATATATATATATACATATATATACATATACATACATATATATATATATAAATACATATATATAAACATATATCCATATATATATATTTAAACATATATATATACATATATATAAACATAAATATAAAGATATATATATATGCATATATATGTATACATATATATATATATATATATATATAAACATAAACATATATAACTATATGTAATTTATAAAAAATTTTAGATTATTACAATGTGTAATACATATTTCACCGCTTCCTGATGTTATTATCGTGACTCGTCAGCTAATCAAAATAAATAAAAAATCTTTTCTAAATTATATTACTCTGTTACATAAAGGATTTTAACATTACGTTCTCTGGAGTTCGTCTCTATCGGAATTTACCTGGATTGAATACCAATATATATATATATATATATATATATATATATATATATATATATATATATATATATATGTTCTCTGTTTATAAATGGTCGAAGAATGCATGCCTTAAAATGACATGTTGAAAATGAATTTACAGATAAAGATAAAAAGATATATATATATATATATATGTGTGTGTGTGTGTGTGTGTGTAAATATGTGTGTGCGGGCGAGTGTGTGTATTTTAACGGTTGCATTAATACTGTAGAAATATAACATTGTACAAAACGACTGAGGAAAGATAGAGCTAGACTATTCACCTGCAGAAGAGCAGTGCACAATTTCGAGAGAGAATTTAAGCAGAATTTTATTACGTATGAAAAAACTAAAAAACGGTAGTCGTAAAGGTCTTGATGTTAATTTGAAGTATTGTTACTGAACTTGGTTTAAGGTGCAATGAATGTAAATCCGTCTGCCAAGTAGGGCACACTTCAAAATTAAGAAAGAACGCGAGATGAGCTTTCACTACAGATTATGTAGCAAAAAAATATGCCTCAGTTGGTGAACTAAAACGACAATTTAAAGTGATCAAAATATTAAAGTAAAAACTCCCGGAGAAAGGAGCCCAACTTTGGCACATCTGCGCAAGATGACAAAAGACGCCAAATCCGCGCTACCAATATTTGACCAAGAGATAGCCTTGATGGAAATCGAGTCGTAGTCATCATGTGACTTTCAGCAGGATTTCTTTCTTTCAAGTACAGTTTTGGTAAATCAGTTAAACGTTGCACAGACCATGACAGAAACATGCACCTAAACTACAGTATATCTCTCCTATATGTGGCTTAAGTATATAAGTCAGCCGGTGGTTTGGACAGATATTTGAACAGATTGGTGATTGCAGCACATTATACAGTCCAAGGAAGTTCAATGCAGCTAGGAAGAGATGTCGTTCGTTAAATATTACAAAAAAAAAAACAAACAAAAAAAAACAACGCAACCTGATGTGCTTTGCAAGTGGAATCGGCCTGCCGAGTTGAAAAACTTTTAACTTCTTTATATTGAACACTTTAATTTAAAAAGACTGTTTTTTTTTCTCCAAAAATATTCAGGTCGAAATTTTGTTTGCTTTTTTGGTGGGTAGAAGCTCAGTCAAGTGCCATACGTGATACACGCTTTGGGCGATAATGTCTCACAAGAGACATCACTGACTGGGCAGAAGATTATCCCGTAGTAGATTTCTGTTACTTTCTGCGGTAGACCGGTTGCCAGCCAAGGCTATAGAACCCAATCTGTCCTGTTATATAACTCATAACTGGATGGGAGGTACAGATTAAGACCTTTCCCAAGGGTATTGGCGCGTAAGTGAATACAGGGCATTCAACTGGAATTCGAACTCGGTTCCCCGATTTCACGTTCCGAGCCAATATCCGCTGCACCACAACGCACATCCAAGGTAGAGGTATCGGCTGCTAAACCCAATTTTGATTTTCTTGGCAATATATTTTAAACCTATTTTAGGCATTTAGCAGTAAAGACAATTTGTTTGCGATGTGAAAACCTGCCGACTTAAGACCAGTGCTTGGCTGTTCCCGCCAAAGCTTACTTCCGGTGACTGGTGCTGCTACAAGACTGCCACACTTGATCGCTGTAGCATAATCCCGTGCCTGAATACTGATTCATTTACCTGTGTAACATTAACATCTGCGGCACTAGGATACGCATATATAGGATTTATAGGGTTTAAATGTTAGTAAACACTTCTCTAATTGATTTCTCATCATCTGATAAGAAAGATATAGCGATATGATGAGGTCAGGTATAGAAAAAACGTATTTCTTTCAACATAAAATATCGTTAAAAACAAAGATAAAAGTACTGAACTGTTATGTTGCATCAGTCCTCCTGTATGACAATGAATGCTGGACATTCTCACAGGTTTAGAAAAAAACAGGAATATGGTTCTACAACGTACTGCATATCTATCTTTCTATCTATCTATACATTAGCGAGCATAAAGATCAGAACAATGTTCAGAAAATGTCTAAATGTAAAATAACTTTTTATTTTAAAGCTACATGGAACATTTTATCAAGAAAAAATAAGGTTTCTAGGCCTGCCAGGTGGTTTCTTGGCTTCACATGACCCAGTTTTCCCAAGTTTTCTTAAAATACTATGAATAACACTTTTAGATTTCCTCACACTCTTTGAAATATCCCCAATCGAGAGTTTATGTTTATTAGATAACTTGACTATCCGTTTCCTAAGTTTCAGTGACGTCACAGATTTTTTCGCCATGTTTACAATGCAAGAGCCAGTAAAGAGTGAGTGTAATTTAGTAAAATAACCGATTTTATATTATTACTGTTGTGGGATCTCCCCTTTTGTATATGATAATAGACTCGACTGAGTATACATATACTCCTGTCATAGAGAGAACAGCGGTTGAGGGTTGAGAGTAATCCTAGAGATCCGTTAGAGTTATCGGAGAGTACCGGAATTGATACGTAACTTACCGAGAGATACAGAATTTACCCAGAGACTACCTTGTCAGAAGTTAGACTAGCTCTGAGCTCTACTTTGCTAGAATAATATACACGGATATAATATTTCCAACGACTTCACTTCAAGACTTGTATATATTTATTTCTTACTAATAGTATTCCTGGATTTACTAAACTGCGTTCAAGTTTGTATATTACGCTCAATATAACCTACTTTTCTATCTCCATATCTGCTTTGTTGTTCATTATTTTTTGCGGTTTCTCACCCGGAATCCCTAAAAAATTTTCAATAATGCAAAATAATTATTCAATTTTATGGATTTATTTATTCGTTTAATGTTTTTGATCATCTGTTTTTTTTTTCGAATGTTATATAATTATTCTTAAAACTTTATCAAAATAAGTTTATTGAGCTTTATATTTTGGAATTATATAATTTACCTTTATATCCTTTTATTCCTTGATAAAATGTTTTTGAAGTTTTAGAATAAAAAGTTATTTCATATTTAAACTTTTTCTTAATATCGTTTTGATCTTTATGCTCGCTACTGTATATCTAAACTTATTTTTAAATGGAACGTTGTCTGTGTGTGTGTGTGTGTGACTGTGTGAGTGTGTATCCGTTACCTATAGACTTCGAAACGGCTGAACCGATTTTCTTGAAAATTTACACAGTTGTACTATAAGCGTCTGCAAGTGTCCTTAGCTAGGGTTTGTGTTGAGGTACCATTGATAAATATCGAAAATCGATAATCGAAAAAATCGGGTTATAGAAGGAGTGGTCTGATTTTAATCAAATTTGATACACTCATAGACAAAGACATAAGAAACGATATTCAGAAGTTTCAAGGTTGCAGTTCTTACAATAGTGCAGAAAATCGATAACATATATATATATATATATATATATATATATATATATATATATATATATATATATATATAAGGCAAGATATTTGTGTGTGTGTCTGTTTATCTGTCTGTATGTCCTTTATACAAATCCACAATTGTTATCCGATTCTCACCAAACTTCACACAAATATTCATTAGGCTGAGTCTGAGCCCCAGGACCATGGATTAATTTTAAAGCTTTCATTACACCCGAGCAACGCCGGGCTATATCGCTAGTATATATATAAATATATACATAGTATTCAATGACAAAATTTTGTGGGGATATATATACAAAATGCCGAGAAGAAGAGAATGACACATCAAGTAAATTTAAAGCTATACAGAAACGGCAGACAGGAAACAATAAAAATAAACATCGACAAAATAATTGATGTTATGAAAAACAAGGAAGGTTGTTCTATCAAGTGTGAAAGAGAGTGAAGAGAGACGAAGAGAGTCAGGTTAAAAGGAATACAGAGAATAAGAAGTGAGAACACTAACGTACTTTTCATCATGTGAAGGAAACTAATATATTGTCTCGTATCCAAATAACCTCGATACATTGTTTTATGAAGTTAATAGTAAAGGCAAAATAATATATAATGAAATAAAAGGTCTTTGTAAAAATAAGTAAAAATATATAAATATTACAAAAAAGTCTAGGACAAAATTACTTTTTTCATATTTTTTGTAATACCGTCGACAGGCATAATTCCTCGCGTCTCATCAGCTTCAGGTTATTTAAGTATGGAAGTCTAAATCAGCTAAAATTTGATTAGCATAGTAAAACTAGGACATAAATTAATCTTCATTTCTGGAAAGATCTTATATATATATATATATATATATATATATATATATATATATATATTGTAATTGATTCATTACAATGGTTTATAAAAAAGCATTATGTCACTACACAAACATTTTCATGTTTCAGAACAATATTGTTCTTCTTCAGACGATATTTTAGAAACATCACTTAAGACGAACAATATTATTCTGAAACATGAAAATGTTTGTGTAGTCATATAATACTTTTATAAATCATTGTAAAAACAGAATTACAATATTAAGCCCTACTTTCTATTGAGCACTCTTTATAAAAGTAATGCATGAAAAGTAGGTTTTAATCTATATTTTTTTTCACTTCTCCCCCATCTCTCCCTCTCTCTCTCTCTCTCTATATATATATATATATATATATAGTCATCCGCAGACAGATCTGTTTCGCTGTATCACAGCTCATCAGTACGGTTAGACATCCGATTACTTTTAACCCAGGATTGAAACCCGACCGAATTGGTGTCAGTCGGTGATTCTACCTCTGAACTATGGGCCCTCGGTAGAAGGAGGCAGACTTTTAGTGTATGACGTATCATAGGCCAGTAGCCAGAGTGATCCAATTCATTACTGAATGAGCGATGCGTAGATGCTAGAGTAGCTACTGTTTTTCAAAGTCTACCATTCTTCCAGAGTGCTCAATCAGAGTGTGAAAGCGTAAATAGTCATCCGCATATATAGTTACGGTCAAATCACGTTGAATACACCGGTTCTCGCTCGATCACCGAAGTTAAGCAACGTTGAGCCTGGTCACTACTAGATGGGTGACCGTTTGGGAATACCAGGTGCTGTAAGCGGTTATTGACGGATGTGTGTTGTGGTGCAGCGGATAACTGCTAGAAAAGAGGAATCGGTGAGCCGAGTTCGATTTCCAGTTAAACACTCTGCATTCACTTACGCACTGGTACCCTTGGGAAAGGTATTAATCCGTCCCTTCGCTCCAATTATGGGTTAAATGTCTGAGGTCTGCTGTTCATGCGATCCGTGGCAAACTTCTGCACCGATTGTTTGTTATCAGCAGTTCCAAAAAGTGTGGATGGTGTTACACAAGCCTTCACCAGTCTAAACAATTCTTTGTGTGGTAGTCTAACTGAGGTTAGACACTCATACGTCGAAATCGACTGGAGAGTCCATAACATAATATATATATATATATATATATATATATATAGTCATCCGCAGACAGATCGGTTTCGCTGTATCACAGCTCATCAGTACGGTTAGACTCCGATTGCTTTTAACCCAGGATTGAAACCCGACCGAAGTGGCGTCAGTCGGCGATTCTACCTAGGGTAGGTTGATTTTTCACTTTTCTTAAAATATTAAAAGATCTCACTTACCGAAAGTTGCGTATGGACCTATTAAGTACTGATACAAAATATTAGATCAAATACTTTAACAGTTTTTTAAGCGTTTGGCATTAAACATTGCAGACAAAAATATACTGAAAATTCCTTGTTTTTGCAAGATTTGGCATGAATATGAGTGAGAAAATCAAATAATTTTAATATTTAAATCAGGGAATGTCATTTTATTTTATAAAAATGATATTAATTAAAGAAGTGATGACTAATCTTCAAATTGAAAATCTGCACCCCCCTTTCTGTATCTGGTTTAAAAAACTGACTTTTAACATTATGAATTAAGCAGTGATATCTGAATACCTTACATGATTTTTTTTCTGTGATAAGTGAAAATATAACAAGCAAACAAATAAGGAAAACAGACTATTGTAATAGAGCTTAATATATAGAGTCAAATTGTGGTCTCAATTTCTGACTCAAAACTTTGGCTGTAATATATTGATGTCTTGCTTCAAAACCATATACAGTTTGCAAAGCTTCCGTTGTTAACTTGACAGCTCGTTCCATGCTTTGGGAATGTGAGGGTAAATTTGGCAAGTCAAGCTTGGTTCCATTTAACAATGATTCCTGAAGTTCAGATTCAGAAAAACCTTCTGTCATTCGTGGTTCAAAAATGCCACATAATGATAAATCTATCAATTGTGTCCAGTGTGTGGCATTAAAAGTAATGGTTGGTATTCTTTTTAACCTTTTCTTGGTTGACTTCCCACTCCTGAAAGAATATAAAAATTTATTTATCGATTCATTTAAAAAAATTCCAGTCTGTACTACTTTAATAATTATGGTGAAATTAGATAAAATCTTTAAAATGATTCTATAAATTGCAATAAATATTTGAGTCATTGATATATAAATAAATATTTACTTACATAATGGCCAAAAATCTTTTTAAAACTTCTCTTGCTTCAACTTCATCAGATTTGACCAGGGAATATAGGTTATCAGACAGTAAACAAAATGTACGTCTTTGAATATTCTTAATGTGATCTGTTGGATTTCATGAGGCTGCTCCTTAATCTTCTAGATCATATTAAAAATGTGCACTTGCTGATCGTGGAACTTATTATTTCTTTTAATTTCAAACCAACAAGTGGGATACACATTTACAATAACATTTATTAAACTGTGGAGTTTTGTTGTGAGCTTTTGTGTGTATGTGCCGCGACTCCATAAACGCATAAGCCTGATGGCCAAAGTTAACCACCTTGCCTGGTATAAAGGACCAATTTTCCAGGAGGCATATCTAGATTCAACCTTACCTCGAGAAATATCCACTGTATATTGATACAGGAGTCTTTTGTCACAGCTAAGATCATGCATTTCATCAATTTTGAAAATTGAATGCAGAGGACTGCTAATAGTAAAAAATGATATTTGTGGTAAATTATGGCAATCATTTGAGCGTAATTTCCCCCAGAGAACCATTGAATGCTGTAGGGCCTTTTGTGCAACCATCTGTGTTTCTGAAAAGAGCTCTGAAAGATAGTTCATTATGGTGCAAATAGCAACCAATTGTGTGAATAGTTTTTTTTACATTTTCTTTTCTAAAATTGTAACCATTCCACCTTCACAGCCTGGTGTTGTCAACAAGGATAACCTTGATAGTGTTCTCACTGTTGAATTCATTCAAAACAACCACTACTTGCTCTGCATGAACAACATCTGTTGCACGACTATTAGGGAGAACTCTATATATCAGATATTGACTTTCATGTGGTGCCTCCTTTGTAAAAGTTAACTGCCGTTCTGGTTCCCTAGTTTTTTCATAGATTTCTTTTCATTTTCCTCCACAATTTCCTCATACAGCAATGTGTCCTTATTTGTTCTCCCATCAACTGCAATAGATATATAAGGTTTTCCACACTTTCATCATGTTTTTGTTGGGCAGTTGTTTTCACGTTAGACTTGGCCCTATCAACTTTGCATTTATCTATAATATCTTTCATATTAATATTTGGTATAAAAAGGCCAATAGTCTTCAAATCCAAGAGCAAGGCATTGACAAGGCTGGCTCTAAGATTAAAAGATATGCCCCCCCCCCCCCGACTAACTTGAAAGCATATCTTGGAAAATATGAATTTGAGGTTCTCACGTCATCTGCGGACAAAGCTGAGTGCTTTGCTCGCAGATTCTCATCCAACTCCACATTTGACTCGTCCGGAGTACACCCACCCGACTTCCCTATTAGAACTGAGGCCAAACTGCACGACGTATATATTACCCCGACAGTAGTATCCCGAGTAATTTCAAAACTCGACCCCCATAAGGCGTGTGGAGACGATGGAATCCCGGGGATAGTCCTTAAGAGGTATGCTCCTGAACGTTACCCTGTCCTCTCTAAACTATTTAACTACTGCCTTTCTGCTTCCTGCTTTCCTGCATGCTGGAAGTTCTCTTCAGTCGTTCCTGTATTTAAGAATTGTGGTGAACCCTCGGACCCATTCAACTATCGCCCTATCAGTCTTCTACCGATATTCGGGAAAATTTTCGAGGCCATAATCAATGCTGAAATAGTTCATCATCTCACTGCCCACAAACTCTTCTCTGACAGGCAATATGGATTCCGCTTTGCCAGGTCCACGACCGACCTGCTAACAACCGTAACGGAGTACATGCTACAGGCCCTTGATGAGTCTGACGAGGCTCGCGCGGTTGCTCTGGACATCTCCAAGGCTTTCGACAGGGTTTGGTACTCTGGCCTCCTATGCAAACTACGGGGTTACGGTATTACCGGTCGCCTGCTTGACCTAACCCAATCTTTCTTAAATAACCGCAAAATGAAGGTCGTTTTGAATGGGCGTGCCTCTTCGTCCTACAGCACGAATGCTGGTGTCCCACAGGGCTCTATCCTGGGCCCGACGCTTTTCCTTATTTTCATCAACGACCTCCCAGATGTGATTAAGTCCCAAGTAGGCATCTACGCAGATAACACTACAATATACTCCCGCACCAGTAAGAAACCTGTCGTGGCGGACAGACATAATCTCGCTGCTGACCTTGAACGGGATCTACATTCTGTGGTGAACTGGGGCAAGAAGTGGCTTGTAAACTTCAATTCGTCTAAGACCAAGCTGTTGTCTGTCAACCATTACAGGCAACCTCTCCTGCTTCCCATAAGCATGGACCAAGCGATTCTCCCGGAGAGCAATACACTACGCCTCCCCGGACTTACCCTGTCCTCAGGCCTCAAATGGAACCACTATATTGAATCCATAGCCAAATCTACTGCTAAGAAGGTTGAGTCACTATGTCTATCCAGGATGTTTTTTCCGCCTGAATCCATACTGCATTTATACAAGTCAACCATCCGTCCGTGCATAGAGTACTGTTGCCATTTATGGTCAGGCGCCCCTGTCGTTCTCCTCAGTGTTCTTGACAGGCTCCAAAGGATAGTCTGTAATGTGATAGGTACTGGTCTGGCGGCTCGACTGCAGCTACTTCCCCACCGTCGAAATGTGGCCTCCCTTTGTCTGTTCTATAAGATATGCCCCCCCCCCCCCCGACTAACTTGAAAGCATATCTTGGAAAACATGAATTTGAGGTTCTCACGTCATCTGCGGACAAAGCTTGTACTTTCATGGCTTCTGCTCTAACGAACTTAAGTCACTGGTGCTTCCTCAACAGGTGTTTACTCGTGCAACCAGACTGGCAACTGGGTCCCACCCATTCACAGTCAGGTTAGCCAAATGCAGACGACAATTCTACTCCTACAGCTTCTTCTCTCGCACTTCCCGCCTGTGGAACTCGCTCCCGTATTCTTGCTTTCCTGACGGCTACAACCTCCAGAAATATAAATGCAAAATCAATACTCATCTACTAACCACTAGACTCTAGCTCTCTCCCCTCCCCCGTATAACCTTCCCTTTCTCTCCACCTATGTATCTGTCATCGCACCTGCTTTCTTAGCTTTCTATTGCTCCTTTCTAACTAGTTTGTACTCCTCACTCTTTTCTAATTAATCTTTTTACAGTTATGTAGCCCCCTGCACATCAGTGGCATTTCCGCCTTGCTTGGGGTGAAATGATTAAAAAAAAAATAATAAGGGCCTTTTGGATGACTCCTTGGCTGCAAATATTCTTCTTCTGGTTTTTCACTTGGAGAAGATGAGTAGGAGGGGGAAGAAACATTAGCCTGGACACTTGATGTTGAAGATGTTGGTGTTGAATCTAAATTTTTTCTTAACCTCTCTCTTTCCCTTCTACTTTTTTATAGCATTTTTATCAACAGGTCCAAGCTGGAAAGTGCCCTTAGGCCCTATTTTGCCTATCTGATCCTTTCGGTATTCACGATCCTGAAATACCTGAAAAAATATATGTACTATCAGAAATGAACTTCCACAAATATTTTAAAAATAAATTTGATAAAATTTGAAATAAATACATTAAATTAAAAGTAATGTTTACTTTCCTTTAAGTAGAGTTACTGCCGAGATTAGCTCGTAAACATGCTTTTTAATAAACAAATCAGAATAATTATAAAAGTTAAATTTTTCATTAAAATAAGACTTAACTATTAAAAAAATACAAGAGATATTCGTGATAATTAAAAGCGTAAAAGTGTAAACAAAGTAAAAACAATCGTTTAGCGGAGAGGTAATTTAAACAGGTGAAGACCATAAAAATAACAATAAATAAAACGGCATACGTAAATAGTTATTTGTATATTAAACTAAATATCATAGTGTTTTTATCCTTTTTAAATTTTGATGTTTTCATTTAATTTCTAAAAAAAAAAAGAATACTAAACTTAAAAATATCTATTATTCAGCGTATTGTATTTTTTTCTTTTTGTTAAAACTCGGGTTTTATTTAAGCGACACATGTTTCCAGCGACACCTATATCGCGATAAAAATCCCAATTTATTTCGTCTTTAAGTTTGATTGGTCAAATAAATACAAAGTTTTTCCAAAATAGTCTTATTTCCGTGCAAATGTATATGCTGAACTCAAATCAACAATTCGATAGTGAAGAAACCTACTTTTTAATGTTAACAACAAGAAAAATATTGGACTTCTTTTCGCTTTTTTGTCAGCCATTACCAAATTAGTGAGTGTCATTCGCTGCTGAACAATTTTAAGCGTAGGAAGAAAATTTGGGCCTATTTACTTCCTTTACCGAAAAGTCTTTTCAGAAATTACTCCGCGATTTTTTTCGGTACTTAATTTCAAAAGAAAGTTGAGTGTATTTACGTGTATGAAAGGTCATTTGCGTTTATTTCTGTAGTAATTTCGATTTTTCTGGTCGTTAACATCGAAAAGATTAGGTTTCTTCAATATCTAATTGTTGATTTGAGTTTAGCATATACATTTGCACGGAAATAAGAGTATTTTGGAATAATTTGAAGAATTATGATCCTTCCGCTCCTATACGAAAATTTACCGCTAGATTACGTCCCAGAAATCAAATCACACGTGTCAAACACGACTAAAAAAATGAGCCTTTATATTTAATTTTTATTCCGACGTTTTAAAAATCCGTTTGGTCAACAAAAAATGTAAATATTTTTCTCCGTAATTTTGAAACAAAAGAAATATTTTTTTAAAAAAGTGTTTTTTCAAACAAAAAAAAATTATTTATCACAAAAAACATCAACTCACGTTTGCGCAAAACAAAAGAAAATAGATTTCTTTAATTTTTTAACAATTTTTAAACAACATTTTTTTATATAATTATGTTTTTTATATAACTGAATTTTAAAGTGAGGTGGCGACTACAAGCGCTCGGAAATCGCAACACGCTGCCTTAATCATCTATTTAAAAAATATTCTGAGTTGCACGGGCAACGCCGGTCTATGATGCTAGTATATATATATATATATATATATATATATATATATGTGTGTGTGTGTGTGTGTGTAGAAAACTTTCTTTTAAACATCTTTAGATAAATATGACAGATAAGGAAAAGTTTCTAGTGTTCTTACATTTTCTGTTTGGTGCCAGTAAAGAAGTACAAAAGTTGTCTATATTGTCCATTGACCCCAAAACTGTCGCCTACTTCTTTAACCATTTTCAAAGGGATCTTTTTTTGGTGATGTCAGTTTCTCTTTATGTTTTGAATGTATTTTTTCTGTTGTTTTGAATAGTAGTAGAAGCTTTTTATTCAAACTTCTCAGGTGTTGATCGAAGTTGGAATTCGAGTAAGCGTCTTTTTGTTTTTTTATAAACTTTCAACACACCACTGGCACTGTTAAACAAGCTGAAATTTATAGTGGGAGACAGATATTTAATATATTGGGACTCTTTAATAGCAAGCTGTTTCCGGTAATGTGAATTATACAGAACTTAGTGTTTTCGAAAAGCTTTCTTAAGGGTTCTTGTAAATTGTGAGTAAATATATTTTTTTATTTTATATATAGAAATTCGATCTTATAAGGGACACATGAGGTCTCTGCTCAACGAGGTGGTAGCAATTTTAATATAAGAGTTGAGATTTGATGGGATTATTTCAATTAGTGATGGGATTATTTCAATTAGTAACAAAAAGTTTAGAGGCTTTTCCTTTTTTTACAAGTTTTTCGGAAATAACGACATATATATATGTGTGTGTGTGCGAGTGTATGTGTGCGCGTGTATGTGTGCATGTGCATGTATATATCAATTTCTTATGAAAATCTGACTATCAAGATAATATTCACAAGCCAAGTTTGGTAAATCTGGTTTATGTTTCTGTACCTTGCGTCTAAAATGTACATGTATTACAATTTGCATTCAAGTCCTCGTGCAGATTTATAATTATTCGTACATATATGCCTGCAGATATAAACGTGATTTACATGCATGGCCATCGAGATACTAGAAGATTTGACCGTGTTCTCCATCATTGTCCGTCGCAAAGTTATCTTCCGATGCTACGGATCATGCTATTGTCATCTTCAAAATCAGGTGAGAGATTCAGCAATAAAAGTCTTGTCTAACAGAGAAAATCACGTAGATGTCGGAAATGTAGCGTAGAGCTGCTTGCAAGATGGCAAACTAAGTGTACAAAAGTACATTACTTAGCGGATTGTTTCTAAGCTTGAACAAGTTGAGAAGAAAATCAAGATGTCTTTTTTAACATATTTAAACTTGAGCGCACAGTTCATAAACAAACCTTGGTTTTCAGAAGCCATTTATGTCTTTGATACTTCGGTGTGTTCGTTCGCTAAATATTAACCCCATAAAGAAACGTAAGTACATATTAAGATCATACATTTCCCCTTAAGCCCTCTTCCCCCCAAAAAACAGATTGGTTGTGGAAAGCATGCAAGTATGAATAAAAATAATTGTTGCATACAGTGTAACCCGGATATAAGAGAGCTGCTAGGACATGATGTTAATTCTTTTATATCCGGGTTTCTCTTATATCACGGTTTTCTCAATTTGATATACATTACAACAGGCTCTAATTTGGGACCAGAGAAAAGCTCACTTATATCCGGGTTTCTCTTATATTCTAGTGTCTCTTATATTCGGGTCTCTTATATCCGGATTATACTGTATTATAAAACATTTGACACAGTCAGCTCAATTTTGTTAGAAAAATAAACTTATTCTATATTAAATAAACGTAGTGTGATTACAAGTCCTGCAGGCACAGCTGTATATCAGTTTGTATATTTCCCTTACTTACCAGAACAATTGCTAGAAACCTGATCAAGGATGTTTAGTTAGTATTTTGCCCAGTTAAACACACACACACACACATACACACAGCCATACAAACACACACATACATACACACGTACATACACACACACACACTTTAGATAGGATAGATGTCAACATAATAATATTACAGTAGAAAGAGCAGTGAAAGCCCACAAACCTCCGCCATCATCTAGCAAAGAGATGATTATTAAAATGAGAAAGAAAAACTGCAATGAACTTGACAGAGCTCAAGAGTGAAAATACAAAAAAAAATGAACTCGAACAATCTCAAAATTAAATACGCACTTAAAAAGAAACAGGGGAAGTAAGTGAGAATTTAAAATGATCGTGAATAGCTAATTCAGTATTTGGCATTTAAAAGGCAAAAATTAAATTTTATTAATGAAACTGGAAAAATAAACCAGAAACTTTATCATATATCGCATCGAACCCAAAATCTAATCATTTCGTGCCAATCATCTCTGAGATAAAAAGGGCGTATATCTAAGGAACCTTTCGGCTACCACTTCATTAGGAAAAAATCTCTAGAAAATTTATTAATTTTTTATGATAGGAACAACGAAAAAAGAGTTTTGGTAGAACTAGATGAAAGAAGATAACAGGTCCATAATATATGTATAAAATGGTAAAAACCAAAAATGGTAAAGAGAGAGAGAGAGAGAGAGAGAGAGAGAGAGAGAGAGAGAGAGAGAGAGAGATCCATTTATAATGTCGAAAGCTTGGTGTAGAACGAGAGAGAGAGAGAGAGAGAGAGAGATCTAATTATAATGTCGAAAGCTTGGTGTAGAACGAGCCACATTTATTTGAAAAGACTCATAGCAGAGAAATTATGAACAGTGTGCCAGGATGTTTCTAAACAGCCTTTGTCAGGTTTGAATACATTTACCCTCTCGTAGACTTATAGCCAACACAAAGCAAGAGGGTCTAGTATACTCTTCTATGGGGTGGAGACGAGGTAGATACATACCTTTCCCTGAATTATTTCTGCGAACTCAGATAGAATTTGAACTCGGTTCACCTACTTCTTTTTCTGACCGCTAACCGTGGTACAAACATATATATAATTTATAAAGATTTTAGATTATTATAATGAATAATACATATTTCACCGCGTCCTGATGTTATTATCGCGGCTAGTAATATGATAGTAATAATAAGGATACTCATTCTATAAAAAACGATATATTTGTTATCTCTTTATTGTTTTATTTGTTATTATTATCATTATTATTATTAGTAGTAGTAGTAGTATTAGTAGTATTAGTAGTAGTATTGCTAGTATTTTAGATATTTTTTAAGGTTGTATTTTAATAAATTATATTTTTTGGGGGGAGTTATTATTTTAGCTATAGTTAGAATAAATTGCTACTAGTGGTTATAATGTAATTTATGTTAAGATGTATAATTTATGATTTATTTTTTCAACATAAATATTCCCTATAGTCAGTATATTTTAATTTAAGGGTAAATCACTTGTCGCGTTTCTAAGAATGAATATGAGTGAATAATACGTCGGTTTCGATCTAGCGTTTTTTTAATTGTTTTAAAATCCGTTTTATCGTGATTTCTTCCCTTTTTTTTCCTTCTTTTTTGTGTATTTCCTCCTTCTGTTAGGTTTATCTAATTTTTCCTGTTTCTATATTTATATTTTTTAATTTTAGTATTTTTAATTATTTTAACCATATTTTTTAAATTAGCTTTAATTTTTAAAATAATAGTAAGAGTAGTTATTTTTTTCAAATTGTATTAAAATTATGATGTACAATTTTTTTTGTACCATAAATATATCCCAGTATATTTGAAATTAAATTTCATGGTTAAATTCGTCCATGTTTTTCTAAGAGAACAGTTAGGTGGTTTGAGACGCAGAAATTGAGTCAACATTTATTTCTCGTGATACTGTATTTCCTTTTATTGTATCTCTTGGTCTTTCTTTTCCTCTTCTTGCTTTCCATTCAGTTCTTTCTGTTTCCCCTTTTTTTCTCTCTTTTTCTGTTTTCGTTTTTCTTTTTTTCCTCTTCTTTTTTCCTCTTTTTTACATTAATCAATTGACTATCTTTTCTTTATCCTTGCTCTCCTCTTTCTTAGGGTTTTTTTTCGATTGAGCGAGAAATTTTCGTAAATAACCGTTATAAATGTGTATTCTAATCTAATATGAACATGTGAGCGTCTATGTAAAATAAAATAAAATAAAATAAATTTTTGTGGGGGATATTTTGAGGGCCAACTGTTGGACCATTTGGGTCTGACGAGCCGCGATAATAAAATCAAGACGCGGTGAAATATATATTGCCCATTGTAATAATCTAAAATCTTTTATAAATTATATTTCTCTGTTATATTAAATAAATACATTTAACATTGAGTTCTCTTGAGTTCGTCTCTATCAGAATTTACCTGGATTGTACACCAAGTGTGCTCTGTTGTATATATATATTCTACCATATGGTGTCTTCAGGCAATTTGCAATAACTGATTTTACGTTTGCCATTTTGTTAAAGAACGCTTACGTACCGGTGAGTTTTTTGAACGCGCACGTGATGGGCAATTTTCGAACGCGCAATTTTTAAAATTACAAGACATTATAACGTTTTCATCCATATTGTATGAATCTATTAGGTATTTTTAGTATGGTTACACTTAGTCATAATTTCCGTTCTTTCATTGAATAATTCATTTTTGTTTGGGAATAGCATAATCGCTAAATTTTCTTCCTGGCACAGTCTACATATTTTGTACCGTTTTAAGGCTTGGCTTTTTTTACTATACTCCATGTTATGTCTGGGTTTTTTCCATATTTTCATTTCAATTTCCATACGTGGTTAGCCAATTTTGTGCAATTTTATAAGTTTTCTATTTTGAATGTAGACTTGTGATTGAACCACCTGGTCTTAAAGGTGTCTTTGGTTGATCTCAAATTGAGAAACCGGGGAGCCGAGTTCGAATTACAGTTGAGTTCGTTGAATTCAGTTTCACGCATTTTTTAAAAGCATTTCACCCCAAGCAAGGCAGTTTTACTACTACTGGTGCGCAGGGGGGGTTACATAGGAGGAAAGTGATAAGAAAGAGGGACAGGTTATAGAAGGTGTCAGAAAGAGGGTAAGAGAAGGGTTTAAATACTGTTGTGATGAGAGTGAAGTGGACGCAGAAAAGAGCATGAGAAAAAGAAAGTGAGTCACTAAGATAGGAGATGACTATTGATTTTACATTTGAATTCTTGGAGATTGTAGCTGTTGGGGAAGCAAGTATATAGAAGGGAATTCTACATGTGGAAAGTGGGAGAAAGGAAGCTGCGGTTACATTTTATAGGTTTCACTGTAAAATACCCTTAGAAAAAGAATTAATCCTTCTCTTTTCTCTCCATCAATGGGTTGGATAGCAAAACAGATTGGATTCTTTAGCCTTGGTTGGTAACCAGTCTACCGCAGAAAGAAACGGTAACCTATTGCAGGAAAATCTTCTGCCTGGTCAGTCATGAATAGAAAGAGACAAGATTGCACAAGCGTGTAATCACGTATCAAAAACTGTTGAAATAAACATTATTGAAGAAAGATTGTGTTTATGGTTAATGCACCTACTATCTGTAGCCATTTTTTCACAGTTTATAATGAATTGTGTTTCACCTTTCCTTTATTTTGCTGCTGATATGCGATTTCATTGGACTTTTATCGGATAAAAGGCAAATTAATCCACACGATAATGTATTAATGTGTCACAAATATATATGCGACTTGATTCGCTATTATCAGAAAGATAAGTTGGACAAACAAATTTGCAAACATTATATGACGTTGTGGAATCTGATTTTGTATCTTTCGTGCTGATCATGTCAGAGTTTTGTGGTTTTGGCAGTAAGTGATATGTTTAATTTCTTTGTTGCTATTGGATATATGTTTGTATGAGGTTTTCTATGATGTTATGTTTATCTTGTGGTTAATTTAATTGATAAGTGCTTCTCAGGAAGATAGGCAGATAATTAAATATAACAGCACTGTGGACAAATATATATAACATTCCTGTATCTTTTCCTGTGCTTACTGAAATTTAAGAGGTTGTATAATTGTTTATGATAAAATTGACACAAATTAAAAATGTATTAATAGTTATTTCTAACGTGGGTCGTATTTATCGAAATGGCAACGTGATTAGAAATGTTTAACATGATCTCTTTTTAAGCGAGGTTACGTTACGTTAGGGTTGTAAGTGCAGTTGTATCTGGGTGGAAAAGAAAAAGATTTCAGTCTTTTTCTCAAGGACATTTGTGCGAAAGTGAACTTAACAGGCTAACCCTGGATCAGATCACCGATTTCATTTTCTGCACCAATATCCATTACAGGTTCCACATAAATTATGGACTAATATTAAATCTTAATATAGACCTTGCCTAAGAATAGAAACTAAACCCACCTGAGCTACACATAGTGTCTGCAAACGTTAACAAGACAAATGTGCAACGAAAGGGTTTCACTTTAACAGAATAATTGATGTAAATATTAATTTACCAGAATAAATAACATAGAAACTCAGAAACCTTTTTGTTTTAAAGATTTTTTAAAAGCATGAGAATATAATTATAGGAATATGAACACCCATCACTATTCACGCTAAACTGAATATTGTTAACCTACAAATTACGCCCTCGCACCCTGATTGAGCACTCAGGAAAAATGGTAGACTTTGAAAAACAGTAGTTACTCTAGTATCTACGCATCGTTCATTCAGCAATTAATTAGAACACTTTCAGCTATTGGGCGTGTGTAATGATAATTTTTTTTTTAATCATTTCACCCCGAGCAAGGCAGAAACGCCACTGATGTGCAGGGGTTACATAAATGTAAAAAGATTAATTAGAAAAGAGTGAGGAGTACAAGCTAGTTAGAAGGGAACAATAGAAAGCTGAGAAAGCAGGTGCGATGACAGATACATAGGTGGAGAGAAAGGAAAGGTTATACAGGGGAGGGGAGAGAGCTAGAGTCCAGTGGTTAGTAGATGAATATTAACTTTGCATTTAAATTTCTAGAGGTTGTAGCCGTCAGGAAAGCAAGAATACGGGAGTGAGTTCCACAGGCGGGAAGTGCGAGAGAGGAAGCTGCAGGAGTAGAATTGTCGTCTGCATTTGGCTAACCTGACTGTGTAAACTGACACGCACGCACGCACGCACGCACGCACGCACGCACACACACACACACACACACACACATGTATGCTGTGACAATATTTCGCGGCACACTTAACCGTAGCTATGGAGTGATCGTTCCAAAGACATTATTCCAAGTCAGAAATAATCATGAAACCGTGGAGACCTATGAATTCCCAACTTTTGAAAAATCTTGAAGGAACACGACATTAAACATATAAACTTTTCTTTTCTTTCGCAAGCTTCGTTTCGTGGTTAATTTGGGGCACTATTCAAAATCTGAATTTTAAAAAAATCTCAGTTCTCTTTTTATGTGGAGAATAATGTTGCCTGCATAAAAGATCATATAACTTAAACGAAACAACATTTTAAATCTTCGTTTAAAAATCGTTTTTTATGCATTTCAATCTAATCGAAGTCTGAGCTGCAAATGCAGTGCCAACTGCACAGGGAACAGCCGCTTGTTTTATTTACCTAAAAGTTTATAGCCTTTTGTTATATCATAGTTCTGTTTGCTCATCTATTTACAAATATTTCCTCTCTCGCTCACTCATCACAGCATGGGAACAAAAAAAAGATCTTATATGTATAAGACATACTAGTTTGATGGAACCAGGATTTCCGACTTTGAATCTTTTCACAAATCAGTCACGAAACAAAATTTGTGACAGAAAAAATCCAATTTGTAAAGTTTACAGAAACTATCTATAAATGCTGACTGTAAAGAATAAAGAATAAAAATGATTATTTTATCAAATTCTACTGTGAATATTATCTCTCTCTCTCTCTCTCACTCTCTCTCTCTTTCTCTCTCTCTCTCTCTCTCTATATATATATATATATATATATATATATATATCTGTGTGCGTGTGTGTTTTCAAATCTTCAACCGCCCACGATAAGCCGAAACATGAATTTTATCTGTACATGTGTTTTATTTATTTTTCTGATATAGAATAATTTCTAATACAAAACTTTTACGTATGTGAGTTTGTATCGGTATTTCTTAAATTGTTGTTCTGTGTGATACGCTTTATCTAATTGTCGGTTTGTATATAATTTAAAGGCTTTAAATCCTTTTGGTAGCCAGAAGACAACTACATGCTTAAAATCGAAATTTCTTACCCTTTTTTTGCAGAAAAAAAGACTGAGATGCAATGAAATAAAACGCTATTAAAAATTAAAAATGTTGATTCCAATTGTTCAAGTGCCAGTGGCGGTCGTTGAGTCCTGAAAATTGTCTGTTTTTTTTTTGTATGTCAACGTTGTTCAAGCTCTGAAAATAGTCTAATTTTTTGTCTATCAGCGGTGGTCGTTGTATTATATATCCTCGGGACATAAAATTTGCAGGGATGAAGGACGAACCACAAACCTTAGATACTGCTGATCAGAAAGATCTATCCGAGTTGAAATGGAAGATTTGACTCGATGCACGCTCGAGATATGAAGACGATTCAATGGAAATTTTTCATTCTTAAAGGTGGGTACCGACAGCAGTTCTGTTACATCCAAAAATAATAATGAGTATAATGAGAACCACAAGAAAGGAAGTGATAATGAAGCAAAAAATTCAACTGGCGAGCAAGAAAGGATTGAGCGCCTTATTAAGCGTTGAAATTGTGGGAATGAAGGGCATACTGAAATATTTTGTAGACGACTTGCCCCAGAAAACGGCAGAGCTCCGTTTGTGAAACGCCCAACGAACAAGATGGTACCGACGTATATAGGTGGTAGCATGAGGACGCCAAATTCTGTCTCCATTAGAATAAACAGTAGAACTTATCAAGCATTGGTTGATATGAGTATGGGGCAAAATATCGGTCATAAGCTGTAGGGTTTTTAAAAAGTTTTGACCGAATATTGAATTGCCAATATATATATATATATATATATATATATATATATATGACAACAAATTACGAACTGTTAATGGGTTCCCATTAAACGTAAAAGACTTTTGTCGCCTTCAAGTTCAACTCAGTCTACCCACCATGATTGTTTCGTTGTGAAGAATCTTAATAGATTAGCAGAGGCAAAAACGGGTGAAGCTGTGTTTTGATTTGGGGGCATTGAGAATTGAAAAGTAATACGTGGCATTAGAGGAAGAATTTCCTCTATCGTTAGGTTGGCACAAAACATTAAAACCCCAGCAACTGCGTGCTTGTATTGGATAAACTAAGTTTAGAAACGGTGGCAGCAAAGAATATGAGATAGAACAAATGGCTAGGTGATATGTTAGCGATTTTAGCGGTATATCTGTAGCCAACGCCGTAGTAGAAATCGTTAATTCTCGTAGATTTCCGTTGATAATAATAAATAACACAAACCAACCTTGAAATAGGTGTCTGTTTTTGCTAAATTCGAAAGGACACGCACATTTTTCTTCTTCCATATGCCGTGTCCTTTCAGAGTGCGTAGGCGATCATGGCCTTCCCCGTCCCTCTATCCCTGGTGACTCTCAGCACGCTTTCTTGTTACACCACGCAAGCCCCGTTCTACCATCCATCTACTCAGACCGTTCAAGTACGTTACACCCTGTTTTCCCCTGTTTCTCCTTTCTTCTAACTGGCCTGTTAGCATCAGGTTCTCCAAGCCCTCTATACTGAAATTATTATGCCCAATAAACAAAAGAATAAAAATTTAGACATAGATTTAGAACAGGTAAATACAACTGAAGAATTCAAGCTCTAAATTAGGACGCTACAGAAAAGAAATAAAGACTTGTACGTTGGTGACGACAAAAATTTGGGAAGAACTGATACTATTGAGATGCGTATCGATACTGGAACGCCTGATCCCATTAGAAAGTGACAGTATCGAATACCACTAAAAAAAAGAAAGATGGTTGACTCAGCGGTCAACGAAATGATGCAGGCAGACGTGGTTGAAGTGTCCAATAGATCGTGGGGTTTTACAATAGTTTTACTGGAGAAGAAAAATGACAGTAAGTGATTTTCTGTAGACTTTAGTGCTCTCAACAAAATTATAATGAAATACGCTCAACATCTAGTTATTGATGATATACTGGCATCACTCGGGTTGGCAAGTTATATTTTGAAGCTTGACTTGAAATCGGGGTACTGGCAAGTTAAGCTCTATGCTGCAGAAGGTTGTTATTGTAATGTTATGCCATTTTAATGTTATGCCATTATGCCATTTGGGCTTGCAAAAGCCCCAGAAAGATTTTGCTCTAGCATACCTAGATGACATTTATGTATTTTCAAATACGGTGAAAGACCACTTGAAGCATATACTCATGGCCCTCGGTTGTTTACGCAAGCATAATCTCAAGTTGTAACCAGCTAAGTGTGAGTTCTTTAAAAAGTGACTCAATAGCAAGGCTTCAAAATTAGTGAAGAGGACATACAACCAGATATCAATAAAGGCCATAAAATTAGTTTTAAGTCCAAGCACTGTTAGACAAGTGAGGACCTTCATTGGAATGATCCCATACTATCGCTTTATTGGGAGTTTTGCTGATATTGATGAGCCGTTGATAAGAATGTATGAAAGTTTTCAATGGATCGACGTTCGGCAGGCTGATTTCGATAAATTTAAAACAAAGCTCGTGGATATTGTGATACGAGCCTATCCTGAACCAATTAAGGATTATAGATTATATATTGACTCCTCCGATCAATCAATTGGCGCATGCATATCCCAATTATTTTATGATAAAAAGAATAAGACAGAGATAGAAAATCAATCTATTTACTTTCCCATACGTTAAGTGGCCCGCAAACAAGATGGTCAGCTATAGAGAAGGAGGCCTATGCGATACACTGTGCCCTTCAAAAACTGAATCACTACTTGCATAGTAAAAAATTCACGGGCTCATAATCATAAACCCCTAGAGAATTTACTTGACTCGTCCATACAAAATAAAAAAAATGCAGACTTGGACTCTGATCATAGATTGCTACAGTTGCAGCATACAGTATCTACAAGGTAAGAATAATAATTACGCAGATCTCTTGTCACATGCCGTTGATGCAAATAATGTTGATTATTTGGTAGATATAGACGATAAGAATTACGTTATTAGTGCGAGTAATTCAAATTTAACTGAATCAAAGGAATTTGCATCCTATGGAAATGTCGACGACTCGTCAGAAACGCCCTAACCTCCCACATTGCAGGGGATAGTCATAATTAGGGAACAAGAGTCGGACAAGGACATTCAGGATCTGAAGAATAGATTAAAAGATGGTTGGGCTACCAAAGCGGAACAGAAAATGTACATAGTAATGGATGAGATTGTGTATTATTTGACTCGGCGTGATAATGAATCTCTCACTAGGCTGTATGTTTCATCTCACCTTAGTAAAAGTGTGTTGGTTCAATACCATGATGACGATTACAATGATAAATTATTTCATTCAATAGAACGGAAGTATTTCTGGCCATGTTTGTTAAGAAAGATCAATGATTTTGTTGGGAGATGCATTCCGTGCCAGACAAGGAATTTAAAAAACCAGCAACTTTATATGTAGGAGTGCGATTTGCCCCCTTTTCCCTTTGCAAAGTATGCTTTGGATAACTCTGGACCTTACCCAAAGGCTCATTCACGTAATCAATACATAGTTATATTTATGGATTTTTACAGTGGTTGGCCTGAACCTTTTGGTGTTTTAAACAAGAAGGCTGAAACTTTGGTGAATCTTTTAATTGATAAAATTCATCCCAGATTTGGGGCATCCCTTCAGCATTTAACCGATAATGGACCGGAGAATGTCAACAAAATCATTAAAAAGAAATTAGAAAACTCAAATATGCACCACGTGACAACCTTATTATGTCACCCTCAAGACAATGGTAAACTTGAAAGATTTCATAAAAGAATGCAAGATGTTCTAGACAAAAAATTGGTGACATCAAACAGTCGTGGGAACCGTACATCAATCAGCTGTTAGCTGCTGTCCGGTTTCTCGTAAGCGAAACCATAAAATTTTTACTAGACTACTTACTCTATAACATGGATATTATTTTACCCTTGGAAAATATATTGCGGCCTCATCACATATATTATGATGATGAATATCATGAAATCGCCTTACAAGAAATGCACCGTAGTTTCACGTTAGTTTGGACTAACATATAAAAGGCGAGAAAAGCTGCGGTATGTAAGTTCCGTAATAGGACTAAGAATGTAGAGTTTGAAGTTGGTGATTTGGTATACTTGAAGAAACACCATACAAAAAGAAAGTTAAAGGTGCGCTGTCGGCCGTATTACTTGGTAGAAGACTGACTCTGCCTCTCATAGAATTAGAGACCAGTTAACCAGATCAGTCAGTAAGACGCACGCCAAGTATCTTCGGGCGACGATTGGAAAATTTTCACCACAAAGACGATAGTTTTCAAGGTCACTAAATATAAAACAATATAGAAATGAATGCGGTCTGTGTCACACAACCTGGCTATCCTCTACACACAACCGTTACTAATGAGAATAAACAGAATAAGTTAATAGTCTTATATACACGTTGTTTATTTTCTGTCGAGACGATCGTCATCCTTTGTTCCGGGTTATAAGAGAGTTGCTCGAGCTCTGAAAATAGTTTTAATTTTTCGATTGGTGACTTTCTAGTATGGCAGGTTAAAATATATTTGTTTCTTTCGTAAGCAAGATTATTATAAATGTTGTGGCGGACCTACCCATTAACATAGTAATGGACTAAGTCACCCTGCATAAATACTATGTGACTAGTAGTCACTAGAGAGTACCAGTCTGGTATGAGTCAGACACCCGTAGAGTAACTTACCGAACAGAGACTTTGATATCCAACACCGCTTGTTCGTCATATTGTACCTTTACCCGTTATTTTGTTATTACAATTGTTTACACTAATCCCATGTTCCTGTTTTTATTTGTGACCCCTTAAACAGGTTTATAACAATAAAATAATCTAATCTGTTCTAACTGGAACATTTGATCTCCGTGAACTGCAAAATATACAAGAGGAAAGCTGAAATGCTTATATTTGACTTACTTTCCTAAGTAAAATGTTTGAATTTCAATTAATTTGAAGCTTTTGTTCACTATGCCAGCGAGCCTGTGATCTGTTTTCAAGATCCATTTCTTCGGTGCAGAAGCAAGATTAGTCGTCTCAGGGAGACGGCATCACCTTTTGGGCTAAAAATTGCTTGATGACTGTTCACCATGGTGGGTCCACCTTTGATCGTAGCAATAATGAAATTGTCAAGAATACACACACACACACACACACACACACACACACACACACACACACGTGTGTGTGTATAAGCAATTAATTGATTCGACACTGAATATAATTCTTACAAAGAAATACACAGACGCACAAACACACACACACACACACACACACACACACACACACACACACACACACACATATATATATATATATAGAGAGAGAGAGAGAGAAAGAGAGACAGACAGACAGATAGAAAGAAACAGATTGTGCAGTAATTAGAACGAACAATTCATTGTTGAAATCTTTATACCCTAAAGGCCATATTTTCTATATCTACAACAGTTCTTGCACATACTGGGCAATCCTTTCCCATAATTGTGGCCATATGAAACAATATATATATATATAGCTGGGGGAGAGGAGATTTTATACCTTTCTCAATGCTAGATATATTGAACAAGGCTGGAATTGTAACTCAGCTCTTCGGTTTCCAATTCACAGCCGCTTACCCAAGTTTACAACACTTAGTATTCCCAAGCGGTCACCCATCTACATAAATCACCAGGCTCGACTTTGCTTAACCGTACGAGAAACGATGTTTCAACGTGACCTGTCATTAATTAGAAAGAATAGCTCTCTCTCTCTCTCTCTCTCTCTATATATATATATATATATATATATATTATGAGCAGTATAAATTTTGTTAAAATCTTGTTCATATATATATATATATATATATATATATATATATGAACAAGATTTAAAAAATGTTAAGCTGCTCATACAAATTTGTCGGAGTTTAGCTAACGTCACTGACTAGGTATGATTACACGGAAAACGAAGCTGTGACAGAAATGAATAAATTGCGATATATAAAAATATGTCTGAATAAGGCAAGCGGATAGATAGATAGATAGATAGATAGATAGATAGATAGATAGATAGATATGAACAAATTTCGGAAAATACATAATCATAATTGATAATGGTGGCTGTTGTAACTCAAGTAAAAAGCATGATTTTAATGTTAGTTTAAAATTTAGCCAGATTAAAGTCGTTAAAAAAGAAAAGCAGAAACAAAAATATATAAAGCTATACTATTATAACCATTGTTAGAATAACATATCCTTTTATGATGTACGCAGCCAAAGATTTTCAAAACGTCGTTTTATATATTGTTCTTTTGGCAAGCATGGTTTTTCCCATTCTCCTGCCATTTGTTGATCTTTTGTAAATTTTGTCTTTTCACAATTATCTCTTAACTAGCAGTATAGCCTGGCGTTGCTCGGGTGTAAAGAAAACTTCAAAACTAATCCATGGTCCTGGAGCTCAGACTCTTTAGACGTTGGCACGAAAGACTAAAAAGCAATAGCTGTTTCCAGTCAAAGCGAAACTGTAGATTGAAAGAAAAATGAATGGATGTAATTTTTATTTCCGGTATTGATGTCAAATAAGGTTTTCGTCGCAATCTGAATTTTGAAGGCTAAATAAGTCCTCTGAGTAAATGGTTGAGACTAAGAACTGCAATGATTATATCTACTTAGAAAAAAATTCCGAAGCAAAAACAAAAATAAAAGGGCTGAAAAGCTGATTTTGATCAGAAGCGGTAGGATATCAACTTCCAATATCGGAGTCAAATATGTCATCCAATGATAAACTAACCTACGTAAATCCATGAAAACTCGTACGCATCGGGAGTAAAATTGGAGAAAATGAGCCATATTGATGGCTGAATATTGGTTCTTGATCGGATTCGAGAGAATATCAGAGGGTATCGATTTCTCATATCGGGGAAAATTAGTCATCTGAGAAGATCTAATATTTGAGACTAAAAACTATAATTTTACCAAATTAGAACAAATTCTGCAAAAAGAACCACGATAAAAGGGCTGAAATCCTGATCTTGATTAGACCTGATAGGATATCGGAGTATCAATTTCCGATATCGGGGGAAATCGAAAAAATAAGTAACCCATCATCTTGCCGAAAGCCTAAAGAATATTTGTGTTAAATTTGGTGAGAATCGGATAAAAATTGTCGATTTGTATGAAGGACATACAGACAGGCACACAAACATCTTGTGTTTTATACATATAGATCCATGTTCTACCAAACACAAGGTAGGCTTATTCGCTGTTTTCCTCTGCCCGTCTTGCTTTTAATATATTCTGTTACTATCACCTCTTTTTAATATCTCAGAATCGTTTTTTCTTGGTAAAGTTGAATGAGTGATTTCCAGTTGCCTTCTTCAATGTTTTGAGTTCTAGGTTTACCTTTTCCTAGACATACAACTCAAGATCTTTCCTCTTTGGTACGCGACTTTACGATTTTAAGTACAGTTCAAAAATTGTTAGCTCATGTTCACTATATTACATTTGAAAAGGTTAGATGTAACCGTAAGAACAGAAAAGAGACCTCCTTCAATACCAGAAAGAGTGATATCCGATACTGGACTAGAAAAAATTATTTCCCATGAAAAATGGTTTTAAAGAAATATTTTATAAACTTCAAGCGAAAGCAGTACCGGCTGCTCGATTAATGAATGCCAAATATTTCCTTGTAGCGAAAATGTTAATACTACTATTATCATCAGGCTATTGATATTTGTAGGTAGATCAATATTATAACTGGAAATAGGATCACAACTCCGATAAGTTTGGGACTTGGGCGAAAAAAGTTAAACTTAGTAAATATTAAATAGATATGGATTGTTTGTGATCACTAGATAAGAACTGTGAATGATAGATAGATTAAAAGAGAAGCTCGCTCAATTTTTATATATATATATATATATATATATGTGTGTGTGTGTGTGTGTGTGTGTGTGTGTGTGTGTGTGTGTGTGTGTGTGTGTGTGTGTGTGTGTGTGTGTGTGTGTGTGTGCAAGGGAAAGATTGATCGTTTTGTGCGGAAACCGAGATGGCTCGATGGAAAGATATAAACTGATGCGAACGAGTAGTTCAGCAGATAAATCGATACAGAGATATAAAAAAAAGGGAAAATAAACTTATCAAGACGTATGTATGTAAATTATGTAGACCCCCAATCGGAGAATAGAGCCACAACCTTACTATTCTATATGTTGATGTTGTGATTTCAGAAGTAATGTTTTAACGGGGTTGAGTTCATAGCTCCAATAACTTTCAAATTCACATTAGCCCTCCTAGATCGGCTGCCAACCAAAGATAGCGAACCGGGCGTGTTATTCTATTAACTGACAACTGGATGTGAAAAAAGTGATCGGAATAATGCATTTACAAGAATCTTTGTTTGAAACCAATGCAACTGCTTCGATTGAAGTTTGAAAACAGGTTTCCAATCTAATTTTCCGTGCTAATATCCGTTACACCACGCGCACACCGACTGATTGATAGATATAAAATTAAATTTTAAAAAGCTCTGAAGGAAAGGACACTACATAGAAAGGTAGATCTTAACATAAAAATGAATCCGATTATTATTTATATGACATCGTTATAGAATATTTTACTAGTTTACGAAGCAACATTGCAAGCGAGAGTAGCGACATACTCGCGCTATTTCAGTGACGTGCTTTTTTCTCGTCGTAATCAATCTTGCACATTTATAAATCTACCATTCATTCGGGTATTGAATACTCTTGATATATCTGGTCGGGTGCTCCTGCTATTCATCTCGGGGTTCTCGACAAAATCCAAGGGAGAATCTGCAATGTATTCAATCCCAATTTAGCAGCTCGATCTCAGTCACTTTCTCACCGACGGGAATTGACTTCCATCTGCAATTGTTACAAATGTTTTCAAGGCTTCAGCTCTGACAAGCTTCATTCCCAGGTGACACACCCTCACGAACTGCAACTAGATTGGCAACTAGGTATCACCATTTTAGCGTCAAAATATGAAAATGTAACCCCCACTTCTACTCCATCAGTTTCTTTCTCGCAATTCATGCCTGTGGAACTCTCTTCCGCATGTTTGCTTCTCTGATAGCTACACTATCAAAAGGTTTAAGTGCAATATCAATTGTCATCTACCTTTTTGAATTTCCTCTCTCTCTCTTAGTCTTTCTTCGACAACGCATGTACCATTTTTCTCTCTTCCCTATTCTACTACTGTAATCCCCTGCGCACCAGTGGCAGTATTACCTTGCTTGGGGTAAAACGATTATAAAAATAAATGTTCAAATGAACTCCATTCTCCAGTTCCACCTGCTCAAACCTTTATAAGTAATCACGTTATGTCGCTATCATGAATAATGTACTGTCGAGAAATATACAAATAAACAAAAGGTTATTTTAACTGTCTCTTTAACGCAAAACTAAAATGCTTGATACAGAAATCCGAAAAAGTCTCACTAGAAACTATGCAAATACACCAAAAAATTTCGTTAGAAATAAAGAAAAGAATATTAAACTACTATGCCATGTCTGTCTTCATAAAGCTCACCAATTTTCTCACAGATAAAGAAGAGACTCAAAGCCACAGAAATGTAATTCTACAGATGAATGAGTAGAATACGATGGACTAAATATGTAAGCAATGAGAAAATTCTAAAAAGCGAACTAGATAAACACGTATAAATTCAGAAAAAAACAACTGAAAATTCTTGATAACATTAAGAGGAAATCGGGCTTGGCAAATTTAAAACTCACAAGACATAGTGAAGTAAGGTGGGGCAGAGAGAATCAGCGACTAATCTACCTAACAAAATTGCATAAGCTGTCTAAGAGAGAGATTTCGGGATGTACAAGTGACAAACGGTTGTGTCGAGACATGATCACCTACGACCTTAGGGCACGAGGCATATACAGAATAAGAATCAATATTCTTGAATCAGTAGATGTGTATAATGAGTTGACAGTTTCTCTGCAATGTGACAGCAGCAGCTCAGCCAAAACACAAACGATAAGTAAAATATTGAATATTTAATGATTTGACACTTTCCTCCTGTTGTTAAAAAAATGAACGGTCGTTAATCATGTAGTCATACTTTCTGATCAGCATCTCCTTTAAGATTCAGTTCTCCTGAGAATTCCGGGGTCGACAATGTAGATCGTATCTGCAATATTGATCCGTGGAAGAAGAGAAAGTAAACGCCCTTGAGTTGAATAATCTTAAATTATTATAACATTTCCTCACTATTCCGTTGGCTTTAGGAATGCATGATAGCAGACAGATTAATAGAGAAATAGACACTTATTTACACACACACTCGCACACACAGACACACACACACACACACACACACACACAGATACGCGCGTGCGCACACACATACATGAAAAGCCGGCACAAAACTAAAAAGTCAGCATTTGTTTATATTTCTGAGATGAAGTTTTTAATTATTTATATTACTTAAACTGTTCTGTCTGTTACCCTCCTCTTTATTGCCATATTCACGAATTTTCGGTCGTTGTACACTCCAACTGTCTTCAGGTGATTAGAATTTCGAACTGAATCCTTTTGTTTCGATCACTGAGGTATATTATTCTCGATCCATGAGTTATGCCACTTCCACAAAGGCACGTTACTGAATGGAGGAAAGCATTAGTTAGATCCAGTAATTTGACACAAAGAGTTGTGAGTTCAATACCTAGCTACAGCAGTGGTGATCAAAAACATAGCAAGTTTAGTTAAAGGGAAATAACTAAGGCATCCGGAAATGGTATAATTCATAGAACGAGAACAGTGTATACCAGCGATTGAAATAATGTAAATAAAAAGAGAGCACAAAACTAAAAAAATCTCTGCAAATTATCTTCTATATAAAATATCTTATGAAGGCTAAAATAAAAGAGAAACGTGTTAAATTTATGTTTAATATTTGTTTCTTTTCCTATCATTCTGTCGGATACTAATCCACATATAATCCTAATATATATATATATATATATATATATATGTGTGTGTGTGTGTGTGTGTGTGTGTGTGTGTGTGCGCATAAATGTCATGATTTTTAGTTAAAATTAACTTAAATTATGTAATTAAAAAAAGATATAAAATAGCATCCCGGTATTATAATATATAATTACCACGAACAACGCGAGAATCAAACATTAAAATCCTGAAAAGGTCAGGTCATAATGTGTACCTGATGATGCATGAAAATACGAGTCGTGCTATACATGTAGGATAATATATATATATATATATATATATATATATATATATATATATATATATTTAAAGTGATGGCTTCTAATAGCTTATTGGTAAAGTACAAATGAAAGTCTTTTAATAGTTTTGTATCCACATTTTTAAAGTGACTATAGGTTCGATTTATGCCGGAAAACGTTTGATCTTTGAACGGTTAAACACTTCACTTTTTAAAACGTCAGTGCATCCATTGTATTTTTTTTTTTTTTACAATGACGTTTACCATATACAAGTCCCGGGTGTCACTAGGGTAAGAGGTTTACAAAGTAAGAGGTACAGGTTATACCTATATGTGAGTGAGATGACGATTCACTCTAGACTTGAAATCATTTCTTTAAAAAAATAATTTTATAATATGTATGAATATCCTGAAGAGGGACACAAGACACGAAACACGTGTAGAAAAAAAACAAAAACAAAATAAAATCAACATAATAATCAAAAACTTTTGTGGACTTTTCTTTTCTTTGATTTTCTTTTTTTCAAATATGCCCATGTAGGAACAACAACAATTAATCCTATATATATATATATATATATATATATATATATATATATATATATATATAATTCTCTATTCCAGCAAAATATTCGTACAGAATGGAAAGAATATAGTGTGGTCTGAAGAAATGAAGTGATTTCGTTCATAGAAATTAATTATAATTTATATCCACTTTAAAACATGTGTTGAATTTTCCTTTATAGATATCTTATAGCTGTGGAAGATCTCTACTGATTTCTCTATGCAGGTCAAGCATTTAATATTTTATATTAAGTAGATCTTGTTGGATTCAGGGACTTGACATCATTACCTATATATATATATATATATATATATATATATATATATATATATAGATAGATAGATAGATAGATAGATAGATAGATAGATAGATAAAAAAGAGTGAATAAAGAAAAAATCGATACCAAATGTTCATCTGGGTAACTTAAGCGAAAGGCTATTAGTGACATATGTTTACCCTACGGTTAAAATATTGTCATTTAAGGAATAATTGGAGAGAAGCAGGTGTGTCTTAGTGAGTAGTGGGATCAAACTTGAAAAATAAGAATAACAAAACGCATTGGAAATTAAATGCATTGCAGAGAGATGGGCGCCTCTAATGAATTGTTGGACCACCCTCTAAATATATTGAGGTTATTGCGTGAAGTGTGAGTACGATTATTATAAATACGGAACAACAACCAAAGCAAAAACCATTTGAAATTCAGAAATAAAATATCTCTATAATTTTGCTTGTTCCTGTGTTAGCTTATACCATTTGCCTTGGATAAATAATGCACCATTGCGTATGAACTCTGAATAAAAATCTAAGAAAAAGCTTTATTAGTGATGCGAAAAAGACAGTATACATAAGAAAAAAAAGAAAGAAATGTAATTTAAAGGAGGCCATAACACCTCCGCGCAATTAACGTCTGCTTCAATGAAATAAAAAAAAACCTTATCAATTTTTAATCTTTCATCTGTACTTTTATACTTCGTTAATGACCTGCATTCTAACTTATGGCTGATTGGTTAGAACGTTCATTTTCTGACTATGGTCGATTTGCCAGGAAAGTTACGTCTAGATGTTATCAGTCTAGACGAGGCGATCCTAGCGTGCGGTACCTTTAGAATGTGCCTGAAAACCATACTACATGTTGACGCAAATCTTGTGGATGAAATTGAGTAGACGGGACCTTTTGAGGGCTGTGGACGGTTGTGCTGACTCCAAGTAACAACTCTTTGTGATCGAGGGTTTAAGCGCCCTAGACTTGGTCAGACGCTACATAACGCTCTCTGTCCTAGCTGAGGTCCGCTTAGCATAGTTGCAATATAAGCCCCAGGTGGGCTCAATGGGTGTTGAACAAACACAAATTTGCCTGATCAGACGTCTGCAATTAGAATTAGCTAGCCGTCCTAGTTGAGAGCCATACATACGTATGATTCATATTGCAATATGATTTTTTATGTAGTTTTAAGCTCAAATATTTAAAGATATGATATTGCTTTTGTATTTCATAGTCATAGAACTTACAAATTGCGTATTCATGAAATTATCAACTACGATTCACCAGAAATTTTAAATAAGGAAATTTAAATTTTAGCAGGTACATGTAATTGTCATTATTTCACACATTATTTAAAATCTTCTCATTCTCTGGGAAAGAGGCCGCAGCCCTTGGCGTCTTATTCAGAGAGTTCTCGTATTGTGAAGAGGTGCTGAAGCTTTCTAACCTTGACTCCCTTACTAAAATTTGAATAAATGCGAATAAATGACTAAACGAAACAAAAATATAATAATTATATGGAAACTACACAAAACAATTAATATTGGCATTGTTTCGTATACAAAACTTAAAGAGTGAATCTGTATCACTCTAATATCTGCTCAAATAAACTTTATAAGAACACTTTATATAAAGACCACACTAGAAAAACGCTGGAAAAGAGCAAGATTAGATAGGTCTATCAATAGGAATAGATAGGTTTGCCTATTGTTCAGCTCTCACCCTATTGGATCTTTTGAAAAGGAGTATAGGTTTATTGTGTTACTTTTAAAGTTTTTCCTTCTAATTTACTTTCAGTAGCCTTGTGCATCTTAGCAGCATTATTACTTAGGTGGATTGATTTAAATAAAAATGTAGAATGTATAGAAATCAATATTAGACAGTAAATCACGAAATCGGCAAATGTAGGAAAATGAACGAGAAAGAGTGCAAGAATTGGCGTGACTGGGTGGAAAAGTTAATCTACTGGGAACAGTGCAAGATACATCCTGGCGACACTGATTAATTATATATGCAAGGGGAAGAGTCTGTTCTAAAGAATGAACTGGTAAAGTCTTCAGAGACTTTGAGATGTAAAAGAAGACATATTTCAGACAAAAATATCGAATTTATTAGTACTAGTCAACATAAAGAAACCATGGCAAATACCGGATTTCGTCGTTCCAGGTAAGAACAGGATGAATCTGAAATAAATTGAAAAGATAAATAAATATATACTGTTTGAAATGTTGCTATATTAATGGTGGAAATTGGTCAATATTTGACGTTAGGCATTTAATCGTGAAGACGGAACGATTGTAGGAGTCAAAATATTGTCTGGTGGAAGATAGACTTAAGCGTGAAACTGAGAGTCACTAATCAATCTTGATTGCTACAACTGATCTTTCCCCTTTTTTTTGTTCCCCCCCACCTCTCTCTCTCTCTCTCTCTCTCTCTCTCTCTCTCAAACACGCACACACATCTGCAGATGGCTTTTTAGGCTCTCATACCCGATTGAGCACTATGGAGGAAAGGAAAAAAACAGTAGGTACTCACGCATCTACGCATCGTTCATTTAGTAATGAATTTTAACATTCTCGACTACTGGCATGTGTTTACATTTTATATAACACGCTAAAGTTGTCTTCCTCTACTCATAGCTCACAGGTAGAATCGCCGACTGATGTCAATTCGGTCGGGTTACGCGCAAATACCCTTGGGAAAGGTATTAATCCGTCTCTTCCTTCCAGTTATGGGTTAAATAGCAGGACAGATTGGGTTCTATAGCCTTGGTCGGCAACCAGTCTACCGCAGAAAGCAATGGCAACCTACTGCGGGATAATCTTCTGCCCAGTCAGTCATGTCTCTTTCGAGACATGATCGCCCAAGCGTGTATCACGTATGGCACTTAACTGACTCTCCATGCTGGCTAGAAGCAACCGGATGTCTGATCATTCTGATGATCTACGATACAGCGAAGCAGATCTGTCTGCGGATGACTGTGTATGTGTGTGTTTGAGTTTTGTTTAATAGCATATCAACCTCTGTAGGTTATTTAATGCCAAATATATACGGTTTTAAGTTATTTTTAAATGTTTGGTTATAGTGAGAAGGTTAGATTTTGATGAAATTTTGTTAATATCTTATTTTAAAAAATGAAGATGTCTTTTATTTTGTATTAAAAAATGTATTGCTGGTAAAAAAAAAGTTATCCTTTAAAAGTGTGTTATGGCCATAATTTGTTTTCTCCAAAAATGTATTATAGTAATTATTTTTTTATTTAAAAATGTATTGTTGGTAATATTTATCCTTGAAAAATATATTTCTATAAAAGTCTATTTTTATGTATATATATCTATAAAAGTCTATTTTTATACTAATATACTCATAGTGTTTTGACCCCAGTTCAGGGGTTAACTATCTACCCAAAGCTGGAACCTTAACAGGTGCTACCACTCTGGCTCAGAGTAGACCTGGGTACAACAGCAATTAAGAGGTGGTTCTATACTCCTCACAACCTCCCAATCAGAGGCTTTGGTGCCGGATGCAGTTTACCGTCACATCCAGCAACTGTGTGAGTGCCTGTGTTAGGGTGACTGTAAGATGTACAATTTTATCCAAAACAAAAGTGGCCATAATGTTATATAGAAGGAAAAGCCTTTAGACGACGGATTTTGCCGATGTAACAAGTGCCATTGTAACCTGAAGAACCTGAATCTTACACATATGACATTAGAATAATGCGTCGTTTAAAAGGATTTTAACTTTGTCTCATCATCTTATTATCACTATATATATATATATATATATATATATATATATATATATATATATATATATATATAGATTGTGTTTTAATTCACACTGCATTCACAGGGCAGGTCTCTGAATGATAATAATAAGAGACTTCAACATATATCCAAATCTGCTCCTGTGCAATACAGAGAAAAATTCAGGAATATAGCTTGTCCTGCAAGAATCAGGTTGTAATAAATGCTCGCCGATTGCAGAGGCATGAGTCTTCGAACTACGGATGTCACCGACTCATGTCTACGCCCCTGGCCCAGGACATGTTGAGTGATTCTAACCTCCAACTTCTGGATAGTTTTACCCACATAGTCAACCTCGTAAAATATATATAGTAACAGTTTACTATTTGCACCCCATATTTCTTTCTAACAGAATGAAGACATCTGGATACATGCACTGAAACACCGAACCAAAAAGGAGACGTTTTTATAAACGTTTCACTCTAAGCAAGGATGTACTGTCACCAGGTGCAGGGGGTTACATGAGGAAAGGGCGAAAAAAAGAAGATCAAGGGATAGGGATTGTCTGAGAAAGAATAAGAGAAAGATGAGAATCAAGGCAATAAAAGATGGCAATTGATGTTGCACTTAAACTATTGGAGTTTGTAGCTATCAAGGAAGCAAGTATAATGAAGGGATTTCCACATACGGGTAGTGCATCAACAAACCTGTAGAGTAGAAGTGGTGGTTATATTTAACTGTTTTGATTGTAAAATGGTGAGACCAATTTGCCAGTCTAGCAACCCGAGTAAATTCGTGTAGACGGGGCATCAAGTCGATAAGCTCATCAGAGAAGAAACCATGAAAATATTTGTAGAAAAGACAGAGAGAAGCCACATTCTGTCAGTGAGAATGTGACTGAAGTCGAGCTGTCAAATCGTGGTCGATTACATTACCGATCCTCTTCTAAGTTTTCGACAACCTCGAGATGGATAGCAGAAGTACCGAACCAGATATGGCAACAACATACAATACACGGACGAATGTTATTTTTGTATTTGTGCAAGATGGATTCTGACGAGAACTCCCTGGCCCGACACAGTAGTCCAGCCTTCCTCACAGTAGATGTAGCTATTGATTTGATGGAGTCGTTCCACTTGAGGTCGGCTGAGATAATGACACCGAGGAAGCACAGTGTATTGCTTTCTGGGAGTCCAGCGTGATCCATAGTGATAGAAGGTAGGAAAGATTCTCTATGGTGGTTAAAGGAGAGCAGCTTCGTTTTGGAAGCATTAAAATTTACGAGTCATTCCTTACCCCTATCAACCACAGATTGGAGCTTCTTTTCAAAAGCCGCAGCGAGGTTTACTTTGTCCGCCCTAGGAGATTTCTTATCGAAACTGGAGTGAATAGTGGTGTCATCTGCACAGATGCCTATTTGGAACTGCTATTTCGAAAAATAAACATCATTTGGTATAATACCGTGGAAGTATCTATGAAATTTTCGGATGTCCTTCGTATTTTATAGCTAAAATCTATAGTATATTATACTTATCATAATAGAAATATAGATTTTCAATTAATTGGTATTTTGTGATGAGTTTTATCTGTTTCCTTTAAAATGAATATTTTAATGAATAACTTTGACTTGAACTTATAACTGATCACTCGGACAGGCGAGAAATATGAAACTACTACAACCACCAAACCAGACGAACACACACACACACACACACACACACACATGTACGTCTGCATAACATACGGACGCACGCGCAGGCACAAACACATTCATGCACACAAAGATTAAAGTTTATATTAAGAAGTAATACCGAATTAAAACATATCTATTAATTCCTTAAACGTTATTGGGTTGTTCGGAGTGTTCATGCCGATTTTTAGTCGTTCCTGTTCTAACACGTTAGAATACGTCAAATTTGCCGACAGATATGCTTACATTTCCGATTAGAACACACTACAAAAATCTCTTGGAAAGAAAGTTTAACGTTGAGATAATCCATGTCAATTTTGTATTCCTATTAAACTGAAAGATCAGGAAGATTTTGGACACTTGATGCTTTTTGTTACCTTAAGGGCAAAAATGCTTTGCAAGGAAAAAAAGATATGTGCTGTGCCCGACGAAGATGGTTTAGCTGACAGAACTGTACGGAAGTGGCCTGCTGAGTTTAGAATTGGTGATTGTAGTTTAATTGGTGAAGAACGCTTAGGCAGACCCTTACCCCTACTAGAGATGACGATCAAATCAAGATTTTGATTGAGAATAACCCGCATTACATAACGCAAGGATTGGCAGGAATACTAAATTTATCAAAATCCACCGTCTGTGAGCACTTAACGAAGCTTGGATACTTAAAACGCTACAGTGTTTAGGTACTACATAATCTAAGTGAAAAGACTCATTTGAATCGTATTTCTATCTGTGATTTTCGTATAAATGCAATGGAAATGCACCCTTTTTAAGCAAATTTTAACGGGTGATGAGACATGAATCGTTTATACCAATAATAAGAGACAAAAGATCCTGGGCTAAGCAACATGAGCCAAATTTAGCTACTCTCAGTGCAAGTCTTCATCCTAAGAGGGCTTACGGCCATATCACATTGTATACAACGGTTCCCGTTCGATCACTGAAGTTAAGCAACGTTGAGCCTGGTAAGTACTTAGATGGGTGACCGCTTGGGAATACCAGGTGTTGTAAGCGTTTAGTGACGGATGTGCGTTGTGGTGCAGTGGATATCGGTTCGGAAAGAGAAATCGGTGTTCCGAGTTCGAATTCCAGTTGAATACTCTGCATTCACTTAAGCACTGGTTTCCTTGGGAAAGGTATTAATCTGTTCCTTCCCTTCAGTTATGGGTTAAATAACAGGGTAGGACTTGGGGACCCTGCCCTTAAAAACAAATCCCAATGAATCTTGATACTCGAAAAGAAAAATGTATTACTAGACACAAAACTTAAATAAAAAACAACAATCAATTGTTGAAAAGAAAAAGGTATTACCAGCAATAAATAAATAAAATTTAGTTGGCAATAAATGACCCGCCGAGATTGATATGCCATAAAAACAAAACAACCAACCAACCAACCAATCATCCTAAGAATGTCATGTTGTGTATCTGGTGGGATTAGAAGAAAGTTCTGCGTTATGAGCCTCTGAACAATAACCAGTCAATTAATTCTGAAAATTACTGCTCGCAACTGGACGAATTAAAGACAGCAATTCAAGAAAAACGCGTAAAACTGCTGAACAGGAAAGCTGATGTTTTCCATCAAGATAATACCATACTTCACGTTTCTTTGTCGACCCGGAAAAAATGTTACTTCTTGTCTAGGATGTGTTAGCCTACCCGTCATATTCACCAGACATTGCTCTTTCCGATTTTCATTTATTCAGATACTTGTAAAATAACCTCAGTGGACATTTTTTTACTTCTTTGGATGACATAAAAATAAAATCACTTTAATGAGTTCTTTTTCAAGAAAACGCCGGAATTCTGGGAAAAATGGAAAAAAGTTGCGCAATAAAATGGTTCATATTAGATATTTAATGGCATAAGTTTTTTGCGTTTTAATTTCCGTTAAAAATTGACAGGAATTTTCCGGAATCATTAGGTAGATGATTCGCTGTTTTCCTCTGCCTCTTGCCTTTGCTATGTTTGCAAATTCTTCAAACTCTCTTTCCTCATTTTGTGTTCTAGAAATATTAACTATTTCTGATTTTATGTATCAGTCAGTTAAGTGCCATACGTAATACACGCTTGGGCGATCATGTCCCGAAAGGGACATGATTGACTGGGCAGATGATTATCTCGCGGTAGGTTGCCATTACTTTCTGCAATAGACTGGTTGCCAGCCAAAGCTATAGAACCCAATCTGTCCTGTTATTTAACCCATAACTGGAGAGAAGAGACGGATTAATACCTTTCCCAAGGATATTTGCGCGTAAGTGATTGCAAGGAATTCAAATGGAATTCGAACTCGGCTCCCCAATTTCTCATTCCGAAACGATATCCACTGCACGACAATGCACATTCTGATTGTATGTATAGATGTTTTTTTATCTCCATTTTCTTTAAACCTTTTCCAGTTGTTCACATACTCAAATTTACGGTATTCTCAGTGTAGAACCACATTTCCATTACCTCGTTTGCTTTTCATTTGGAACAATTTCCCAGCATTCACTGCTATATGATGGATATAGCACTTAAGTATTCTTTCCTTTGTTTCCAATGTGATTATCATGTTTCTTAATACTTTGCTTAGTTTGTAAAAATAGAAATAGGCTGTGCAGCAAAATAATTCATAAGACACGGATCATGTTTTAATGTTTAACAATAAAAATAGAATAAAATAAATATAACCTAAGGCGACTTTCAACCGACACTTGTCAATCGTCGGTATTAAAATTATCACTGAAGGGATGGCTTTGAAATAGGATCTTTAAAATTTTGTTTCACATAAATCAATTGTTTTCAGTCTGAAAATACTTAGAAGTAACACATTGGATTGATGACATCTTGATTACATTATTCCAGGGGTAAGGGTACCCCATCAGGGTGTGATAACTATCGTGAAATCCCGCTACTCAAAGCTGTTGTAAACGGTCCCTTTTCTCATCACCTGTCATAATTTGCTTAAAAAGGATGCATTTTCATTGCATTTATATAGAAGATCGCAGATAGAAATGCGATTCAAATGACTCAATAAACTCATGCTATATGTGTCTTCACGCTTGATATCAGACACAGTTTGGTTTTCGTACCGGAAGAACAACAGGCATGATTATTTTTTGGCAAGGAAACTGTAATAAAAATGTATAGAACAAAACGTCTTCCGGTATCACGTCTTTGTAGACCTAAACAAAGCCTTTGACACTGTCAACTGAGATGCAATGTTGAAAGTTGTTGGTAAACTGAGACACCAACCGACTTTCATCAACATGTTCAAATAACTCTACAGTAGATTGAAAGTACATGTTACATTCAATCGGAAACTTTCAGGAAAGATAGCCTTAGTGTAACATCTACTATTCACCCTATTTTCCATTTTGCTTTCGTACTTTCGTATGCTTTTAGAGACTGCAACACTGGGATTGGAATCCGCTTTAGAACTGCTGGAAAAAGATTCAATCTAAGAAAATTGAACACCAGATCAAATACTTTTCAGATGCACGCAAATTACTATATGCTAATGACGCTGATTTTGTAACACACACTGAGAAGGAGAGGGAAATATTGATAAACAGATTCTCAAGAACATCCACTGCCTTAAGTCTTACAATGAGCCAGTAAGTTAAGTGCGTATGTGATACACGCTTGGGCGATTATGTCTCTTTCGATCCATGACTGACTAGACAGTAGATTTTCCCGAAGTAGGTTGCGATTTCTTTCTGTGGTAGACTGCTTACCAACCAAGGCTATAGAACTCAATCTGTATTTCTTTTTAACCCATAGCTGGAGATAGAAGAGATGGAGTAATACCTTTCTGAGGGGTATTTGTGCGTAAGTGAATGAAACAAATTTAACTGGAATTCGAACTCGGCTCTCCAATTATCTAATCCCGAACTGATATCCATTGCACTACAACGTACATCCTGATAAAAATAAATCAACAAAAAAACAAACAAACAAAAAACGAAGGTGATACTCACTCCTTCACCTGGTATACCATACAGTGAACATAACATTTACGTCAATGGCACTAGATTGGCTATGTTGGATACTTTTATGCATAATGACAGTAATTTTGTCACGAGATTGATCGCTGTATGTTGTACTATACACTTGCATCCAGAAGCGCTCTGTAGCTTTTCGCATGTAGTCTGTATGGAAAATAGTAGATTGCCAAAGCAGTAAATTTTTATTGAGGTCACTGCAGATGAGCGACCAAGGCATACGCCAGGAATAGATTTAAGTTTGGATATTGAGAACAGGGAAGAGATGACGGAAAGCATGCTGAATGTTGCAGAACGTTGTGAAACATAAGAAGTAAATAGCTTGGTGCATGCAGAATTTAAATGGAGTTTGCGGACAGGCATTGTGACTGGTCTAGGTGCTAACATAATGAGCAGTAAGCAGGATACGTTAACCAACTGGAATCGCATGAGTCACAACATTTACATACAGTGCTACCTTCGCGAGCCGATGATACTACTTGCGTGATTTGCAACAAGGTATGCAAATCGATGGCTGTATTGTAGAGATACGTAGTAGTGAACAAAGATACCAGAGCAAGATCTCATCAATCCGGTTAAGGCACGAGAAATCATCTGTCATCTATACCTCAAGCTATTCAAGTCACCTGCTGCTTTGAAGAGTTAGTTTCGTAACTATTCAAGAAGAAATAATGAATAACGAGCTGTTGATGTACAAGACAGCTATTATCTATGACTATGGAACAATCAGCACTCCAACACACACTTAAACACACACACACACACACACATATATATATATATATATATATATATATAACAAATTCTTACTTATGTTAGTTCTTATATATATATATATATATATATATATATATATATAAGGTAACCCAAAAAGTTCTGTCTGTTTATTGATTAGTCATTAAATGAAGTTGAAATATATACGAAATACGTGTAGAAACTGTTTTCAAGTAGGAACATCAGCCATTATAAACATATACGCGCACCGTGCCCGACCATCAGTTATAAGCCGGACAGCTGTGAGAAGGATGGAAGTGTCTAGCGATCTCGTTCGAAGCTGTTTGCTTTACGACTTCAAAGTGGGCTTATCAGTAGCTGCATCAAGTCGCTGCATATGTCAAGCGTTTGAGAATAGTGCTGTGGATGAACGTAATGCAAGGCGTTGGTTTCTAAAATTCAAGTCGGAAGATTTGTCTCTCCATGATTAGCCTCGCAGTGAACGCTCACAGGTCTTGAATGACGGAGTCCTGAAGGCGGCCTTCGAAGAGGACAGTCGTTTAACGTGTGGTGAAATTGCAAGACTGTTCAACGTTTCCAATGAAACAGTTAGACGCCACCTGCACCACCTAGGTAAGACGAACAAACTAAACAAGTGTTTCCGCAAACGCAGTTGGAGGCCCACAAGGGACAACGAGTGCAACCTGCATATCGCTGCTTTCTCGCCACCGTACCGCATCCTTATTTACTCGATTGCTTACTAGTGATGAAAAATGGGTTCTGTACGAAACTCCCAGGCGTTCCAGACATTGGTTGTCTCCCCAGAATACTATCCCTCACACAGCAAGACCGCCTATCCACCCACGCATGATTATGCTTTGTGCCTGGTGAACAGGTCGTCAAGTGTTTCATTATGAACTGCTTTTAACGGGCAAAACGGTCACTGGAGACCTATACTCGCAGCAATTAAAACCTGTGCAACAGGTATTGTGCCAAAAGGAGCCAGCACTGGTGAATTGCAAAGGTGTGCTTTTCCCCCATGACAACGCCAGGCCGCATGTCGCGCGTGGTCAGGGATACCATACAGCAACTTGGGTGGGAGACTTTGTGCCATCCACCTTATTCACCTGACCTTGCGCCATCCGATCATCACCTTTATCCACTCCCTGAATAAACATCTTCGTGGGAAGTCCTTCACCAATGAAGCCCGCACGGACTTCTTTGCGTCAAAACCCACAAGTTCTACCCCAAGGGTATTAAAGAGCTGAAGGCACGTAAACAGAAGGTGCTGAATAGCGGTGGCGGTTACTTCTAAGTCTAAGTATAAGTTACACATACTGTGAAGCGTTTTCTTTTTTTCCTTTAAAAACGGACAGAATTTTTGGTTACCTTACATATATATATATATATATATATATATATATAAAAGAATTTATGTAAGTAAAAATTTGTCAGTTAGCTGATTGTTTTTACTTTCAGCATCCCGACTCTAGAGTTTAATCGACGGACTCGTCGGTCCACTCTTCCGGATGTAATTGTGCATCTGTATAAATGATAGATATATAGGCATGTATTTTCACAACTTAATGAATATAAATTTACAATCCATATCTGAATGCAGAATGTTATTATAGATAGATCATAATGATTATTTTTTGCACCTCATAGGTAATATGTATTTTGTTCACATGTATATTTGTTCAGTATTTGTGCAGGTTACGTGAGAGTTACAGGCGATATCATATATGTATTTGCGTGGGGCAGCTTTATGCTCAATCATGCCTCAATACTTACGCATATATCTCTATTGTGCATGTAATCAGTTGAATGCACTGTCCATCTAAAGTCAGGCGAGGATCAAGAGACATGTTCCAAAAGCTCTAATATTAAGACTTCAGAGAAAAATATGTCGGCTTCTTGAGTACTTAAGATGAATGCTACTTTCATGTCATCTTTCAAACAGTTTCTTTTGTTTTTGTTCGACATTCAATCTTTCAGCTTATGAAATCGATCTAAGTCCTCTTCTGCAAAACTTTTGAAGTATATATATATATATATATATATATATATATATATACGTAAGTATACTTGGGCAACAACCTTTCATTCAAACATCAAGGAAGTTTTGATTAATTTTTTTATTAAATTTTTCAGCATTCTAACATTTTCACATTTTCCAGTTTTGTTACACACACACACACACACACACACACACACACATATATATATATATATATATACATATATATATATATACATGGATGGATGTGCATATGTGTGTGTCTGTATAAAAAAAATTCATATATAAATAAAATATATATGTAAAAAGACTATACGGTTAAAAACTTTTCTTTACCAACGCATTTCGTTACCGGATGGATTTTACCAAGGTAAATATTTTGCAACATGTATTTATTAACAGAAGTTAAATACCATTATGTTTTCAATTTTTTAAAATGATTTTAAGTGTAATCTAATAATTAATCAATGAAAGTGTGTAAATATTGTTGTTAATTTTTAAAAAATAGTTTATATTTATTTACTTTTTATACTAATTTAATTAACGTTTATAATTTCATTTTAATAATATTTGTTTTTCTTTTACCATTTTACTTTTACTTTTATTTTTTTCGCTTGGGACAGGAATATTTTTATTTATTTATTAGGCCTTAAATTACATCACTTAGCGTTCTTCATAGTTGACCTTTACTTGAACAGTTAGCCTTCAGAATATATTTAGCGTTTTCCAATTAAAACTAAAATTGAAAAACTAACGATATTTATAACTATTTCTGTTTATAAATAGTTGTTGCAGAATAATACCAATACATTGAAATGGTAACGAAAAGTTTTCACTTTGTTTTTATCCAAATGTCCCCCGCCGGTAGCACGACTCGGAGTTTCATGCACAACGCATTCTTCAGGTGATGAGAATATACTGACAGCTACGTAATCTAAATGTTAATAAAATACCTGGTTACCTCAATGTTGGCTGTCATATAATACATATATATATATATATATATATATATATATATATATATATATATATATATATATATATATATATATACCGTTTAATATATATAATAAATATATACATAGTGTTTATTATATGACTGTTTGAACATCATTTTAGTGGATTAGTGTTTGAGTAGATTCTCTGTTTTTATTAAACAATGTATTTTTTTTTCCAAAATGTAATGAGAAAAATTTGCATCATTCGAACCTGCACTCGTAGAAACACACAAGAAGCCGTCAATAGGTTCCTATGTTCCTAGGGGTCGCAGGTAAAAATTTTGCCAAATAATACTTATTTTCCTAACAATATTTCTCAAAAATATTCAGGCTGGTCGGTATATATAAATATATTGTTCCATTAAAAATAGAGAATCTACTCAAATACCAGTATCTATTAAAAATAATGTCTAAACAAAGAAATTCAAATATGTCGGTTATTTATCGATTTATTTAACGTTCCGTAATAATTCGTAAATATATATATATATATATATATATATATATATATATATATATATAGAATTAAATAGTTGTGAATATCGTGTTTTTTATATCAAGCATATGGGGGATCGCAATCTGTTTTAAACGAGCTAAAAATTACAACTACAAGTAATGTTAAAGTGATGAACTTTCTCGATGGGATTGACTGGAACTTGAATACTGGCTATTACAAACTCTATCTATCTATCTATCTATCTATCTATCTATCTATATATATATATATATATATATATATATATATATATTGATAGATAGATAGATAGATAGATAGATAGATAGATAGATAGATAGATAGATAGATAGATAGTCATCCGCTCACAGCCTGATTGAGCAATCTGGGAGAATAATAGACTTTGAAAAACAGTAGCTACTCTGGCATGTATAGATAGATAGATAGATAGATAGATAGATAGATCTATATAATCTTACTTGACAGTAAAGAATCAAACCACCCTCATACCATTCTACATAATTCAAATAAATCACTCCATTCTACTAACTCCATCAATAAAGAAATATTTGATAATAATAGAATTAATTAACTAAGCAAACCATAAAATAAATTTAGAGTATTCAGAAAAAATATTAAATTAAAACTAAACAGAAACACTGTAAGCGTAATATAATATGATTATGCATATAAATATAATATGGTTATACATATACCCATGTTTTAATAGTTATATTCAAACGAATATCGTAAGATTTTTCCTAAATTGAATTCATTAGCACATTCACTAATACTAAAAAAATATTTTTAACAAAAATAATGTTAAGAACAGCTGTAGCTACGTTAATAATATCGATAAATCTATATCCCAACATAATATTATATCAAAGAGATACATGTTCCTAACAGATTAAGTAATAATAAATTACTATTATGGATTCTCTCGTTGATTTCGACGTATGAGCGACTAACTCGGTTAGACTACCACACAAAGAATTGTTTAAAGTGGTGAAGGCTTGTGTAGCCCCATCCACACCTTTTGGAATTGCTGATAACAAACAATCGGTACAGACGTCTGCCACAGATCGCATGAACAACAGACCTCAGTTATTTAACCCATAACTGAAGGAACGGGACGGATTAATACCTTTCTCAAAGGTACCAGTACGTAAGTGAATGCAAAGTGTTCGACTGGAATTGTAACTCGGCTCACCGATTTCTCCTTCCAAGCCAACATCCACCACACAGTTCTCTAATTTCTCAATCCGAGCCCATATACATTGCACCACAAAGCACATTTATAGAAGTTTTTAATTAGTTGTGTATAGAAGATAAGTGCGTTTCCTACATTCCATCATTCAACACTCTAATATCATTAACTTCAAGCGTAACACACTTAATACAACATCTTAAAAATAACAGGATTTAGGATTGTTTTTATTGCATTTAATAAAATATTCACCTTTTATTATGTATATACGATATGATATTTTATTATTATCTGAAATATTACATTAAAACGTCTATTTTACTAAAGACTGAATTGTGCGCAATAAATATCTTTAATAAAAGGAATCTTTGACTATCACTTTTGTCTACCACTTGATTCAAGCTTACACTTGTCAGTATTCCATGAAAAACGATTTGCCTAAACAGACAAACTTCTAAAGCAATTGACTGTTTGTGAGCAAAAACACCAGAGAATCGAAATAATTTGTTCCCCACAAAAATATAGCGGAAATGCTTTTATTAGTTACTTATAGATCTATTGACAGACTTTAATTTAATTATTTTTACGACTGAAAGTCAATTTTAAAAATTGACAAAAGTAATCTGAGCACCATTTTACATAATTTTTTACCTATCCAGTAAACAAAAAAATTAGAAACATATTTTAAGTAATCTAATATTTTATTGAATTTAGATATTTTGGCTTTAAAGTTAATATAATTATCACTCTTTTTTTCTGACAATGTCTTGTATGGACATCCGTATTCATAAAGAATGGTACATTTATACACACACACGCACACACATACACAAATTAAAAATAAGTTTTTAACTATTGGGAATCGCTAACTTCTAAAGACCGTTTTATTAAGAATTACAAATATAGTTTTCACTTAATAACAATATCGCCTAACTGGTACTCAAAAAAGTAAAAATTACTACAGAATTTTAAAATATTTAAAATCTTATAAATTATTTTGATTCAATTTTTTAAAAAATTATAACAATTCTTGGAAGAATTCATTTCTTACCGAGATTATTTTTAAAGTTAATAGTGTCTATAAGATATACTATTCGTAAAAGCAATTAAAAAGCTTTTCTAATTGAATAATGTCTTTATTAATTTTTTTTATTTTACGGTTAAGAGCAGATATTCGATAACTAGGGATCCAGTTTTACAAAAGAAATTGACGTTTTAAATTTTCCAAGGAGTTTTGTTGATAAATAATACGAGCATTAAACCAGGCAAAAATAAATTTCTCGAAATTTCATGAAATTAAATGTGGGGTAAAATAGATGTAAAAATTATTTTCTTAATCATTTCACCTCAAGCAAGGCATTACTGACACTGGTTCGCAAGGGGCTACATAAGGGGAGAGTGAAGAAGAAGAGGGACCAGTTACAGGGCGTGTCAGAGAAGGATGGGAATACTGGTGAGTTGTGTGAGATTAAAACGTAAAGGAAGAACAAGATACAGGGGTTGTCGTGGAAAAGATAAGAGAATTATGAGAGTCAAGGGGATAAGAGATGGCAATTGATATTGCATTTAAACTCTTGGAGATTGTAGCTGTCAGGGAAGCAAGTATACGGAAGGGAATGCTATAGACAGGAAGTACGAGAAAAGAAGCTGTAAAACTAGAAGTGGTGGCTACATTTGGCTGTTTTGACCATAAAATAGTCAAACTGATTACTCGAGTAAATTATTGTACAGTAGGAACAAAGGAAGCTGTGCTCGCCATGGCAGAAGCTATGAAAATATTTATAGAAGAGAGAGAGAAGTCACATCTGATTCTTCTTTGGAGCTTGTCGAGAACCCTAAGATAAATAGCAGGAGCGCCCTACCAGATATGACAACAGTATTCAATGCACGGGCGGATGGTTGATTTGTATGTGCAAGATGGACTCAGATGGGAAAAACTACCTGGTCCGACAGAGTGACCCAAACTTCTTAACAGTCGATTTAGCTATTGATTCAATATAATGTCTTCACTTAGATCGTTTGAGAGAGTGAGGCTGAGGAGACGCAGTGTAATGCTTTTGGAGAGAATCTTTATTCGAATTCCAGTTGAAATCCTTGCATTCACTTAAGCGCAAATAGCCTTGGGAAAGGTAGTAATCCGTCTCTTCCTTCCAGTTACGGGTTAAATAACAAAACATATTGGGTTCTATAGTCTTGGCTGGCAACCAGTCTACCCCAGAAAGTAATGGCACCCTACTGAGAGATAATCTTCTGCCCAGTCATTCATGTCTCTTTCGAGTATCACGCATGGTACTTAAGTGACTGACTAATATTGATTCATACTGATAGGGGAAGGAGTGACTGTCTATGGTGGCTGATAGATAAGATTTTTTTCTAGAAGAAACAGTTGAAAAGTAATTTAATTCATTTGTGAATAAATCCTGAAATTTTCATTAAAATCTGGCAATTATGTAATTATTTTTTAAAATTTTCATATCAAGGCGTTTTTAACCGAAAAAAGCAATTAAAATGTTTTATACTAATTTATGGTCACTAGCTAACGCAAGAAAAAATTAATCAACATTTTTATGGTCCTAAAAAGGATAGATAAAATATAATTAGATAATCGAAATATCCTTTGATTTTTTCACTTTAATAATAGCACAAAATGTTGACAATAACACCTTGTTTTATTAAGTTAGAGGCATGTTTTCATCATGCATGCACATTTTTTTTAGAAAATCTTTTTGGGATATACAGAGCTTATATATTAAACAAATTAAATGTTTTATTTTTTCATATATATTTTACTAAATATTTAGGGAAATGGTTTCCCAACACAATACATTAACAAACAAAGTTCACCAATAATCTAATGTGAAGGATAAATCTGGTTCGGAGTTTACTTGAAATAGCATAGATGAAACACAAAGTTACAATTATAGAACACCCAAAGAGAGTCGAACTCACTGATCCAGTGAGATAAGCCTAACTATTACACCACGTCGAAGTGTCTCCGGCGATTTCTTTTAATGATTTCACCCCAAGCAAGACATTCCACTGCCACTATAGCGCAGGGAGTTACATAGGGGAAGGTGCTGAGAGAGCGATTGTATATTGGCAATGTCAGAAGGAGGGTTATAGACGAATAAGGATGTACATAGGAAGAGTGTTTGAGAGAATGGGTGCGAGTTAGTGTGTTAGAAGGTGTCTATTGACCTTACATTTAAACTCCTAGAGATTGTAGCTGTCGGGGAAGCAAATATGCGGAAGGGAATTCCACAGGCGGGAAGTGCGAGAAAAGAAGCTGCTGGAGTAGAAATTGCGGTTACATTTTATCGGTTTCACTGTAAAAGGGTGGGACCTAGTTGCTAATCTAGTATCTCGTGCAAATTCGTACTTAGGGGGCACCAGTGATCTAAGTTCATCGGAGCAGAAGCCGTGGAAGTATTTATAGAAGAGGCACAGGGAAGCCACGTCACGCAGGTGAGAGAGTGACTGCAGGCGGTCAGCCAAGTCAGTATCGATTGCGAATAGTGGTTCTTAACCGTAGCTTACATGTGGCACAAGGCTGCGTGTATAGACTACTCAATCAGGATCAAACTCACTAATAAGTCGTAATTGATTCAGCAAGACAAGGTTACTAGCCATTACTCTACACCAAAGTGATTTACTTAGTATAGCTTAGATGTGGTCCCTTCATATTCCAATGATAAGACATAAGTTCTACTCAGGCAGTTTCTTCCCACGAACCCCTGATTTCTGGAATTGACTCAAAAGAGGATGCTTTCTCGACCACTACGATATTCACCTGATCAAGTCTGGGAACCGGTTATGAATATATATATTCCTGATATATCCGTATAAACTGTGTCTTTTAATCAGTAACCCTCTGCCTAGAGTGGCCATTCGGCTTTGTACATGGTAAACACTACTGTACCATAAGTGTGGTAAAAGGCTGCAAATATGGAGCACCTAGTGAGGCTCGAATTTACCTCTCAGTCATAATTAATCTATCGAGGTAAACTTTCTAAATCTCACACTATGAAAAAGTGTCAGTGAAAGTGAAAATATAAGCAGATATTTCTCATAATCTTTAGAACGGAGATAATATCCATAAATTAACAAATGGAGATAGATAATATCCGTAAATTAACAAATGGAGATAGATAATATCCATAAATTAACAAATGGAGATAGATAATATCCATAAATTAACAAATGGAGATAGATAATATCCGTAAATTAACAAATGGAGATAGATAATATCCCTAAATTAACAAATGGAGATAGATAATATCCGTAAATTAACAAATTGAGATAGATAATATCCATAAATTAACAAATGGAGATAGATAATATCCGTAAATTAACAAATGGAGATAGATAATATCCCTAAATTAACAAATGGAGATAGATAATATCCATAAATTATCAAATGGAGATAGATAATATCCAAAAATTAACAAATGGAGATAGATAATATCCATAAATTAACAAATGGAGATAGATAATATCCCTAAATTAACAAATGGAGATAGATAATATCCATAAATTAACAAATGGAGATAGATAATATCCCTAAATTAACAAACTGAGATGGGTACGTTTATTTATTCCAAAATACATTGTTAGAAAATAGTTATCAGAAATTTATTGACCTGTTTTGCATGGCTCAATTCTTCATATAAGGTAAAAATAACGTATCTTCGATCGAGTAACTTCATTTGAAAACCCCAAAAAGTAAAACCACAAAATGATTTATAAAAGAAAAGTTATTAACAAATCAAGTGTGAAGAGACATTTATATTTCTAAAACATGGGACAATCATTGTCAATGCAAATTTACAATTTCTCATGCTTACTTTAAATAGCGTTTTGAGACATTTCAGATTTTATAGACGCTACTTCTAAATTATACATAACATTCTTCACAATCTTTCATTCTACAAAATACAATGTAACATCAGAAAATTTTGTTACACAAATCAGTTATCGTGCTCTCGAAAGGATTCAGTTTGGTAATTTTATTACAAAAACACTCTGAAGAAACGCGAGTAGATTTCAAACGAACCTTTCCCCTTTAAAAAATTGTTTGACAGAACAACTTGACTTAATAGTGGTTATTTACCATAGCATGCATGTGGCACAAGGTTTCATGTATAGACTACCCTGTAAGAATCAAATCCTCTCGTAGGTCGTAACTGATTCAGCAAGACAAGCTTGTTAACCAAGTTTTACACTTGTAAGCTCATGTTGATGACAATCCCATCCAGACTGTAAGTGATGGATTTGAGGGGCATTTATAGTTGTTCCTGTGCGTGCTTCTACGCCTCCACCTCCAAAACTTTCTTTGATTTGTGCATAAAAAATATTTTAAACTAATTCTAAATATCTTCTATTTTTTAAAATTTAAATATCTATATTCGAACAATACAAAGTTTGTCTCCAAAATTAAACTCCATAATAAATTATTTGCTGGTTCTTGCTTTTCTTGCTTGTTGGAATTTCTCTTCTGTAGTCATTAAGAACTCAGGCCAACAGTCTTATCCTTCTAACTATCGGTCTTATTCGCTTTCTACGGCTGTTTGACAAAGTATTAGAGGAACTCTAAATTGGTTAAGCATCTCAGTTCGTAGGGTCTTCTTTCAAATAAGCAATATAGCTTTAACTTCTCTAGATCAATTGCAGATATATTAAGGGTGATTTCTGAAAGAGCCTATGAAGCTTTTGATAGAAATGGTGAAGTTCGGGCTTTAGCTTTGGATATCGCGAAGATGCTTGATAGAGTTTAGCATGCTGCTTTTCTTCCCAAGTTGAAAGGTCATGGTATTTATGGACACATTTTGTAAAATTGATTCAGTTCTTCTTATCAAATCTTGAAATGAAAGTTGTCTTAAATGGCCACTCTTCTATATCTTTTTCTGCATTAATGCAGGGGTCCTCCCGGGACTACTCCTTGGACCTACGTTGTTTCTAAATTTAAAGAATAACTTTTCTGATGTCATCCGTTCTGAATTTGGTATCTATGTTAATGAAACAACTATTTACTCTTGTATAATCGATTCGATATGGTCAAATTATTAGCTGTTAGAAAAAGATAACTTACAATCTGTTGATAACAGGGGTAGGAAATGTCTTGTTAATTTGAAATCTTTCAAAACGAAATTGCTCTGTTTTCATTGTATAAGAAAAACGCATTTTAAATTCCATAAGCAACGCTGATGCCTACCTCTAGGAGAGTGAATCATTGAGCTTTCTTGTACTAACATTTTCGCTGACATTAAACGAAAGACGATATTCAATAAATTCTTAGGTCTGTTGGTTAGAAAGATGATTCACTATGTGGTTCAAGACAATTTTTCTCGCCAAAATCACCGTTGCATGTATATGTAAGTCTATCATTCGTCCTTGCCCGGTCGGAGGAATACTGATTTAGAAAGTGTATGGAGTAGAGATCTTTCCAACACTCCTTAGAGACTTATAGTAGACACTGAGGTTAACACCGGGTAGCGACAGTTGTACCATACTTAAACACAATTTTCAGGGTTGAATATGCGTTCGCCACACGGTGTTAACCTTAGTGTTTCTTTTTATAATTGCACACCTTCTATCACGGAAGTTAAGCACTTTTACAGATAAATATAACATATCTTAAACCTATACTTTTTATATACAAAAAAAAAAAAAGAAAAGAAGAAAAATTTATAAGCCAATGCGTTTAATTCCTTGAGAATCTTTATTAAGGTAAATATTTCTCAAGGAAGTAAACGCGTTGTCATTAAGTGTTTTCTTTCTCTTTTTTCTTTTATTTTATATTGTTTTTAAAGATATATTAATAACTGAATTTTGTTTTTACACATATACGCATACAAATACACACACACTTACGCACAACTATAGTTTGCAAAATAAACAGTTACAGAAAAACAGAAAATACATGAAATATAAACACAAATAGGAGTTACAATAAATTAACGTAAATAAAAGTTAACCCAAATTAATTGCAAAATATAGAGGATAATTTTCTAATGTATTTATTTTAGACTGAAAAGAGACTATACAAAAATAGATGGAGTAAAAATGCAAGTCTTATTTCATGTATACTGCGTTTTGCACACTAAGACGTTTGCATAAAAAATAGATATAAAACATTTAACATAAAACGCAAATGATTTTGATAAGGAAATATTAACGCGAATAGTTACCCATGTATCCAATAACACAGATATAAGACCCTTGTTAGACACACATCAGTTAAACAACATATATGCGTCATCAATACGGCCACCTATCCCAGTACGAATTCTGTTTCTTTTTTTACGAGGATATTCCTCTACTTATAAGACAACGTGCCTCTTCAGTGCTGTGAGACGATCTTTTGGCATAAAAATACTTTTTGTATCTTTTATATCGTTTCTCCCTTAACTGTTGAAAGGTTATTGAACCAGATAAGTAAAGAAAAGGTGAGAGGAAGTTTGAGAGAGAAAGGAAGGGATGATTGAACGAAGAAAGGAAAGAAATGAAAAAAAGAAATTGAGAATAATAAGAAGGAAAAAAATGTATAGAAATATAATCTAGGAAAGAAGAAAAATGGTTCAGAAGTTAATACGAAGAATTAGTAAAATAAATAAATTAAAAGAAAGAAACTGGAGAAAAGAAAGAGGGAAACGAAGAATAGAAAAAAGAAAAATAGAAAGCGGAAAGTAATAACAAATAAATAATTTAGAAAGGGAAATATAATTCGATTGCCAAATTAAGACATTCAAAAAACATTTCTTTTAATTCAAATAACAAAATGGGGTTGTGTGTTGTAGGTAATGGTTTGGAATGAAAAATCGGAGAGTTCAAAGTTCAGGTTGGGTTCGTAGCATTCATTTAAGCTAAAATACCCCAAGTAATGTTATAAAGTCATGTCTTCACCTGTAGCTACTTTTTCTTTCTGTGCCGTACCCTTTCAGGACGTAGGCGATCATGGACTTCCACTTGGCTCTGTCTCTTGTCGCACTAATTATTTTTTCTCTTGGTATCTCTAACCTTCGCTCTGACATCCATTTACTCAGACCTAACAAGTACGTCTCGCGCTGCTTTTCCCTGTCTCTCCCTCCCTTTATCAGACCTGTGAACATTAAGTTCTCTAGGCTCCCCTTCCTCGTTACACGTCCCAGGAATCTCATTTGTCTCTTCCTGTTATTTAGTATGAGATTTCTTCTCGTTTGTAACCTTTCCAACACCTCATCGTTGCACACATGCCTGACCAAGGGGAACCCTCAACATTCTTCTGTAAAACCCCATTTCTGCTGCCTCAAAACTCTCCTTAATCTTTGATGAGATCGTCTGGCATTCACTTCAATACAGAAGGATAGATATCACATAGCGATCCAGCATTCTTTTCTTTAATTCTAATGAGATTTTCCTGTCTTTCAGACCTCTGATTTAGCTTCTGAAATGTGTCTTTGGCTACGCCAATGCGTCTTTGGATTTTCATGTTGAACTTTCCATCTTCTGTCAAAAACAGGACAGACTAGTTCATCGGCCTTGGTTGTCAATCCCTCAGAAAAAAAAAGGCAATCTACCGCGAGAAGTTTGCCCAGTGAATAATGAATAGAAAGAGTCATGACCACCTAAGACACTTAACTGACATAAAACGAACATGATCTAATAATCTTGATAATTGAATTTCTGAAATCTAGATTCAGTTAATTGGACATTGTAAGATTCTAAATAGTTACTGCCTCGGTGATAATTCCAAATTGTTATGTTTCATTTAAAGCTGATTGATTTTGCCTGACTTCATTTAAGTGTTTAGTTTTCCTTGTAGAGCTTCTTGCTTTTAGTTTACTGATTATACCGTTTCCAAATCCCCATTTTCAATTTATATGCATCGCGTGACTTGTTGCTTCTGTGGCGTCTCTGGACCCCAACCCACGCTATTACCTAAAACAGTGCCAACGAAAAGATTAAAGTATTTTTAGTGTTTGTTTCATTACGAATGACAGCTTGAATTCTAAGAGACAGAAAGAGAACTGATGTCACAGCATTGCACGTCACAGCAACCCTCCGCGGGTGGTCTTAGCCGGTCACAAACCTGGGTGTAGAAGGCATATCGATTGGTTCTTTTTTTATTGATTAATTGTTTCTCGATCTTTTGAATCGTTTTTTAAATTTTATTTGCAAACAATTTTTGTCATTCGTTCTGGACTTCTAGTAAGACTAAACTACGCACTGTTTTTGAGAGCCAATTTGTCATATTTTTTAAGGAAGACTATCCGACATGGGGATTGACAAAAAGTGTGGAAATACTACCTGAATTTTTGCAGTCACATCAGTCTTCACCAGTTTTAATTGGTTGCCTCACGTCTTTCTGAGTTTACCGCTTCTCTATTTGACATCTTGGAGTGCAGTGAATATATTTTTTAATCATTTCACCCCGAGCAAGGCAGAAATGTCACTGATGAGCTGGGGGCTACATAACTGTAAAATGATTAATTAGAAAAGAGTGAGGAGTACAAACTAGTTAGAAAGGAGCAATAGAAAGCTGAGAATGCAGGTGCGATGACAGATACATAGGTGGAGAGAAAGGGAAGGATATACGGGGGTGGGGAGAGAGCTAGAGTCCAGTGGTTAGTAGATGAGTATTGACATTGCATTTAAATTTCTGGAGGTTGTAGCCGTCAGGAAAGCAAGAATACGGGAGCGAGTTCCACAGGCGGGAAGTGCGAGAGAAGAAGCTGCAGGAGTAGAATTGTCGTCTGCATTTGGCTAACCTGACTGTGAATGGGTGGGACCCAGTTGCCAGTCTGGTTGCACGAGTAAACACCTGTTGAGGAGGCATCAGTGACTTAAGTTCGTCCGAGCAGAAGCGGCTAGGAACGAGAAATCGGAGAGCTGAGTTCGAATTCTAGTTGACTTAATTGCATTCACTTACGCGAAAATACTCTTGGGAAAGGTATTAATCCGTTTCTTCTTCCTACAGATATGGTTAAATGGCAGGAAAATGTTCTATAGCCTTGGTTAGCAACCAGTCTACTACAGAAAGTAATGGCAACCTACTGCGGGAAAATATTCTGCCCAGTCAGTTACATATCTTTCGAGACATGATTGCCCAAGCGTGTATCACGTATGGCACTTAACTGACTGATCCTGTAGTAACGTTGTGAAGATCTGGAGCTGAAAATTTCCTCACTAGCCAATTCTAAAGTCAGAATACTTTTCATCATTTATCAATATGTATAGGAGATATAAAAAATTTATTTTCGTAATTTTTTAATTGTGAATTCTTCATTTTCTTGATGAATACGCATTTTAATATATTCTAGGAATTCCATTTTCTGTTAATGTAAAAAAAATGGGTTGAATTTGTCTAATTTGTATTTCATGAGATTTTATGGGCGGTCGTAAGTCCGGAGGTCGTAAACCCGGGAGTCGTGTAACAGGTATGTCGTTAAGTTAGGAGTTACTGTTGACAGATTTGTTTTTTGTAACTTACCAACCTTTAGGGAGTTATTCAAAGCTAGAACTTTTTTTTTAAATATATGGAGATAATGGTTTAGTGATACAAGTTTTATTAATTAACTCATAGCTGAGTGTGAGTGGAGGGAAGAGTTGGGTTTTTATATTTTCCAAACGTGTTTGCGAGTAAATGAATATAACGAAACCAAACGAAAATTGGAACTTGGGTTTTCGATTAATAAAAGCGAACCATTATCCATTACACCGTCCACTCATACAAGCTTGCTGCACCTTATATTTTTTAAATGTAAGCCGCCTTGGTTTCACAGCAGCGGAGTTTTAAAATATTCATATTGAGAGTAGAAGTAGAAGTAGATTTTTTAGCTCCTTCGTGTATCATCAAGAGAAATATTTTATTTCACTTCAGCATCCCCTTGTATATAGGAAATATTTTTCCTGTTTCTTTTAGAAAATCCCCCCCACCACCACAAAAAAAAAAAAAAATAGAAGCAAATTTTCGCTTTAGAAATAAATAAAAAAACGTAAAATAAGGCTTATAAGAGCAAAATGGGAAATACCATTGATGATTTTGCTTTCGGGAGAGAACATTTTTTTTCGTTTTCCAAGAGAATCATAAAATCTCTCTGGAAGAATAAGGAGGTTTATTATTGGTCGAGTGGAATTACCAAAAGTAAAAAAAAAATAATAAGTTGTTTGTTTCCCTTTTCAAGAGCTTAGAGAAGTTGCTTGCTGTTTAAACGTATAAATATGATGATGAAATTGCAGATTGGAGATAAGCACATTTGTGTTGTAGGATTGGCGCCTTCTCCGACAGTGCCAACGCCCAGTATTTTACTCCACAGCCACGACTAACCCTCTAATCAGATCATCATCATCTTGATGGAGCAGCAGATCGATACTTGGAGCGTGATGAACATGATACGGTCAGGCTGGGTTGAGTGGCTTGTTAACAGAGCGAAATGGACAGGGCACCTGTAGTACTTCATTGACGCCGGGATCAACACCTCTGTTGTTCATGGGTCTAACAGGAAAAAATATACATATACAAAGTGTATAGACGCACAGACAAATAGACCTTCAAATGAACTAATTTTGTTTGTATCGTTAATATAGATAGATAGATAGATATTCCGACAATACTTATATATCTATCAATGGATACGCATACACACATACACACATACATACAATTTCACACACACACATACGTGTGTGCGTATATATATATCTATATATCTATATATATATATATATATAGGAAAAACTACTAAAAAATTGTAAGTTAAAAATGTATTTTTGACAGTATTTATTTATTTATTTTTATTATTATATATATATATTTGATATTTCAGACAGGCCTCGGCCTTTTCGAATTTATTCATTCAGACCATGATAATATTTACTTATTTATTTACACACATCCATGTATGCAGACTCAGTTGGACCATTCTATATATGCAGAATGAAAGAGATAAATTTCATATATAGAGGCAAATTTATATGAATTCGTAGAGATCTTTATATAGGTATATATAATAAATTATAAAGTGTTATTATATATATAAAATAATTATAATTTATTTTATATTATAAAATAATATTATAAAGTGTTATTATATATATAAAAGAAACTACATAGAGATTTCCCAAATAGTTAATATATAGTATAGTCCAAGGACACACAGAGGTGCAATGTCGCACACGAAGACAAATATCATTTATCAGAATATTCAAAATAAAATAAAAACTACTTCTAGGTACGCAACACCTTCAGATGAACTAATTTTGTTTAGATAGATAGATAGATAGATAGATAGATAGATGCCTGACTGAGATACAATTGAACAAAGTGTGGTAGATAGATTAAAAGTAACAATCAAAGTAAATTATAAGTCTGTGCACAGATTTGCCCATAACCTAAGGCAGATGTGTAAGGATACATGCATGCACCTGTCTCTCTCTTCCGTTATATATATATATATATATATATATATATATATATATATATAGTCATCCGCAGACAGATCTGTTTCGCTGTATCACAGCTCATCAGTATGGCTAGACTCCGATTGCTTTTAATCCAGAATTGAAACCCGACCGAATTGGCGTCTACCTCTGGGCTATGGGCGCTCGGTAGAAGAAGGTATATATATATATATATATATATATATATATATATATATATATATATATATATTTGTATGACGGGAAGTGTAAAAAAATTCATCGCATCAGTTTTTTCTGCACCCACATGAACATTATGCTTAATATATATACATATATATACGTGTGGGTGGATACGCGCTACCATTTGCCTACTCGGCTTAGATATTTCCATTCACTAGATTATAGCAAACATTAGGCCAGTCAGCTGTTTATAATGTCTACAAAGGATTCCAAGTAAATTACGAAATTATTTTTGATTGACTCCCGCCTTTTCTCTTCAATTCCCTCAGCTACGATATCTGCTTGTTTTGTACTCAATATTCATTTCCCTAAATAGTTTACATGTATAGATGTTTTTCAACAGAAACCATAAATTAGTTTTGCTTTCATTCAGCCACTTTAGAACGAGGATAGCTTCGGGCTAATGGTTAGCGTACTCTTTTTGATCGGTCATTACTACTTTGTAATGTCTTCAGTTCTCATAAAGTATTACTAAGCAAACGTCATATTTTTAAAGCGAGACAATCAAAGACCAGTTCACTTTAGAGCCTGTTTTGATTTTGATTTTTATGTTAAACATGAAATCTTAAGTTTTATTACTAGTTACACAACCCTAATCCGAAGAAAGATACTGTGTGTTGCTTCTACTTAGTCTCGTCAATAATTTGCTAGATAAAACAACTATAAAAATAAAAATCTCCCTAGATTGCTTTAGTGATAACACCACCGGGACCTTGTTTCCGATCATAGGGTTATCTTTCCCCGGATGATTGAAATTTCACGAATTCATCCGCACAATCCTTAACTTTCTTTCTTTTGCATGCATACCTGCGTATTTTCTTAATCCTATTTTTTACTAGCAGTATAGCCCGACGTTGCTCGGGTGTAATGAAAGCTTTAAAATTAATCCATGATCCTGCAGCTCAGACTCTTTGGACGTTGACACGAAAGACTAAAAAGCAACAGTTGTTTCCAGTTAAAGAGAAACCGTAGACTGAAAGAAAAATGAATGGATGTAAGTCAAATTTTGATTTCCTGGTATCGATATCAAATAGGTTTTTCATCGTAAACTGAATTTTGAAGGTTAAATAAGTTCTCTGAGTAAATGGTATCATGTCTGAGATTAAGAACTACAATTATACATACTTAGAGCCAAACCCAAAGCAAAAACTAAAATAAAAGGGCTGAAAAAATACAGACATACAGGCAGATAAAGACACACACACAAACATCTTGCCTTTTATATATATATATATGTGTGTATATATATATATATATATATATATATATATATATATATATACTATCGATTTTCTGCACTACTGTATGAACTGCAACCTTGAAACTTCTGAATATCGTTTCTCATGTCTTTGTCTATATGTGTATCAAATTTAATTAAAATCGGACCATTCCAATCTATAACCGATATTTATTGGAGGTACCTTAACACAAAACCTAGCTAAGAACACTCGCAGACGCTTATAGTACAACTGTGTAAATTTTCAAGAAAATCGGTTCAGCTCTTTCGGAGTCTATAGGTTCAGCTCTTTCGGTTCAGCTCTTTCGGAGTCTATAGACACACACACACCCACACAGACTCACACACACAGACAAAGTTCCATTTTTCAATAAGTTTAGATAGATTTACATAAATGTAAAAATACAAAATATCGCCTTGATGAAATAGACTTCCATTTCCTTCATCTTTCATTTGTGTGTGAAAAATATTTTTACCATAGCTTTTAATCTCACCAGGAAAAGAGCAGCAACATATGGTAAATTCCGTCGGGGTTACCATATGTTTCGCCATTGGTTTTGACAAACTAAATTCAATCCTGGAACAATACCAACCAACACCACAAAAATTTCTAAGTTCTCTTATTGAAAGAGAAATTAGTTTTCCTAATTTTTTTACGCGGGAATAAAAAAACATTGACGATATTCGAATATTGTTCGCTAGCACTGAAAACTACAAAGAAATTGTTGAGTGGTTGGTCTACTTGTTTAACGGCATATCAACTCCTTATGGGTCAAATTTAATTTTCTTGGGAACTTTGGTAAGTCTTTTTTAAAAATCTACTGCTGATAATTTTTTTTTTCAATGAAAATGTATCGCTGGTAATTTTTTATATGAAAATGTATTGGTGGTAATTTTTACTATGAAATATATTCTTTTATATTTTCATAATATTTTGGGAGTTTACTGTTTGCTCATAACTGGGAACCTAACTGCTAACACCCCGGGTCAAGGTGGATCTGGGAACAATAGCAATTAAGGGATGGTTTCATGCACCTCATAACTTCCCAATAAGATATCTAGCTGCCGGATGTAGATTATTGTCATCCTCAGGAGGACAAAAAAAAAAAAGAAAAAAAAGAAAATACTTAATTACATTTCTGTTAGAGCGAAAAAAGACAATCTAATAAAACAGATAATAAATTATCATATAAAGAAAAACATCTAAATTCTACAGCAACATAATAAATCTCCCTAACCAATAACTATGTTCCTGGACATGACAGTCAACTGCATCCGGTAGCAAGGCCTCTAATTGGGAGGTTGTGAAGAGCATGGAACCACCTCTTAAATGCTGTTGTTCCCATGTCTATCCTGACCCGGAGTGGTAGCACATGTTTGGGTCCCAGCTATGGGCAAATATTTAACCCCCAAACGAATGTCAAAACACTATAAAAGTATAAAAATACACTTTTATAGAAATATATACATAAAAATAGATTTTTATAGAAAAATAAACATTGTTGAACGAAGAATTTTAGCAACAAATTATTTTTGAATAAAAAGTTTTAACATAACACATTGGAAAACATTATTCTTAGTAAAACATTTTTAATACAAACTAAAAGACATTTTCAGTTTTCTAAAATAAAAAAAATAAAAAAGAATAAAAACAAACAATGTTCATTAAAATTTTACTAAATCTTCTCAGTATAACTGAACATTAATAAAAAAACAAACCTTAAGACCCCACCTTTTTCGCATGAAATAAAGTGTTTATCTTATTTGTGATGAACACGATATCTTCAGCTTTATATGGTAAACGCTTCACAACATTTCTAATGATTTCAATCTTTATTTTGTTTTCTCGTAAACCATCGGCTTCATTACATTTATTTACGCACAAATACCCCCTCGGTAAAGGTATGAGTTCCATCCTCTTCTATGAAATAAGTAGTAAGACTTGCATCTAGAAAAATAATTGTTATTCAAAAAATGTATTGAAATATTCGCTTATTACAATATTATTATTACAATTTGAAATAGGTGTCAGTTTTAAACAACCCATAAATCGTTGATAAACCTTTTAAAAAATTGATCAATCCATCTCATAAAGCTGATTTTCTATGAATCTTTATTTTTTCAGAAATGCCTCGTCCAGATTTAGGTTCCTTTCTTAAGAAAATAGTGAGCAAATATAACCGTGTTGGTGAAGTGAGATTGCTTCTTACAGAGAGAGTAACTATTATGCCTGATTAATAACAAACTAAATGATTTTATTAAAATGTTCTTGGCCCGGAAATGGAGACCCTGCCAAAATAGAAATGTTAAAAGTCTGTTGCTTGGTTATTTGGTAAGATTCTTGGAAGTTCGTCGGTTCAAGAGCTTTTCGGCATCCTCTGTTATGTGTTTAAGGGAGAAAAGAGAGAATCTATACAAAATGTGACAGAATCTGTACAAATAACAGACAGAATTTATATAAACTCCAGAAGGAATATCACAGAAATGTGGATCATGGCTTCGACCAAAAAAGTACAACATAAATACGAAGTTCTTTATTTTTAGGTTGATAGATATCAAAAGATGTTTGAAATGCTTGTCGAAAAAAAAAAAGAAGGAAAACGTTCGATACTTCACTTGACAGGTAAACAGATTATTCAGTCTGTTCAGACCTTAGGACATTTTAAGTAGCAGTTAGCATATATATATATGTTTCTGACATAGATACTGCTATTTATTTATTTATTTTTTTTCATGTTCGTATAAGTATTTTCGTTTCTGATCAGAAGTGTGTAAAAAATACTATCCAAATGTTCTGCATGCCCGAGCGCTTTCGGTTGGAACTTTTATGCATTATCAAGGACGATTTTATGATGTTTTTATTTTTAAATAAAAATGTTGGTTTTTCTATGTAAGGGTTTGAAGTTATAGGAATATTTTATTCTTCAAACACGGTCAGCAGATTGTCGTCGTGTTAGTAGTAATATTAAGTGTTTTCTTTTCCTTTTTTTATTTTTTGGGCTTTCATTATTGTCAATATTTTTTGACATGTTAATGGAGTATTGTAGGTACCTACCTACAAATGGACTCGTCCACACTTTTATAATATGGCTACCAACTCTGAGTGGAATGACTAGCGAATGAGTGAGTCAGGGCACCTGCGAGAGAAAGTACTCTCCAGTTCACGTTTACCTTTGTACTCCGTTTTCCGAGAATAAACTATTCTACCTTATATCCGAGTCCGTCATCTTTCTGTGGCCTTCGGTCATAACATGGATCTACTTATTATCACTGTATTTTCTACTAGTATATTTCAGATGGAATTTCGCATGTTTTCATGGTTGCTTAAATAAGCCAAAACTGAGGTATAGCTACGTAAGTGTACGTGTGTCGTTTACATAGACATGTAGTAGCATGAACAATATAATTATTTATGTGTTTAGTTTGATCCAGAATACAGTGACTTGGGGGCGTTTGAACTCGTAAATAATGTGGTTCTCTGTAGTTTTGACTTTGTTGATCTGTTGCTATTTATTATGGTGGTGTTAGCTGTCTTATTTTTTTTTTTTTTTTTTTGTAATAGATAATTTAATTTTCTTATTCTGGTCGACTGGTGTTGTTTATTTCTTTATTATATTTTTTGAGAAAATTCATCTTGCTTATCGTTAACATGTATTTGGCTTTGCCGAAGATAATAATCTTATTGCTTTTATCTGTATATTCATTATTGCTATTATTTATTTTAAAAAGAAATAGTTTAATTTGGTGGTCGATCAGATAGTTATGAAACCCATTGTTAGCAAGCGTCTGTTTTACATTATTGAGTTCTTTAAGAAAAAGTGGACGAGAGGATGAATTCTCATGCGCCCTCTTTAGGAAATTTTTTATAACTTCTATTTGATAACTAAGTAGGTATTCACTGTTAAGTTAAGGTGGCAAGAGGTTCTGCAAGTGGGTGTTTTGTATAATGAAGAGATAAATGTGTTATTACTGAGGGCCACGAAAGCATCTAAGAATGGGAGTCCATTTTTTTAAATAATTAATATTAATTTACAGAGTTTTTTCGAATGTACTTTTAAGATTATCAATTTATTGTTTGCTTTTCATTAAAATAAAATACCGTCTACATAGCAAACAAATATTTTGTATTTAGTAAGATTTTTAAACATCGTTTTTTACGTGGGACATGTCGTATCTGAAGAAGCAGGGGCCGAGTGGATTTCCCATACTAACACCGTATTGCCATTATAGTCGTAGAAAGGGAGATTGTTTTAATTTCTTTAGGAAATAAAATATTCCGATAATTTAAACACATACATAAGCACACACACATTCATCTAAAAAAGATAATTATGTCACCCTTGATAATGACTAAAAGAATAGTCAAAAGCGCTCAGATACTGAGAATATTGTACAGTTTTTACACAATTTGTATCTGGAAAAGAAAACACTTGTACGAACACAACAAAAATTAAATTAATAAAGCTTGATCCCAGTACCTTCTGAGTCGTCTTTAAAGAAACATGTATAAAAAAAGTGACTGCTGCATAAATACACATATATATATATATATATATATATATATATATATATATATATATATATATATATATATAACTTTAATCCAAAAGGAAAAGCAGGTAGGTAAATCACAAAGACCCTATCCTAATTAATATTAATTACATTAATATTAAAACTGATCAATGTATAATTTATATTTAAATTAGAGGGCCAATTATAAAAAGAAATAAATTCCGATGTTTAAATCAGTTGTATGGCCATTTCTACATGAAATCCCTAAGAGAAATCTATTTTCCTTGAGAAAAGGCTGATAGGACCCATCATTTAAGTTACGGGTAATATCTAGTTTACAATTTTAAGACTGGAAGAACTCTTTTTTTCTTTTTTCTTTCCTTTCTTTTCTTTTCTTTTCTTTTCTTAGCTTACTTCCCTGTGAACCACCCCTTTCCACTTTTTACTTTCCCCCTTTTTCTTCTTTCTTTCCTTTATCCTTTCCCCTTTCCATTTCTTAGAGTCAGACAAGGCTAAATTTCCACTTTCAACTCTCGACTCAGTTTAAAAGTAAGGGTTTTCAAAATTCTAAAAATAAAAACAGACATAGATTTTTGTCTGCTTTCTTTTTAATCCCACCCCTTTAATTTTTCAGTGATGTATATTTTTTTTAACTTCCACCGGTGTAATATCTCGTTTTTTTTTTTTAATCATATCACCCCGGGCAAGGCGGTAAGGCCACTGGTGTGCAGGGTTTACGTAAGAGTGATAAGATTGGAAAAGAGAAAGCCGGAAACCACATCCTAAACATGGATCAAAGGATGAGCCTCTACACCTGTTCAATAGACGTGGGTGGAGTGTGAACCGGGCGATAGTACAGTCTATCTACTCCAATTGAAAAAAAAAAAAGGAAAAGTGAAAAGATTGGAAAAGAGAAAGCCGGAAACCACGACCGAAGTCGAAGGAGAGTGTACCGGAAACCCCTTCCTAAACAAGAAACAAGGCGATCACCTCCACTCCTGCTCAATAGAAGTGGGTGGAGTGTAAAACCGGGTGATGGAGGGTACTATCTACTCCAATACTAATTATAATAATAATAATAATAATAATTTAAGTTTTAACTTAGTATAAGTCAAAACGAGATTTAAACGTAAAAATTACTTACAATAGCAAAATACTACCCCTGTTAAAAAATACAAGCAAAATAAAGACAAAAATTAAAGACAAAAATTAAAATAAAATAAAAATCGCAAATCAACATACCAAGAAGGTAAGACAGACTGATAAAGTTGAGCAGAAATACCGAAGTAGGATTCCGTTCTGTAATTTTCACAGAATATTTTCGTAGTGACCTGCCATCTTGGATTAGTTGAAGTCCAGAGAGAGAGAGAGAGAGAGAGAGAGAGAGAGAGAGAGAGAGAGAATGAAAGAATGACTGATGCTACACCACCTCTACCCTTAAGAATTCCTTCAAACAGCAAAACCACTGTGAAGCCGAAATGAGATTTAAACGTAAAAATTATTTACAATAGCAAAATACTACCCCTGTTAAAAAATTCAGGCAAATTAAAGACAAAAATTAAAGATGAAAAAATTGACTTTTATAATACAGAAGTTGCTGATGATACATGAAATTTCTCTTAGGGATTTCATGTAGAAATGGCCATGCAACTGACTTGAACATCGGAATTTATTTATTTTATTATGTATATATATATATATATATATATATATATATATATATATATATATATATATAATTCAGTTTGTTTTTTTTATTTTAAATTAATATACTTTACATTGCTATACAGAAATGTCTATGTTTAGAGATATACCTCGTCAACAAGCAACGTTAGTTTATTTTTATGAAAATGATTTTCATTTGAATATACGAAACAATACATTTGTTATTTATGGATGTGGGAAGTATATTCAGTTTAACCAATCAGAAAGATGATCGAATAAAAAAAAGAACAAATACGAAACGTATCTCCCTGTAACATGTTTCATTTCTTTAAAAGCTTCTTAGGAACTGAGAGACAAATAAAAATAAAACACTATACTACCATTTTGTTATTTGGGGCTAGTTCTTATTGGTCAGTTATGCCTCACGCGTATTAAAGCAAGAGATATGCTTAAATCTATGTAGGCGAAATATTTTGAAGGATAAATTATATAATAGTGTATACTATGTTTGTATAGAAACGGTGTCTGTTTAGATGCATGCTAGACGGTATTGTTAATATATATGTGTGCGTATTAATACACGCGTCACGTGTATTAAAACAATAAACATTTTTTTAAATATATCTGTGAAGAACATTTTGTACACTAATGAGTGTGATGTGGGTGTGTGTGTTTATGTAGAAACGCTTGTCTGTGTGGGTGTATGCTGGAAGTAACGTTAGGTAATAAAAGTGTTTATGTTTAGGTGTGTGAGAATAAATCTGTAGAGGACATTTTCTATTAAGTCGTTGAAATGTAGCGAGATGTGGTGATGATTTTGTATTTAGATAATTTCTATCTATCTATCTATCTATCTATCTATCTATCTATCTATCTATCTATCTATCTATCGGGCATAACTATTAGGCCACCCAATGTTTTTAGAAGAAATTATGTATTCAATACTATTTTTTGTATTTATTGTCAAATAAAAATAGAATGGTTCTTTTGTCATTATTACTTTGCAAAATTTTACAAGGCAAGGAAGCAAACATGAACTCGTCCGAATCATTCTGTTTTTCTATTTTTTCTTCATTCTTTCATTGATGAAACTGAAATATACGTAATTATTAAATATTTATAAATTCATTTTATGCACATATTGTTGTGCAATTTTAACAAAAGAATCATTCTATTTTCATTTACAATTATTAACTTGGCAGGAAATACTAAATAAAATAGTATGAATTACATCATTTTTGAAAACACTGGGTTGGTGTAATAATCATGCTCGGTACTACACACACACACACACACACACACACACACACACACACACACATATATATATATATATATATATATATAAATGTGTGTGTGTCTGTCTGTCTGTGTGTGGGTTTGTGGGTGTGTATCTGTGTGTGTGTGTGCGTGTGTGAGAGTGAGTTCATTTCGCTTCAAACAAGGCGATAATGACTGTAAGACACCGCTGAATGTGAAAGAAAATGAGAAAACCTGATGACCCTGGCGAGGACAAATGACAATAAAAGAACAGTACTCAAGAAGACAGAATATGGTGACTGATGTTGTGTTTAAGATTTTGATGATCTGTGGTGACAGAGAAACAAGAAACCGAAAAGCAGTCCCAAAGGTAGAAGAGAAAAAAAAAAAAAGAAGCTATTAGAGCATAAGGCTACACCTAACCATTTCAACAGTAAAGCGATGAAACCTACTTTCCTACCTAGTAGTACATTTAAATTCACCCGATCAAGGTACCAAGGAAGAGAGCCCATTAGAACAACTGGTATGAAAATATTAACAGAATGTTTAGAGGGAATCCACTTCAAGGGAATGAGAAAGTGACAAGTCGAAATGGCAGTCATGATTGATAACATTAATGACTTTACTTCGGATGTTCCTGAGAAACTTGAATCAGGAACATCATACTATATATGACAGCAATATTCAATGCCCGATGTATATATATATATATATATATATATATATATATATATATATTGCTGCATCAACACACACACACACACACACACACACACACACACACACACACACACACACATATATATATATATATATATATATATATAATTCTAAGTTTGCATCTCTCGATGAGGCCTGAAGAGCAAGAGCGAAACCGGTTGCTTCGTTTTTAGAATGTCTAGTAATATTAAGCTGCGCACATTTATTTTGAATAAATATTTTACCTATAAAAATATTCTTAATATATATATATATACTATTTTAAAATCAAAGAATGTATTGTTAGTCTCAAAGGCCTTTTAGTCCAACATCTCATTAGTTCACAAATCATCTACATTTGTCTCTGTATATATTATGTATGTCACGGACCATCCTTCACAAATCATCTTCATATGTCTCTATATATTAGGGGGTGTAAAGGACCATCGTTCACAAATTATCGACATATGTATCTGTATATATTGGGTGTGTGTGTAAAAGACCATCATTCACAAATCATTTAGATATGTCTTTATATATTAGATAGGGTGTAAATGGTTCTATGGGTTTTAGTTAGAAAAGAAGACAACCTTTCAGTTTCTAGTTTTCGAAATTCTGTGTTGATTGCAAACGTAGAAGAAAAACTAAGTGATCTCCGATAAAAAACGTCGTAAAGGAAATCGAGAACAAACGACTAACCAACAACTGATGCGAATTACATTGAATAAGTAAAATATCTGAAAAATGTTCAATCAGAAGATGGAAAATATGAAACCGAAATACGAACGTGCATAGAAATAGCAAAATATGCATTCCCAAAGCTAAGCAAAGTAATAAGAAATAGGAAATAACTAAAAATATTTAATTTATATGGAAACAAAAATAACAAATAATCAGAATTCAGGAAAAGACAGATGAAATTTTCTTGGACATATAATGAGGAAGAAGTGCTTGGAAAACTTAATCTCCGAAGTTGTGCGAAACGGGAGGTTAGAAGCCACAGACAAAAGGACGTTATGGAGAACTATGCTACACATAGCAGAAAAATAGAAGCTCGGTCCTCCCAGTCATTACCAGGAACTGCATAGGATGTGTCTAGCAAGTGCTATATTTTGAATTCGGGGTTTTTCTCTAGACTGGCTGTCAGTCACGGCTAAATATCACAGCAGATGCAGGTGAGATAGATACATGCATTTCACAAAGCGTTTTATTATTGGTTAGTTGGTAGCTTAGTTGATTATGTTTAGCGACATATCAATCTCTATAAATTAGTTAATACCGAAATTTAGATATTTCCTACGCAATTTTATGCCTTCAGCAACGGTTATGTTGAACACAATTTTATGCTTTTAACTACAGATATTTTATATTTTCAGAGTAAACGTTTTCTTTAGATATATACTTTGTAGATGATAAAAAGTATTGTTAATAATTTCTTTAAAAATTATTGCTATTAATTTCATTCATGGATATCGGCTCTGAAAGAGAAGTTGGAGAACCAAGTTCGAATTACAGTAGAGCTTACGCACAAATATCCCTCAGAAATGTATTAATTCATATCTTTCTCTAGCTATGGGTTAAATAGCAGGACAGATTGGGTTTTATAGCCTCGGTTTGCAAATGGTCAACTGCAAAAAGTAATAGCAAACTACTGCGGGAAAATCATCTGCCAAGTCAGTCTTGTGCCTTTAGCATAATCGTTTATTACGTATGACAATTAACTGATTGAATTTCATTATAAAAATGTTGGTAAATTTTATAAAAATATATTGCGGAGAATTTTACTTTAAAATGAATTTTATGATTATTAATATTGATTGTCATTTGTTTATAAAATGTATTGTTGGCAGTTTTATAGGAAAATAATATGCTGATAGCAGTTCTACTATAAAATGTATTGTAGGATATAAAATATATTGCTGGTATTTTTCTTTCAAACATGTATTGTTGGTAATTTTACTATAAAGATAGATTGTAGGTAGTATTTTTTTTTTTTATAAATATGTATTGCTGGAGTTAGTAATTTTTATATAAAAATGTGTTGCTGGTATTTTTTAATATAAAAATTTATTTTTTATATTTTTGGTAGTTTTATGATTTTTGTTTGACTGTTACTATATAGCTGGGGCCTTAACAGATGCTATCAACCCGGGTCAGGATGAACAACAGCAATTAAGAGGTGGTTCCACGATGTTCAAATCTCCCAATCTCTTGATCAGAGGCCTTGCTGCCGGGGCTACTTTATCGTCATGCCAAAGACTACTCATTCGGGGTCTTACCTCCCTGTAGAGGTACAGCCAGTGTATTTTACTGCCCAACCGACAGGGCTCTGAAATTTATTAAAAAGTGAATGTAACAAGGTAGGCAGGAAATTCGAACTCAGCTCACCGATTTTTCTTTCCAAGACGCTAACTGCTACATTACCCGAATATATATCTTATATTAAGTTAATGCTCACAGAACCTGAAAGCTTTGGACATTCGAGAACGACAAATATTTTCATTTATGGTTTGAGGTATAAATAACATAGAAATGAATACAAGAGTCACTTTAGGGAGGATCTTGATATAAATCCACTTAAATCCGAAAGCCGGTTGATAGCTTCACACTTAATGGACACCTTATACTGGATGCTTTTAATTTAATGCAATACAAATGAATAATGCCGGTGCATTAAATATCAACTACAAGCAAAAATCTCCTCCGCAGAATCTAAGGCGTATTCATTAGCGTATCCGTCATTTCTCGACCGATACCTCGTGAGTAATCCTTCCGTTTTAAACGGAGGTCAATGTTATTAATCAATTTTTATTTTTCAATAGACTTCAGTCTAGAGTCTATTATAATTTTATTACTTTTCTTTTATTAAGTAAAGTCATTCAGATTAAGCGGAATAGTCAAGCATGCCTAGATGACGTTCTCTTCAGAGATTTTGAGTTTCCAATAACTTGATGAGTTCTGTCATTTCTTAAATGGCGGTTTTGTTGCGTTTTGCGATGATACTTCATTCTATGAATTTTATCAATGTATTTCGATCGCAAAATTAGCATCAGCCTTATTCTATTGGAGTATGATGTGGTACAGTAGATATTGGCTCGGAACGAGAAATTGGTGAGCCGATATCGAAGTCTAGTAGAATTTCTTGGATTCAGTTACGCGCAAATACTCTTAGAAAAGGTATTAATCTGTCTCTTCTCCCTCCAGTTATGGGTTAAATTGCAGGATAGATTTGGTTATGTAGCTTCTGGTTGATAACCAGTCTACCGGAGAAAGAAATGGCAACCTTCTGCAGGAAAATATTCTGTCCAGTCAGTAATGTCTGTTTGAGACATAATCGCCCATTGTGTATCATGTATGGAACTTTATTGATATTTAAATAGTTTTTCGTTTTAAGTCTAGCGTATTTTTCTGTCTAAACATACCACCCTGAAGTGAACGTTTATTTACATTTTCATTATTTGTATTGTATTGAACCAAGTACGCAATAACTGAAAAATATGTATTGTACAATGGATACAATAATCGAAAAATATGTATCATACTTAACTCGCAAGACAGCTATTTCTCCATAAAGATAAAAAGATATGAAGAAAGCGAGATGTAGTTCTACAGAAAGAGCCTGCGGATACCATGAATCAAACATGAGAGTGACGACAAGGTTTTGGAGAAAATGGAAACAAAACAAAAACAGGAAACTTATACTTAACATCGGAAAGTTGAAGTTTCTAGAGCACGTAATGAGGAAGGAGGACTTGGTATATTTGATACTCACAGAACAGATTGAGGGGAAAAATTCAAATACTACACAGCATAATTGATGAGCTTCAGTAAATGAATGGTAGAAAAGAGCTTGTGAGAAATAGAAAACAGACAAAATTTATTAAGGGCTACAATAGCTATAAAGATGTGGAGGGTCTCTGGTATGACGGTAAACTGCATCCGGCAGCAAGGCCTCCGATTGAGAGTTTGTGAGGAACATAGAACCACCTCTTAATTGCTGTTGTTCCCAAGTCCACCCTGACGCGGAGCAGTAGCACCTGTTAGGGTCCAAGCAATGGGCAAATAGTAAACTCCCCAAACTGGGGTCAAAACATTATGAAAGTAAAAAATAGACTTTTATAGAAAAATATACATTTTTCAAGGAGAAAACTATTATCATAACACATTTTTGAAGAAAAAAATTATTAACAGCAATACATTTTTGAATACAAAACTAGAAGAAATCTTCAGTTTTCTAAAATAAAAAAAATAAAAATCTGACTAAAACAAAACCTCATTAAAAATTTAAAAAATACCCTAAAACCCCACGTTTTTGAAATTAAATAACCCACCGGGGTTGATATGCCAAAAAAAAAAAAAAAACTCAAAGAAAAAATGTGGAGGACCATGATCGCCTACGTTCTGAAAAGACATGGTACATGGAGTAGGTCTCTAAAGCTTAGTGGATAGAAGAATAAATATAGTGTAATCTTTTAAATAGCTCAGTGTAGGATTTTCTTATTGCTAGCATGTGTTGTGCGTGTTTGTTTTGTTGTCGGGAACGTGAAACAACCCGAAAATGATCCTACTGCAACTAAACAAAGATCAGTCATTGTATATTTCTCATTTTATGAATGAACTGTCTTTACCAATGTGACCTGACCATGCAGCCAATTCATTAATACATTGAGACGTCTTATCTGAATTGTTCTATGTCATGTTTCTCACTGATTTTGATTTTCTCTTCAGCTGTTTCGTGTGTAGCGTCTGTTACAAGTGAAATAAGATTGTAATTGACACATAATCCGTTTTGACCGCATGGAAAGACAGAAGACTAATATCACAATAGAAGTTTGATTTGAGTGACAAAAAGAAAGCATAAAAAATGACAGAAGAAAGAAGAAAGGAATAAATAAACAAAGAAACTGAGGGAGAAAAAAGGAAGACAGGAAGATAGAAAGCATAAATTAAGAAAACGGGAAGAATGATAAAAAAATCATAAACGAAGGAAGAAAGAAAGAAAATAAAAAGAAAGGAAAGCAAAAAGAAAGAGTAGAAAGAAAAGAGAAAAGAAAGAGGATAAAGAAAAGAGAAAAGAAAGCGAGAAATAAATAAATGAAAAAATAAAGAAAGATAGAAAGAAAGAAAGTATAAAAGAAGGAAGAAGAAATGAAAAAGAAAGACAGACAGGAGGGAAGCAAAGAAAGGAATCAAATAAATAGAATAAGTAAAAAAGGAAGAAAAAAGAAAGAAAGAAAGAAAGAAAGAAAGAAAGATAACATGAGAAGGTTCTCGTGCATTTAAGAAAAATGATAGCCTGGTCAATTTTGAAACATTTAATTTGTACACTCTTACTTTAAATAATGGCCTGTATAAATATTTCTGAATTTTACAGCAATATTTAAAGGTGTTAAATTCAAATCTTCAACTATGTAATAGGGTAATTTTTACATGAATGTTATAGTCGAAGAATTTGAAATGGGAGTTTTCAATAATTGAAGTAAGAATTATATTTCAGGAAAAAAATCAAATGAACACTGACCTTTTCACGCTTACTACTAGTTTTATATATTATACAAAAAAAAAGAATTTTTTTCTTAGGTGAAAATATTTATCTGTAAAGTCATCTTTATAGTTAAAATCATACGTAAATTCATCAATGATGAGAAAGAAATATAATTTGAATAAGAAAGCCTTCATTAGTTACAAAGAAAAGAGTGCTGAATATTAGTCTACCTATATTGCAATGCATCCTAGACAATCTCCTTATAATGAAGAAGAGGTAATTTGGGTTGTATGGAAAATTAAAACCGATTTTTAATAGAGACTATAACAAAAAACAAAATTATGCCATTAAATATTTATTCAACTACATACAAATCCTTTTTTGCACAACCTTTCTTCATTTTTTCTTCAACTTAAACTTCTGTCTTCCCAAAATCTTTATGGTTCTTCGGCACAGAACACATTAAGGTAATTTTTCTATGTCATTCAAAGAATATAAATGTTTACTGTTAAGATTATTTTGCAAGGACCTGAATAAATGAAATTCTGAACAAGCAATGTTTGGTGAATGTGGTGGGTGGGGTAACAGATCTCATCCACACTGCAACAATTTTTGCCGGGTCACCAAAAAAACGTGAGGTCATGACGGAAAGTAAGACTTATTCTGTTCTCTAATTCCGGGTGTTTTCCTTGAATTGCTGCATCCAATTCGTCCAGTTGCGAGCAGTACTTCTCAGAATCAATTGACTGGTTATTTGTAAGATTCTCATAACATAGTATTCCTTTCCAATCCTACCAGATGCACAGCATGACTTTTCTTTGGATAAAACCTGCTTTTGATGTGGTTAAAGTTGGCTCATGTTGCTTACCCCAGAATTTTATTACTGAACATTTTTGTAAAAAATTCATTTCTTATCACTAGTCACATCTAAAAGATTCTTTTCACTCAGTTCATGTAGTACCCAAGCATCGTAGGCAGCTGAGTAGCCAAGCTTCACTAATTTCTCATGGATTGTGTCTGTGTGTGCATCCATTATCTATAGACTTCGAAACGGCTGAACCGATTATCTTAAAAATTTACACAGTTGTACTATAAGCCTTTGCGAGTGCTTTTAGCTAGGTTTTGTGTCGATGTACCCCCGATAAATATCGAAAATCGATAACCGAAAAAATCGAAGGAATGGCCAGATTTTAATCAAATTTCATACACACATAGACAAAGATATAAGAAACGATATTCAGAAGTTTCAAGGTTGCAGTTCTTACAATAGTGCAGAAAATCGATAATATATATATAAAAGGCAAGATTTTTATGTGCGTGTTTATCTGCCTGTATGTCTGTATTTTTTCAGCCCTTTTATTTTATTTTTTGCCTCGGGTTTGGCTCTAAGTAGGTATAAGTGTAGTTCTTAGTCTCAGCCATGATACCATTTACTCAGAGGACTTATTTAGCCTTCAAAATTCAGTTTACGACGAAAAAAACTTATTTGATATCGATACCAGGAAATCAAAATTTGACTTACATCCATTCATTTTTCTTTCAGTCTACGGCTTCGCTTTAACTGGAAACAACTGTTGCTTTTTAGTCCAAAGAGTTTGAGCTCCACGACCATGGATTAGTTTTAAAGCTTTCATTACACCCGAATAACGCCGGGCTATACTGCTAGTATATATATATATATATATATATATATATATATATATATATATATATATAGGAAGCATATAATTTAGGAATGTTTGATTCAATAATTCAGACATATTTTGCTTATTTGTTTGTATAAATTTTCTGGTATGGTGATTAAAAACTGTAAGATAGGCTCTGTAGGTATTTTAATTAGTTTTATTTTCCCGAGTAATTTCAATCTTATTCAACATCATCTTCAGGAGGCGGCTCGTTAAGAGATAATTAATGTAATTGTCCCTTATGAATATCTTGTGGCTTAACTGTTTCGATTTTTGAGTATACACGTAAGAACGCGACGCCGATTTCAAAATTATATGGTTCAAGTGAGGTAACTTATATATTTTTGTAATTTCTATAAAAATTACAATTTACATGTTTCAAACTATTGTTTTGGTCCTCAAATAATTTAGATATTTTTAGTATTTACTCTCATAGGTATATTAGAACATTGTTACCATACTCATAATTACTTATGTTTAGTGTCAGTTTTCATTTTCTTAATAAAGATGGCTTCGTGAATTTAAAGTTTTGTTTATTATTTTCATGTTGTAATATACATGTATTGTCAATTAATATTTCCCTATATGGTGAATGTGGACATTTCTTCATTTATATGTTGTGTAATCGATGATCAATCGGACATATGTAGCGTAAGCTTTCTTGATAGCATTGTTTTCGTGTGACCAATATACACTACGTTTCAAATGAAGTTTTCTACAGTATAATGAAAATAGGTATATGTAAAGGTTGCATGAAACTGTATTGTTCTGCGCAACAGGAAACAAAAGATGGCCATCTGCAATATTAACACGATATAGAAAAGACTATGAATGAATGTCACCGAATCGTGCAATTATGGGCCGCAAATGTGACTTGATCGCTTAAACATTTGAACTTTAAAAGCCAAATCTACTTTAGAAATATGCCCCCACAAAAAAAAAAATGAAATATACCACAAAACGGTGAAAAGATTTGTTGCAGATCCAACAAATGTACGTAAAAGGGCCGATAATGCTAACTCGAAGGTTGTTTCCAACGTTTTTTTTTGTCACGAATGAAACATGAACGTGTAAATAACCATGGCCTAACGATTCGAGCTCTTACAGGAGGATTGACGATGAAACTCTATTCAGAAGTACTCCATATCGTCTTCCAAAAAGGTTGAGACATCAGTAATACCAGTGATAAACAAAAGTACACATCTGAATCCGTTTGAAATGGGCAAAAGAAATAGAATAAGTAAAGAACAAGTAGGAAAAAGTATCTTTAATCTAACATGCTTCACAAATACTGACGTTACCGATATATTCATCTTGTCAGATTCCGATACATACATACACACACAGAGACACACACACACATCTTGTCAGATTCTGATACATACATACACACACAGAGACACACACACACACACACACACACACACACACACACATATATATATATATATATATATGTATATATATAATTTTTATCCACTTCATACTCAGTATTCAGAAAATAATACACGTATACGAAGAAAAGAAAAATAGAAGGAAAAACTTCACAAAATTACCTATCTGTCGGAAAATGTACATAAAAGGGATTGCTTCTTAAATACACAGTTATATATATATATATATATATATATATATATATATATATATATATATATAAAGAGAGAGAGAAAGAGAAAGGGAGAGCGTGAGGTAGAACAATTTATCTATACATATATAATGACAACTATATCAGTCTGTATATATACTAAAAGACTCCATTAATGTGTGTGACCAGAACGATAGACACATATTCTGTATGAGAATATTCATCATTCACTTTGTACAAGTTTCAGTATAAAATATTTGTCGATGAATAACTTAGTAATACATCTATCTATCTATCTATCTATCTATCTATCTATCTATCTATCTATCTATCTCAGTGATTGCTTATACATACATATTTGTAGATAAATGCACACTCATATATATATATATATATATATATATATTGGCCCTCTACTCTCGATTTCCAAACACTATGCACACCACCACTAGATGGTAAAAACTTTTGATGACGTCTATGCATAGTTTATCCTCGATATCACCAATAATCCTTATCTTATCTTTCAGCCGTTGAATTGTCGCTGGTTTGTTGTCTTAGACCTTACTTTGAGATGACACCAAAAGAAAGAAATTTAATGGCATCAAGTTGCACGACACGATCATTGTGACTAATTGACATCACCGTTTCGAGAGATGATGCGACCCGGGAACTTCTCATTCAATAGAGCCATCGTTGCATTTGGCTGCGTGGCGTGTGGCGCCGTTCTGTTGGAAGTACAAATCTTCGACAAGCATTCAATTCAGGCCATAATTTCTATGGCTCAAATAACATGATCCTATAGTGTGATCAATAAATTTGTACCAATAACACTATTTCACATATTGCTAACTTCGATCACGCTTAACGGAGCACTCTGTACATCATGATCAGCAATTTGTTTAATCCTCAGTACGCGCACCCCCCCGGTCTCGATGACTTGTGACTTTCTACTTGCGCAACAATTGACAGTTCTGTCAATCCAATTTTGCTCACAAAATTTCGGTATAATTTTAGAATACTTTTCATTTAATCAAATTTACCCCAAGAAAAGCATTATATGAAAAAATTAGAATTCCGAACATATTATGAAGGAGCTAGAACAATAGAAGTATAATCAGGAAGACATTGCATTTAAAGTTTTTAAGATCAACCTTGACCGGAAAATCATCTACATGAAGAAATTAATCTGTGAATATGAGAATAAAAATATAAATAAACATAATATAGATAAATTATTCAACCAAACATGCTTGAGTGAAGATATGCTACTTAGAGATACATATCTCTGATATATATATATATATATATATATATATATATATATATATATATATATATATATATACTTAGATATACGTATATCTCTGTGTGAAGGCAAAATGAAACAGTAGCATTAAGAGCTGGGAATTAGTAGAAAAACATCTGATATTTTGGCATGAAACACATCTCAAATTTTGTTCATTTCGTTTACCAATGTCACGTCGAAAGAGTGCGCTTTGTTTTAACAGCACCGTTCCAACTTCGTGCTGCTGTCTTTTCTTGTTTCGTGATGAGAAGTCGTGTTTTAATAAGAAAAAGAACATACAACTAAATGTAAAAGATTACGAGAATCTACACTCTCTCAAATGTATTTGAGGAAATTATGATATGCAGATGAATTGTTTCATTTTTAGCTGAGTCTTTATAGTTCCAAGAGTTGCTTGAAAAATTAATATTATTCTCTTATTTTTGTTTCTTTTTCGTTTAATACTGTAAAGTTATTACCTATGAAATCACTAACTTGGTCCAGACGTGTAATCATCGAGGAAGTTAAATCTTTGAAAAAAAAAAAGAAAAGAGAAACATAATCATTTTGGGATACATTTAACCTTTTTTTCCGGTAAATCACTTCTTCGCCCCGTACCGATCTATCTTTACATGCTAGTGAACCCGAAAATGCCTTTTGTATAGCACGGCTGAAGCGTTATATTACAATAAAATATTAATTGAAATTAAAAAAATCATAATGAGCCAGGAAGATGAGACTATTATGAAGTTTGTTCCACATTTACTTCATTCTTATTATTTTGACTAGTCGTCCAACTCGTCAGTGAATTGACATACATGATAGTCGCTTGGGCGATCATGTATCGAAAAAGACATAACTGATTGGGCAGAAGATTTTCCCATAGTAGGTTGCCATTACTTTTTGCGGTAGGCTTTTTGCGAACAAAGGCTAGAAAACACAATCTGTTTTGCTATTTAACCCATAGCTGGAGGGATAAGAGACGGATTAATAACCCACATCCGATGCACTACGTTCCACCAATACAAGACCTAAAAACCACTCAAAGTAGTGAGTTACTGACCGAGTTTGTTATATGAACGTAAGTGCAGATTATGAGGATATGTAGAAAAAATAACGGTTAATCTGAGACTTGAAGACGTTACGAGTGTAGTGATCAAGGAAGCATCTTCTTGGGAGTCTGTTGCGCAAAATAAGGGTCTTTAAGAAGAAGCTGATCGAATGGAACTTTGTTACTACTGGAATATAAATGAAACTGGGATGATTCCTTTCAGTGCATGTGACATGGTATGTCATAGATGTGAAGGTCTGAACTTGTAGCACGAAAGAACATCACTCGAATTAGCGTTAGGGTAGCGAGAGATTTGCGAGTTTTTGTTTGTGAGAAAAGGGTTGTATGCTTGAAAATAGTTAATAACTCACAAGTTTGCTCTAGACACTTTTGAACTTTACCAAGACAGAAAAGTGAGAATCGGGCAGCTCCAGCCCGGATATGTTAAAAGTGCTCTATTATTGATCTGATCTGGCTCTTGTTAATTTAAAGCATAGCAATAGAAGTTGGATACTTTCTGCAGTGATACAAGGAACCGATTATTTTTCTTCTTTAGCGATGGATTGCATATATGTTACACTTAACGTCTAGGTTGAACTTATATTCCAATAAACGTTGAAGGCAAAGATTCTCACTCAAAAAATAAATAATAGTATATGCGAATGGTTCTTTGTTGTTTTTAAGCAAGTCATGTACATATAAAAATGATCTGGGTATCGCCAATGAATGGAAAAATCCTTAAAGCAAAGAAATAATTGATTGAATTTTACGGCTTGTCAACGTTTTGCAAGTTATTTAAACCCACAAACTATTTTTTCAGATTGGAAGATAATAATTATGTTACTAAATAATAAGTACTACTAATAATTATGTTACTAATACAAGTACTACTAATAATTATGTTACTAATACAAGTACTACTAATAATTATGTTACTAACACAAGTACTACTAATAATTATGTTACTAATACAAGTACTACTAATAATTATGTTACTAACACAAGTACTACTAATAATTATGTTAAGCCAATACAAGTACTACTAATAATTATGTTACTAACACAAGTACTAATAATAATTATGTTACTAACACAAGTACTACTAATAATTATGTTACTAATACAAGTACTACTAATAATTATGTTACTAATACAAGTACTACTAATAATTATGTTACTAACACAAGTACTACTAATAATTATGTTACTAACACAAGTACTACTAATAATTATGTTACTAACACAAGTACTACTAATAATTGTTACTAACACAAGTACTACTAATAATTATGTTACTAATACAAGTACTACTAATAATTATGTTACTAACACAAGTACTACTAATAATTATGTTACTAACACAAGTACTACTAATAATTATGTTACTAACACAAGTACTACTAATAATTATGTTACTAACACAAGTACTACTAATAATTATGTTACTAATACAAGTACTACTAATAATTATGTTACTAATACAAGTACTACTAATAATTATGTTATTAACACAAGTACTACTAATAATTATGTTACTAACACAAGTACTACTAATAATTATGTTACTAACACAAGTACTACTAATAATTATGTTACTAACACAAGTACTACTAATAATTATGTTATTCACATAGTACTACTAATAATTATGTTACTAACACAAGTACTACTAATAATTATGTTACTAATACAAGTACTACTAATAATTATGTTACTAAGACAAGTACTACTAATAATTATGTTACTAATACAAGTACTACTAATAATTATGTTACTAACACAAGTACTACTAATAATTATGTTACTAACACAAGTACTACTAATAATTATGTTACTAACACAAGTACTACTAATAATTATGTTACTAATACAAGGACTACTAATAATTATGTTACTAACACAAGTACTACTAATAATTATGTTACTAACACAAGTACTACTAATAATTACAGCTACTAACACAAGTACTTACTAATAATTATGTTACTAACACAAGTACTACTAATAATTATGTTACCAACACAAGCACTACTAATAATTATGTTACTAATACAAGTACTACTAATAATTATGTTACTAACACAAGTACTACTAATAATTATGTTACTAACACAAGTACTACTAATAATTATGTTACTAATACAAGTACTACTAATAATTATGTTACTAACACAAGTACTACTAATAATTATGTTACTAACACAAGTACTACTAATAATTATGTTACTAACACAAGTACTACTAATAATTATGTTACTAATACAAGTACTACTAATAATTATGTTACTAACACAAGTACTACTAATAATTATGTTACTAACACAAGTACTAGTTTCAATAATTATGTTACTAACACAAGTACTACTAATAATTATGTTACTAACACAAGTACTACTAATAATTATGTTACTAACACAAGTACTACTAATAATTATGTTACTAATACAAGTACTACTAATAATTGTTACTAACACAAGTACTACTAATAATTATGTTACTAACACAAGTACTACTAATAATTATGTTACTAATACAAGTACTACTACTAATTATGTTACTAACACAAGTACTACTAATAATTATGTTACTAACACAAGTACTACTAATAATTATGTTACTAACACAAGTACTACTAATAATTATGTTACTAATACAAGTACTACTAATATTACGTTACTAACACAAGTACTACTAATAATTATTAACACAAGTACTACTAATAATTATGTTACTAACACAAGTACTACTAATAATTATGTTACTAACACAAGTAATACTAATAATTATGTTACTAACACAAGTACTACTAATAATTATGTTACTAACACAAGTACTACTAATAATTATGTTACTAATACAAGTACTACTAATAATTATGTTACTAACACAAGTACTACTAATAATTATGTTACTAACACAAGTACTACTAATAGCCAAATAATACTACTAATAGCTGGGGGAAGTGGATTTATTCCTTTCATAAATGGCTTCTGCTCCGATGAGCTTAGATCACTGGTGCCGCCTAAGCACGAATTTACACGAGATACTAGATTAGCAACTAGGTCCCACCCTTTTACAGTTAAACAAATAAGATGTAACCGTAAATTCTACTCCAACAGCTTCTTTTCTCGCGCTTCCCGCCTGTGGAACTCCCTTCCACAAGTCTGCTTTCCCGACAGTTACAATCTCCAGGTGTTTAAATGTAGGATCAATAGACACCTCCTATCACACTAACTCCCAACTATTCTCAGAACACTCTCATCTACCCAACCCTCATTCTCGGTATCCTTACCCGCCTATCACCCACCCTCTGACATTTCCTATATTTAATCAGCCTTTCTCCACTCTACGTAGCCCCCTGCGCAGTAGTGGCAGTGACATGCCTTTCTCAGAGTGAAACGCTTATAAAAAAAAAAAGTATATTTGTGAGTAAATGAATATAACGAAAACGACCTGAATTGAAACACGGCTCTATGATTTTTAAACAAGAGCCGTTATCCACTACACCATTCGTACATCCAAGCTTACAGCACATGGTATTCCGAGGTTGTCATCTATCTAGAGACTGACCAGGCTCAACGTTGCTTAACTTCGGTGATTGTACGAGAGCTAGTATTTCAACGTGATATGGTCGTAAGCCAGGACAAATTGTAAACAGAAACAAATAAAAAGTATTTTTGATTTTAAAATAATTTGAAACTAAAATAACTGTTTTCATGATATGAGTCAAGCAGAAAAACGTATTTGGCCGTACGCTGTGTGTGCACATGAAGTGGCGGTCACCGGCGTAGAAACTGGGATTCGTATGTGGATTTCATATTCCGACTGAAGTCGTTTTCAAACTGTCGCACTAATTTTCATACAAATAAAACTTGAAAAGATATGGATCCTTCTCTTCTCCCTCCATAACCCCTAGCATAGAAGACTAGGTTTTCTAGCTTCATTTGGTATACCCTCTTGAACAGTGTTTCTTAAACGATACTCACAGAATACTCATGTTCCTCAAATAGTAGCCTGGTTTGCGTCAATTAAACACAAGAGTAATTTATGAATTATTTTATATCTAAAAATCTAGAGACATCTAGTACATGTGCTATTTGACATTTTAAACTGAATGCTAAATTCCTTAATCTTTAAAAAGGGGTGTAAAATCCTTTCCCTTTTGTCTTCCTCGAGAGATTTACATCAGTCATTATCGACTTATTTAAAACAAAAATGCAGATTATTCTTTCATCTCTTTAAATAAAAACTCTTCTTTGGGAATGCTAAACCAAAATTTCATAATTTCAAATTCCATGACTAAGAATTCTTTATTAAAATTCAAAGTGTTCCCAGAGTTTTAGCTATTTCTACAAGGAAGACCTGAAGTAAAACACTAGCCTAGAAAAAGTACAAATCGAAATTCAAAATTAGTCCGCCCTTTCTAGTCTTGATAGCGCTCACGATCTTTTATGGCGTCTTGTAGATGACACTTTATTTCCAAAAGACACGAAGTTTCAAACCTATTGCTAATCCACGGCCATCTTCTGATGATCCCCACTCTTTAGCGCTAACAGTTTTGACCATCATAGCTAAAACTTACATGTTACTTCCACAGAGTCAAACCACGCTTATTTTTCCCGTATTTTTATTTTAAAGAGACAGTTCCAATCAGACAGCTTTTTTCTCAAGAGAAGCTAATTTGTGGAACAAACTTCCGCTTAGATGCTTCCTGAACACGACAAGCTTACTACCATATCATGCTGAAACTTAGTTTCTTCTCTGAACACCAAGGTTAAACAACAACGATCCTGGTCAATACTTAGATGTGTATTGGCTTGAGAATACCTGGTACTGTAAGCTTGTATTTGCAGTTTGCTTAATAGATAACAGCTTGCATTTTGGAAATCAGAGAGTCAAGTTCAAATTTCTATCACGTTTTTATATTCACTTATGCGCAAATAACCTTGAGAAAGATATGAATCCACATCTATACCTTCTGATTATGGGTTACATAGGACGTATTATCATTATTATTTTCAAATAATTTAAAAAAAATATTTACTGGTTTTACTGGTGTTTAAAAGGTTGGTAAATCGTAAAATACAAATGATTTAACCAAACAACCAGCCAAATGATAACAATCGTTATCATTTCAAACCCAGTGTCAATCGCAACCTATACCTACTTATTATCATTATGTTAACTTTCTTCACTGACCAATAACATTAATTCAACTTTCAGTCAGTTACTCTCTACCATAGCTGAACTTTAGTAAAAATAAAAAATGGAATGCTAAAAATACAATTTTTATTCAGACATTTCTCGCGTAAAGTACCATATTCCGGAATGAATTTATTTTTTATTTAAATTTTAATCCTTTCAACCCAAGCAAAGCAAAATGCCCCTAGGATGCAATGGGGTAACTGGGAGTGAAAAAGAACAAGACTTTAATGAAAAGAAATGAAAAGAAAAGAAAAGAACATGTTTCAGGAAGACAAAAGATTAGGATTGACGTTGGATTTTTGTTCTTTAATATGGCAGTGAAGGCTGGAAAATCTCATTAAACATAAAAGAAAGATTTAAAGGTGGTTCTACAGAAGGATGCTGATGATACCATGGACCGGTCAAGATACCATATAAGCAGCGATAAGGTTTTGGAGAGGAGACTTATACTCATCAGAAAAAAATAACTGAAGTACCTGGAACATGTAATGAGGAAAGAGTGTTTGGAGAATCTAAAACTCTAGATTAGATAGAGGGAAGGAGAGACAGGAAAACAATGCATAATGAGCTTGAGCAAATGTTTGGCGGGGCGTGGTTTGGATTGGGTAACAGTAGAAACATGATTGCTTATGTCCTGAAGGAGCACGAAACATGGAGATGAAAGTGGTAAGGAAGCAAGAAATCGGAAGGACTTTCCACAGGTGAATTCCTTGAGTTCACTTACGTACAAATACCCTTGGGAAGGTATTAATCTGTCTCCTTCCCCCAGTTATGGGTTAAATAACAGAACAGATTGGGTTCTATAGCCTTGGTTGGCAATCAGTCTACCGCAGAAAGCAATGGCAACCTACTGCGGGATAATCTTCTGCCCAGTCAGTCATGTCTTTTTCGAGACATGATCGCCCAAAGCGTCTATAACGTATGACACTTAACTGACTGACCACCTTAAGTTTATAACGAGGATACATCTTTTGGGTTTATTTTACCGCATTTCTTCTCTATGAAATATTTGCTGCAGCTACATAGTTTATGGGAGTGCAGTTTTATTTTTTATTCTCTCCTCTCAAAGCCATCTAAGTATGAACAGAATAATAGTATTTCTGTTAAATATTCATTGCCTATGAATATGATTATAGTAACTTCATTCATCTTCTCTTTCACGGGTGAATTGCAGGAATCCTTAAATTATTAATAACAAAATGAACAATAGCAGTAAATGAAATATAATTCTTCTGAATTATTATATCAGTATTAGTCGTCATGAAAACATTGGCGGTAACTCACTCTAATGATTACATATATAATGAGTGGCAAAAAACTAAAAACATACAGAGAAAACAATTATATGTCAATATTTCTGTCGTACATTTAGCGTGTGAACAAATATAGAGACGTTAATATTAATTGAAAAATGCCAACCACTTAATACTTCAAATCAGGGATTCCCAAAGAGGCGGGTATTTTTTTGGTAGTGGAAAGAGGAAGAGGAAGATAAATGTGTGGTAGATAGAGATGATGGTTTGAAAAAGAAAATACTAATAGAGTGGGATTAGAACCAAGTAATTGTGTTTCTGTTTCTTTTACAAAAGTTGTGTGTCGACATCTAAGATCCTTTATTGAACACTTAAGCTTTACAAAGATAGTTATACGCGAACGCATGGTTTTATTTAATTTTTGCTACCCGAAGTAAAAAAAAGAAAAATAGGAAAAAAAACAAACGATTTTTTTGATATTACTGGAAAGTACACTCGAACACGCCAGTTAGTCAGCCACCCGAAATCTGTAGGCACCGATTCAATAGATTTGTAGGTAATGGCTATATAATCACGAATATTTGTCTGACAAGATCTTATCTCATGGAATTCAAGAAAAGACGAAATGCATGTCTATTGAACAGGTTAAGAGGCTCATCCCTTGTTCCCTGTTTAGGATCTGGTTTCTGGCTTTCTATTTTCTAATCTTCTCACTTTGTTTTTTTTTTCAATTGGAGTAGATAGATTTATCTATCACCCGGTTCACACTCCACCCACGTCTATTGAACAGGTTAAGAGGCTCATCCATTTTTCCCTGTTTAGGATGTGGTTTCCGGCTTTCTCTTTTCCAATCTTTTCACTATTGCGTAGCCCCCTGCACATCAGTGACGTTACCGCCTTACTCGAGGTGATACGATTAATATATATATATATATATATATATATATATATATATATATATATAATAGCTGACCACTCGTATTCGGGGATATCCGTCTACTAGGGCGGCTAGTGCTCAGACACACTTGTGTTTGTTCAACACCTAGGGAGCCAAACTGTGGTTTATACTGCAACTATGCTGAGCGGACCTAAGTTTTAGTTTCTAGGAGAGAGCACGGTATGTAGGATAAACAACAGTCTGAACAAAGCCAAGATGCTCAAACCCTCGGTCACGATGACTTCGACCTATCCCAACCATCACCGACTCCTCAAAGGGAGCCGCCTACCCAATTTAACTCAAAAGTCTTGGGTCAAACTAACGTATTGTTTTCAGGCACTTTCTAAAGGTGTCACACGCTGGGATCGCCTCCTCTAGATTGATCACACAAGAAATAACCTCCCTGACAAATGGCGAGATTCCGACCCGAGCATAATACAATATATATATATATATATATATATATATATATATATATATATATATATGTAAGCATGCGGTATAGATATCGAAGAATCTAAAGGAGTATCCTGTACTTAACGTGGCAGAATAACTCTCTAAGAGACCTCTAAATATATATGCATATAAATACATATAAGAAAAAAATAAAGGTAGACACATTATTTCATGGTAAATCGGAAGTATAGGCCTATTTCAGGCGAATCAGCATCTGCTTCCGTCTTTATTGTATATAAAAATAAAGACGGAAGCTGATGATGGTTTGCCTGAAATAAGCCATACTTCCGATTTACCATGAAAAATGTGTCTGCGTTAATATTTTCTCATATATATATATATATATATATATATATATATATATATATATATATATCCTCTACCATTCTGAAGATGTGATTTTAATCTCGAAATCCTAATGTATAATAAATAGGTAATCCTCAAAAACTTCTTTACCTTCCTTTATTTTACTAAATGCATTGTGACAGCCTTCAAGAACTAACCATATACCCAATATACACAATGCTTCAAGCAAATTACAAAACTTTACTATATATATATATATATATATATATATATATATATATATATATATATATATATAAAGCTGTTAGATTAGTCATTTTGAATTTGAAGTATACGCAATACCCAGAAATATGTTCTCACATTGATTTGGTAAATAGGGGCGAGAGATGCAATGTGGGAGCAAAAAGAAGCCAAAGCTAGAAAAGTTTGGGAACCACTGGCCTAAAAAAATATTTTCAGAATAATTGTAGCTAATTTGCTCAGATTTTCTTCACCGTATTAGTAGTAATAATATCTTTAGCCTCCCTCTAGGAAAAATAATATCTTTAGCCTCCCTCTCAGAAAAATTTGCCATAGCACTCTTTGGTAAATGTCGTTTTATGTTACAAACAAATATAAAAAGCTACTGATGTGAAGGCTTCCATGCTTTCTTAGTTATATTATCAAATGAAACCGAGATGTAAAAGTTGTGAATGGTACTTATTTTTACAAAATATTATTGCTGTCTGGAATATCCATGTCGGTCGTGATTTTTAAATTTACCAGTCCAAAAAGACGTCTTGCTTTTTTTATATCAGCTAATTAAAAATGATGCAATCGTGTCAAGGAGAAATTATTTGAAAAATAAATGACACTATTTATTTTATTAATTCATGTCTGAATATTAAGTCTAGTCGTTTCGATAATGTCAAATTGACAGCTTATCTAAAGAATGAATGACAATCTATTGTTAACTGGGGTTAGGAATTGTTTGTTAATTTTAACATCTCCAAACAAAATAGTTTTTTTAATCTTCTGAGAGAAGGATTTCATAAACATGGCTCAGGGAATCATTGTTTTCCACTTATATGGAGCTTAAAGATTGAATAAATTGCTATGTCTGCTGATTGGAGAGTTAGTTTCCTGTGTCGTTGCTTGACAATTTTCCCCGACAGAATCTATCTTACATATATGTCTACCGTTCTTCCATACTTTCAATATTGCTGCAACATTAGGTCTACAGTTTCTGTTATATATTTAGAGAATCTTGGTAAAATTCAAAGAAGAATCTGCAGTGTTACTGGTCTTGAACTGGCATCTCGACTCCAGTCACTTTAGCGTCTTTTCTATGAATATTTTCTCAAACTGTTCTGATTAACTTACTTTTCAGGTGCGTAAACTTTATGAATTAATGATTGGCGGCAAGGTCTCATCATTTTATACTTGAAATTACTAGATATAACCGTAAATTCTAAGTTATGAATTTCTACCGCACTGCTTTCTCGTGGAACTTTTCTTCAAAAATTTAATTGCAATGTCAATCGTTATCTTAATTCCTGTTTGTTTATCATTCTATCTCCTTAATAGTGTTTTTTGTGTCTCATATTCTTCTTTAACAACCGATAATCCCTTTCGTCTTAATTGCTTTGCTGTTTTGCTTGGGATTATATGATTAAAAAATGTCAATTAGTTAAGTGTCTTAAGTGATACACGATTGCGCGAATATGTCCCTTTCGATCTATGACTGGCAATGCAGAAGATGTTCTCGCAGTAGGTTGCCATTTCTTTCTGCTGTAGAGTGGCTGCCAACCAAGGCTATCAAACCCAATCTGTCCTGCTATCCAACCTATAGCTGGAGAGAGAAGAGATGGATTCATACTAATCTGAAGGGTATTCGCGCGTAAGTGAAAACAACGAATCCAACTCGAATTCGAAATCGGCTCTCCGATTTCTCACTATGGAAGTGTACCTTACAAAATAATTATGGTTCTGAAGTGGAAGATTCAAGGAAGTTATTCAATTGTGCCAAAAACATTTTTATAATCAGTTCTCCCAAAACAAATCTATAATGCCATTAAGACGCAAGATGTTACCGTGCGTGCGTGAAATAGAATTCTAACACTTTGGAAGGAACCGGAATTAAATTGAAAATATAAGTCCATCCCTACCGTGGGATTTCAATTTAATTCTCTTTATTGTTAATAACTTAAATGTTCTATGTTTACTGTGTGTTAATATTTACTCTTTGATAATGGCTTATGTGAGCCGAAAGCTTAGACCCGATAAAAAAATCAACAATTACTGTGATTTTTTGTTGTCTTTCAACGATATCACCATCAAGTATATCAGACGGTATGAACGGATCCTACACAAAATTAATAGACAAAACTTGTCTATATTATTCAATCGAACCTGCATTAATGAAAAAATGCTGCCAAAATGCACACAATATATATATATATATATATATATATATATATAGAGAGAGAGAGAGAGAGAGAGAAAGAGAGAAAGAAAGAGAGAGATTCTAGAGCGTTTCATGTGACGCATGTCTAGTAATTATATAAATGTTGTTATTGTGTGGACCTACCTACAAATAGACTCGTCCACACCTTTATAATATGGCTACCAACTCTGAGTGTAGTGACTGAGTAGTAGCCACAGAGTGAGTGAGTGAGTCAGGACGCCTGCGAGAAAAAGTAATCTCCAGTCCACGTTTACCTTGTACTACGTTTTACGAGAATATACTATTCAACCTTATATCCGAGTTCATGTTATCTTTCTATGGACCTTCGGTCATAACACTGGTGACGAAGAATATTGGAACCACAAAGAGAAACCGTTACCCGAAAGATTCCACAAGAAATGTTACGCCATAAAACTGGCTACGAATAATATTCGAACCATAAAGAGAAACCTTTACCTAAAAAAATCCACAAAAAAAGGTTACGCCATGACACTGGCGACCAAGAATATTCGAACCACAAAGAGAAACCTCGACCTAAAAAATGCCACAAAAAAAGGTTACGCCATAACACTAACGATGTCTAAAGATCCTAGTGTGTTACCCTCAAGTCTGGCAACAAAGAAGTTCGAACTAAAGAGAAACCCTTACATCAAGTGCTTGTAACACACACAACATCTGACTAAGGAATTGTACGAATTACAGAAAATTAGCAAGCAACGGAAATACCATATCTTCCCAAAAAAGTTGCGCCTACAACAGTTGAACCTTAATAACACAACTGATAACTAAAAAAACAAAAAAAAAACAAAAAAAAAACGGTCACACAAACCGAATAAAAAAGCAACGTAAATACGAAAGAAAAAAGACAGAGATTCGGACGTCGGATATATCTGAAAGAAAGGAAAAGCATAAAAAAAATAATAACTCAATCCATTTCTTAAACTAACAACTCGGAAATACTTACTAATGAAAACTGTAAGTAAGATTTTTTTCTTTTCCCTTGTTGCTATAACCAAAAGCATTTCATTGTTCTTCGCTTCCCTCGAACACAGAAAAAGAAAAGAAAAAATATATTTTCTGTTTTGCGGGGTGGTTGTTTAGGCAAGTTTTGTTCTCTTTCTTAGAACAAAATAGAAGCGCCCAGACTGTATTAGCGAGAGATGTGAAATATTAACAAAAGAAATTATTTTTCATTTTCTTCCCCTCCCTTAAAGAAGGAAATTTGTCTAAACTCCGTTTTTTTCTGAAAACACATATTTGAAGACATTATGGGAGACTTTAAAGCAATCATTGTTCAGATGATGAAGGCACAACTTGTCCATCAACAGAAGACTGAGGAATGTATATTACAGCAACAACAAATGTTGGAAGAAAAAATTCTCCTACAGCAAAAAGAAGAAGAAGAACAACAACAACAAGAGCAGAGAGAACAACAACAGCCTTTTCTTGAATTCCAAAAACAAGAAGGATTCTAAAAACATTAAGTAAAAAGAAATTTAGTGAAAAAAACACAGCATTTTCTCATCAATTTGGAATTCTATGGAGACATTCAATTATCTTCCTGACGAAGATAAAACATTAGAAGATATGAAGATCCTTTTACAGAGGATTAGTCGTCGAACGATAAAAAAGTTCGCCTACTTTTAAGAAAGTTGGGAACAGCGGTAGATAGTAATTTCGTCGATTACATTCTTTCGAAGAAAACAAGTGAATTAGGGTTCGATGAAGCAATAAAACCTTTGTCTGAGTTATTTAACCGCAATACAACACTATTCCACAAAAGAAGAAAGAGTTTTAACTTGTCAAAATGGGATGACGAGGATTATCTTACATTTGTGTCTATTATAAATAAACACTGTGACTATTTTCTATTAGCAGCATTGTCAGCCGACGATCTCAAATGCTTAATATTTGCCTAAGGTTTAGTCTCCGCAAAAAACTCGGACATAAGACGGAGAGTTCTATCAAGACTAGAAAGCGAACCAGGTCTTACACTGCAAAAACTGGCTGAAGATTGCCAGCGAGTAATCAGTGTTAAAAGCGATTCCAAAAACATCGAGTAATCAAACATATCGTCTGTTAGAAGAATTAAGTACAAGCCAAAAAATTACTCCACTGGAAAAGGCAGATTAAGCAAAGAGTATGCCCATTCACAATCTAAAAGTAGACAACCCTATCAGAAACAAAAATTATCCACGAGCCCATCCAGGCGTTGTGGTAGACAATATTGGGCGGCAGACTGCTTCTACCAAAACAAGACATGTAATAATTGTGGCAAAATTGGCCACAAAAGGGCGCACTGTAGAAACAAAAGGAACAACAGAAACAGAGTCAGACAAACTAGATCAAATAAAAAAGTAGATAAGAATCTACGAAAATACGTCATAGTCAACATGCTAAACAAAACAGTTAAGCTGCAACTAGATTCTGGCTCGAATCACTCAATTATTAATCTACATACACACTTGGAGGAAATTAAAAAAAAAACAAGATGAAAAATGCAAACAGAACAGCTCGTGCAGTAACAGGAGACAAAATCAAATTTGAAGGTGAGCTAACGCTACCTATAACACTAAATGGTATCACGAAGAAAGTAAAAGTTTTCGTCCATAAAAACTCTGAGAACTTATTTTGAATTGATTGGATGGAACGGTTTAAGTTGTGGGGCCAACCAATCAACAATCTTTGCTAAAAGGTGGAAAATATGACAACGGATGCCAAGACCTGAAAGACGCATTAAAAGTAAGATTTCCCGAAGTTTTCTCGGCGGGGCTAGGAAAATGTACTAAGACAAAAGCCAGATTCGAGCTGAAAGAAAATGTTCAACCCGTTTTCAAAAGAAAAAGAAATATCCTATTTGCATAAAAAATAAACGAAGAATTAGACCGACTAGAAAATGCCGGTATACTGTCCAAAGTGAGTTTTAGCGAATGGGATACCCCCGCTGTATATGTAAGAAAAAAGTTCAACCAAATTCGCGTCTGTGTGGATTTTTCAATGGGCCTCAATGCGGCTCTAAATGATTACCCCCTACCCACATCGGAGGAGGTATTTAATAAACTGAATAGTGAAAAAATATTCTCCAAATTGGACTTAAGCGATGCATACCTTCAAATCTCTGTTGAGGATGAGTGCGAAAAACTTCTATGTATCAACACCCACAGGGGTTTATACAAGTTTGATAGATTGGCATTCGCGGTCAAGGGCGCATCTACAATATTCCAGCAGGTCATGGATACCGAGGAATATCGAAAATAGTTTTTGAGGGAATTTAGGATTTAGGGTTCAAGATAAAAGAGTGATTTTTTTATATGAATGAAATAAGGTATTCTGGGCATATCATTGACAAGAATGGAAGACGGCCTGATCCACAGCGGGCAGAAGCTATCAAAAATATGGCTTCTCCAAAAAATTTCAACGAACCCCAAAGTTCTCTTGGACTTGCCAACTATTACCAAGTATTCATAAAAAACATTCACGAGCTAGGCGCTCCACTGAACGAACTGTTAAAAAAGAAAATTTTAAACTGGACAACTGAGTGTCAGTGAGATTTTGAAAAAATAAAAACTATATTAATATCAGAACTATTTCTGAATCAATTCAACCCACAATTAGATATCACTGTGGCCTGCGATGCTAGCTTACGGTATCGGAGCGTGTATCCTACATCTTATGCCAGACGGTCCAAAAATCTATAGCACACGCGTCAAGAACGTTACTACCCGCAGAAAAAGCGTACAGCCAAATTGAAAAAAAAGCCCTCAGTATCATTTTTGCTGTAACAAAATTTAACAGATATCAGCATGGGAGGTTTTTCAATTTACAGACCGACCATAAACCATTATTAACGATATTTGGCTTTAAAAAGAGATTACTGGTTTATACGGCAAATAGACTTTGAGGTACCATCCTTCTCAACTATAATTTTAAATCAGAGTACTTACCGACTAATAAAATTGGATATGCAGATGGTCTATCCGGACGAATCGCTGATCAAAGTCAAACACTTGAAGACACAATTATAGCAGTTCTTCGTTCAGACTGTGAAATCAAATCAATAATAGCGAGTACCGTCCGGGATCTACCTGTAACATTGTCGGAAATCAAACACGAAGCTCTAGAAGATGATTTTATTTGCGAGATAAAACGTAAAATCGCAACAAAAGATAATAGTGTGTCGGACGCCGACTTATTATGTGGCAATGCCTTATTATACAGAGAAAGAGTAGTAATTCCAAAAAAATACAGAAGCGAATTTTAAAAGACTTCCACGGGGGACACCCCGGTAGAAAGTACTAAAAAAACCAAAAAAATAAAATAAAATGATTTCTCCCAGGTTAGAAAATCTTCTTTAAAAGTCCAAAAGTATATGCCGTACTGGGAGGAGGGTACGATGACTAGAAAGATCGGCGAGATGGTGTATATAATACAGGGCCAATATAATACCCACAAAGGACACATTAATCAAATTAAAAAACGGCATGAAATGGATTCCAACAGCACACAGGATGATGTGGAAGAACCTATCGAGATCATTTACTACACATCTGACCTCGAGCCACCGCAACATACGCCCGAACAACGAAGGTCAGGGAGAAAAAGGAAATTTACCGAGCCTTTAACAATCAATCCCCAAAAGAAAAGGTATTAAATTTCATGAAAATGATAAACCATTTTACAGAGTAAAAGGCTTGGGAGGGGTGTATTGTGGGGACCTAGCTAAAATTGACTCGTCTGCACCTTTAATAATATGGCTACTAACTCTGAGTAAGGAGTGACTGAGTAGTAGCCACAGAGTGAGTGAATGAGTGAGTCAGGATGCCTGCGAGAGAAAGTACTCTCCAGTTCACGTTTAGCTTTGTACTACGTTTTCCGAGAATATATTATTCATTCTTATATCCGAGTCCGTGTTATCTTTCTATGGCCTATCGGTAATAACAGTTGTTTACTAAGAAATTCATATCCAACTTCCACTTTCAAGCTAAGCGATAATGCCTGCATTCCCACACACATACACAGAGTTTATATATATATATATATATATATATATATATATATATATATATATATATATATATATTGACCTCAGTGTCCACTTTCATATTTACATACACACTTTTCTTGATATGGAGCACATTTAGCCATACGTATAATGTGACACTATTTAGTTGCTGGTAATGAATGATATCTTTTAATATACAAAACGATATACTGATAAACCTATCCTGAAAATATTTAAAGATATAAAGAAAGAGACAATTCATTCTCGGGAACTGAAAAATTCCAAAAACGAAACGTGTGGCCAGTTAAGAACAATATCTAATTTGTAGAACGCCGAGACGTTGACAATTGGTTGATAAGATCTGTAAAAATCCTAAATGCCATTTAAGAGGCAAAAAGTTTACTTAAGAAATGTTCTGATGCGTAACACAATGATCGAAAAAGCCAGGTGTGCCATATCTGACTCCGGACGGAAAGAAAGCTGACTTATTTATTTTTTTAAAATAAATTGCAAAGTTTTGACAATTTGTTGAATGATTTTCGCTTTGAGAAGGCAATCTATTGTATTCAAGTTTTAGATGAGAAAGAAGAAAAAATGTGTTTGAAACGATTTTTTTTAAAGAGATTACAAAAAAGAGGATACCAGCTCCGTAGTATTAGTGCAGGATACTAAGAGAAAGGGGAAGAATCTTTGGGCTGAGTAATCCCTCAACCGCCACCCGAGAAAAGAAGGGAACTTCCAAATTAAGAAATATTTATTTCTCAGGACCAAAGATGACAAGTGGGGAAAAATACCAATTTTCACAACTTCCTTATACCCTCACATCAGTTTTTGGCAGACAATAATAAGTATGAATGCGCGAAACGTCTTAAAGATAGGACAAAATAATTTGAAAGAATACGGGAGAACGCCCAAGACAGTTCCAAGTTCCGACTACTGTACAATGCACGTGACTAACTGCCGAAGCGTAACTCCGACATCAACATTGAGTCAAACTTACCCTATCAACCAAAGAAACTTCTCTAAATTCACAAGCCAACCCTTACCAGCTTAACCAAGTGTCGCGTCCGATTTGGGGACAATTTAGCTTGACAACTCTGAAGGTAAACAGCTACCACCAATTCATTTTACGCAATACTCAATATAAAAATAGTGATATATATTTTTTTATATTACTTTAAGTATTATTATTATTATTACTCTACGTCTCCGCTCTGTTTAGACAAGCCTAATACGAGAATAGTGGCGACAAATCGATTTTGGCCTACTTGCGATCAACCTGATGAAAACGTGTCGTAAAACAGGTCAGGGTCGATGACATTACTCCATCGATCAACTGCAGTACTGGGCGTTTTTGAAGACCAAGGAGTGAAGAAAGCTATACATGGTTCCCCTGAAACATAAGCGGACAAAGAAAGTGTTACAATAACGCAGCATATATCAAAACTATATTTTTATCATTTTTATCAAGTATATATATATATATATATATATATATATATATATATATATATATATGTGTGTGTGTGTGTGTGTGTGTGTGTGTGTGTGTGTGTGTTTAAAAACAAGGAATTTAACAATCTCAAGAGATTTTTTGTCTAACTTCTCATTAGGAGAAAATTGTTGGAATCATAAATCAAACGAAAGAAAAGCAACGAAAATAAAGAACAAAAACAAATGTGGGGAAAAACGCTGAAATAAATATACATATAAATATATATATTTATAACGATGAGGAGAAATCACGTGTAAATAATTATCGAGGGACAGTTAAAATGAAATATCCTCCAATAAATGAAGAGACTTCACAAAATCCTTCTGCCGGCAAAGCGAAGACTTCCGCAAAGATATGCAGACTGTTTCCAAAATCTTTAAATGATTGTTGGAACCAGCTACATGTAAAAGTTTGAACCACTCTTTCCTATACAACTTGGCATAGGTGTTGTATATCAATAAACAGACAAACATGCATATATATAAAAATATATAAAGTGATATTTTTATTAATGAAGATGAACCGTGTAGCCTAGTGAACAGAGAGTGAGAGAGCGCGCTTCTACTGGGGCTGACGGGGGGGTCGTATCTGTTGCTCCTCTGGTCTGGTCTGGCTCTCTCGTCTGCCTCTGTCTCTCTGCGTCTGAAATCCGTGCGCCGAGGTCTTTTATAATCTCCAAACCGGTACTTCCGGATTTTGCCTCGCCCACGCACGCCCACGTAATTCTCAGAGACACCTGTTCTGTCTGCCTCTTGTAGCCATTTCCGCTACTGCCGGAAATAAGGTCAAACAAACATCCGTTCCTTTCAACGACCGGAAAACACCCCCGCTTGCATCAGCCTTTCCTCGGGTGGGGCCAGGTTGTTATATTACATAGGTTATATTCTCTACTAGGTGGTGAGCCATGGCCGATTCCATGTATGTAGAAGGAAATAATTTGTTATCTATTTTGCCAAATCGTATTTTAGAAGATACATGTTGATTAATTCTTGTTTCCAAATGTAAGGTTGTACGCTCCACATACCCACCAGCGCACTGGAAATTAAATTCACATACCAAATTACTCAATTTGATGTAGGACAATTCATCCTTACGAAGACGGAAACGCAAACCTAGTCCGAAAAATACAAGGCAGAGCAACCGACGGACAAAAAAAAACAAAAAACAAAAAAAAAACAAAACCGACTTGCTAATCTGCTTAACTAAGCTTTGGCCTTGATCTTCAATCCAAGGAACCTTCAAATAAACCGGACACTTAGAAGGCCCCAGGAGAATGAAGTTCCCTATTCTTCTTATTAATAATATAATTAATAAGGACTTTCGGATAGTCATTACTAAGGAAAATCTCAAATTGAAAGTCCAGCCTAGTTGGAGAACAAATTTCGAGCGTTCTGTACACCAAGGTTTTGATAAGATTAGTTTACCTTGATGCAGATGCAAATGCACATCAATTGATATATAGACCAGTAAATATGGGTTTGCGATATATACTTGTATGGAAACACCCTCTACTACGCTCAACAACAACGTCCAAAAAGGTCAAACAATTGTCCTTCTCCACTTCCATAGTTAAAGACAAAGCCTTGCATAAAGAGTTAAGCCTATTAAAAAAAATTACGGCTTCATTTTCATTTGATATATATAAGAACTCTGTTAAATCTAACTTAATTATATTTTGTCTCGCAAAGTGGAATCTATTTTTTTTCTGATGACGATGTTCGATAGGCAAAGCATATCAAAATAAAAGTTTCCTCAATTGTCTTATATATTTATTATATATACGTTTACTAATATTGACGACTTCTGTGTGTTTGTATGTCTGTTCGTATCACTATCACACTCAAACGACAAGGCTTTTGTCACATCCAGTTGTGACAAGGGCTATATGAAGTTTATCCAGAGTTTGATAGAACGTATCAAAGTGCACTGTCTGCCAAATTAAAGCAATAGGAAATAAAAGGTAGTGAAATTGTCAGCCCGCATACGAAATACAAATTTATATCAGTACCGAATTTTTTTTCGACTTTCGGCTGCTTCTGAGGTAATTAGAAACAGAGTTAGTTTGTGACCATTATGATCTATACTACATCCTCACATTTAAGTTTGCGCAGCTAAATTAGTATGTAGGTTATTTTTTGTAAAGAAACAAAGATTATAGAACACATGGTTCTAACTTTAAAGATCAGAACTGATAAATATTAGATTAAAAAAGCATTATCTTAGCAAAAAGAAAGATCTGTAAAGATTTTTTTCTATCTTTTGATAAATAATTCATATTTTCAAATGTATAAAATATAACATTACCCAAAATATGGAAATTATGACTAATTTTGTAAACGTAGCATTACTGTACTAAGAATTATGCAATAATCACTGAAGTCAAATATTTCGCAACAGGTTACTAGAGAGGTTCAGCTGTACAAGTCTACTGACAGTTTCATCAGGTGAATTCAAGTGATTTGAATGCTTTGTGCTCTGCTTTGACTAGACCACTAATAATCCGTAAAGAAAGCATCAGGATTTATGACTTTAGTCGGGGAGATGTCATTCCATGATGTTCTGAAAGTATGTTCTATGCGAGTAGAACGAAATTTCGATCTCCTGACAATTTTCTTTGGAAATAGAAAAGCATGAGTGTTCTCCACCCAGAGTTCCTGTCAAACACCGTGGCTTTATTATTTATCCAATTTTCTACAACAGATTCTTTGCTGTGAATTACCGAATATACAGGATGCAATAGATAAATTATCGCCATTTTATAATTTAAATTTCGCACGTGCACTGAGTTTGTTTTTGATTTTGCGATTGTACGGTACAGTAAGTTTAGTTGGGCATCGTCTGGGAAAAGAATTGGACCATAAGGCAAATTACTCCGCCCAAAATTTTGAAACTCATGCTGCATTGCATGACATCTGCACCGGAAACTCTAATACGAATATTTCAGTGTTTGGATGTTAAAGAGGATTCGTAAAGAATTGTGCGAGTGTAATGGTGATTACGAAGTTGTTTAGAATGACCATTAATGATGCCGATGTTATGCTTCTATTCGTCTTCCGACAGAACCTCAAATTTAACACAAAGGCATACGTCAAGGGCCTTGAGAAGATAGTGCTGTCCTGGCTAAATATGGTGACATCCTGGAGGACCCTACTTCTGGCAAGAGAACTCTGCTCCATGCCACACAAGCATGAAAACATAGTCATGGCTGTCTCACAATTTATGCAGCCACATTACCCATTTAAATCTGGTTACCTAACTTCACACACAATACCCACTGATTATTCATTGTGTGTAGAGCTCAGTTGAGCGACAGACTAATAAAACTCCTTGTAAAACTAAAGATTAACTTATAGCAAGGATTATCACACGAAGAAGAACAAGATCCTAACTAACTGCATTAGTATGACTTATGAGAGTGGAAGTATGGAGAGTCGGTATTAAATGATTCGGGAGATGTGCGAAACACATACTTCCGCTTTTTTATGGAAAGATTTCTCGGGAACCACATGAACTGCGACCTCGAATTTCTCTTGCACCTCCAACAATTTACAGCAAGAGATTGGGACCGAAAATGACGTCGAATATCTTGACTGTCCGTCTAAAAGAAAGGCTCTGGAAGCGAAACTCACTTCTAAGCGCGCAAATGCAAGCCACCAGACTTATCGCGGCTGTTTTTGGCTTTGCTCGACAGAACAACCGAAAAGTTATCAGCATAGGTGAAGTACTTGACCGAAGTGGTAACACCACATAAAGAGATTCCGCGTAGGACTTGATTCGCCTTTAACTTGCAAAGGAAAGATTCTGATACAAGAAACTAAAGTAAAGGCGAAAGCAGACAACCCTGACGAAATACTCCCCCGTTCACTGCAACCCTAGTAAATGATTTGGACTAATCTAAATTGATTAACACAGCTTCACTGTCAGCTTTTTCTATTATCAAATGTACCAGATAATATTTCTCATTAATAATTCTACCTTTCACAGCGCAATTAGACTAGGCCACAGATTGGAAGTACAGCCTGCAAACGGTTTGCTTCGTAAAAATCTTTAACATTCTATTTAACATAGTTAAGGACAGAAAAGTATTAATCCCATCCGCTCCGTTTTTCTTCTTGAATAGCAATTTGATCGCACTTCCTGTTTTTCATCAAGTGATTAAAGACCAATGTCAGCAAAGGAATAAAGACTAGTAACTGCCTCAAGTATACCTTAATGGGAGACCCCATTGATATTCGCAGAATTGTCTTTGTGATCAAGCTACAACGCATTTCAAAGTTCCGCCTTTATGACCGAAAACTTGAACCCAGCCACTCAATTGGAGAAGAGTGAGATAAATAGTTGTCAAACAGACACGGGCTGAAAGTGAGCTCCCTGTTAAAAAGATCCTGAAAATAAAATCGGAAAGACTTTTATATAAGCCGTCGTTTCTAGTCACGGTACGCCATCTGGCAATGCAACCCTAGCGATGGTTCGATAGGCGAAACATATCAAAATAAAAGTTTCCTCAATTGTCTTATATATTTATTATATATACGTTTACTAATATTTCGATACTCCGAAGGTCTTCAGCTCAGAACTCAGCGGCCATATTTATTACCTTGGAAGACATCCTTTTTTTTTTCTAGACATAGCTACAAGAGCTTGGTCTTTCAGGATAAGCAAGAAGGTTAATGTTACCCTAACAACAGCTATTTACTCGCTATCTCCCAATTTTATAACCCTTTCAACTCTGGAGTCTTGCGCCGTGTGTTCTGCCAGTCTATCTTGGTTGAGTCGCTTACTATAATCAGCAGCAAACGATCTAATAGTAGCCTTGAGTTGAGCCCACAACTTATTCGCAACCACAGATCCCGTCAATCCCCACATTAGAGTTAATAAAAGCTGGTTCTCAAAATCCTTCTCTTCGAGCAACGATGTGCTGAATTTCCCTTACCCAGCTATGCTTATACTAGGCTTATCTAATTTTAGACGAACTAGGACAGACCTATGGTCTGAATAAATTATGGAATGATTACTTGGACAGCCTAAGCGTTCTAAGCCGACTCTCTTAACTACAATGTAGCTTGTAGGCGACCCCGGAGCCGAGCTGCCCTCTTAATACAAGTCCACACTCTCTGTCAGGGTAGCTCATTATCGTGAAATTCACCTTGTCGATAAAGTCCGGAAATGGGTGTACATCATGGTCGTTAGTACCCAATCTAGTTCTCGTGCGATTTATATCGGGATTGAGGACGATATTTCAATCGCTAGCCAAAACGCCGAAGACTGATACGCGAGGACAATCATGCACAGAGTCTTCAAAGAACAGCTTATTAGCCAATAACCCCCATAGAAAGGATATCATAATTTGTTGAAAATAGATCAAACCTTCTCAACACTATAACATCGTGATCGCCAGAATGGAAAACGCATATATCCACTCTCACGCGTTGAAAATCGCAATCGTATCTCACCTTTTGAGACCCCGACCTTATCTCCAGGATATTTTAACTAGCTAAAAACAGTAAGATCTTCTAGAATTGGCCGCTTGCCTTAAAAATTGTTGGGGCAAGGATACCGACGGATTATCCCATTGACTTCTCGCTCATTTCGGTCTTAATATGACATCAACGAGACACCAGATATACCACCGATAAGTACATTTAAGTGTCTTATAAAGAGAAGAACAAAAACTGGGACTACTTGCGCAGAATTATTTGAGATTTTAAGTTTCCTCGTTGTCCACTACTTCCAAATGGGGGCATAATTTGAAACCTTTAATGGTTCCATTCATAACCCTTCATCCTTTCAGAGTTCCAAGCAAATCCTGACGACGGTATGTAGCCGTTTTGCAACTGGAAAATTCCGCGGGTCATCCACCTCCTTGTCACCAAACTTCTAGAATGACAACAAGTACCCCATGCCTTTATTCAGTTCATGTACTCTTTCGCTCTTTCTGATTGGCCCGGAGGCACATAGCAGATATCTTCACCGCTATTGTATGGCTTTTTTCTCCGACTCGGTTTTCTTTTGTATATTCCACATTACGCTCTTCTGCATTGGTAATCAGATGAACGGACTTTTAGGACTTTTAGGCTGGCTCGACAATCTCCGCTACATTGACTATGTATTTTGGGGCCGGGGACTCCAATCAGAGGGTGATTCCTCAGCCGCTACATCGTTAACTTTGTCAGCTGTCTGGGTCTTTTGAATTATTTTCATTACTTTTCTCTTTAACGGGAGCAGACAAATAATTTTTCCCTTATAAGGACCACCTTTGAAAAATCTATTTTTCCTTTTTTATTGTGTGATCAAATTCTACTCCATCAGCTTCTTTTCTCGCACTTCCTACCTGTGGAATTTCCTTCCGTTTACTTGCTTCCTCGATTGCTACGATCTCCAGGATTATAAATATAAATAGTCATCTCCTATCTCGTTGACTTGCATCCTCTCTCTCATGCTTCTTCTCCGTCCACTCCACTCTCAGTATTCTCATCCTTCTCTTACCTACTCCTTGACACTCTTTGTAACCTGTCACACTTTCTCATAACTTTCCTTCTATGTAACCCCCACCTGCGCACCAGTGGCAATAGACTGCCTTGCTTGGAGCGATATGATTATAAAAAGAAAAAATTCTCTAGAATGTATTTTGTTATTGAAATTATTATGTTTCTATAGCAGCTTAGAAAAAATGTCAGAACATTTGTCATATTTGGGTGCGAGCTACCCAGTTTTCACTTTCCAGTTTTGATAGAATATCAAAGCGTCTCTGAGTCCTTGTTGGAGAAGAGGTATTTCCCACTATACCATTTACATAGTGGCAAACCACCCACATTCCCTGCGTATTCCATCGACGTGAAGTTCTACTTAAACAACTTCTTCTCGCGAACGACTATGGAACAGACGCCCTAAGTAGATGTTTCCCCAGTCACTACAATTTTAACCTTTTTAAATTGTTTACCGTTATCTTTCCCAATTTTTCATATAGTCAGTCAGTTTAGGTGCAATACACGATACACGCTTGGACGATTATGTCTCGAAAGAGACATGACTGACTGGGAAGATTATCCCGCAATAGGTTGCCATTGCTTTCTGCGGTAGACTAGTTGCCGACCAGGGCTATAGAACCCAATCTGTCCTGTTATTTAACCCATAACTGGAAGGAATAGACGGATTAATACCTTTCCCAAGGGTATTTGCGCGTAAGTGAAAGCAACAAATTCGGCTGGAATTCGAACTCGGCCTCCCGAGTTCTCGTTCCGAGCCGATATCCGATGCTCCACAACACACATCCAACGCAGCCGTCTTCTTCGAGTTGTTCGCAAGCATTTTACAGTAAATTAAAAAAAAGAAATGTTCGACCAAAGTAGATTTACTTGCCGACATATTTTTCAAATTTACAGAAGCTTTCTTTGAAGCAAAATATTTAAAGAATTGGTCATTTCCAAAAATATGAGATCCAATTTTCTTTAATTAAATATCAGTTTTACGTATATTCTGCATGGTGGCTTCTTAAGCGTAGCTTATAGGTGACACAAGGCCGAAATGATGGGGAACTCAGTGAGGAGCAAAATTACTCTATGTATATCGACTATGTAGGTTTATTTACCTTACACCCACACTGGGGCGAGTTGTGACACGAGATCGGTTTTTAATGTGGGAAGCCCGGACGCGTACCAGCGGGCTAAGGTACAAAAATTACCCAGTCCCCGCAACCGCCGGTCGCGCTGGCTCCGGTGACAAGCACCTGGTCTACCCCTCTTGTGCAATGGGAGTTGCGCGGCTTCGGGACACTGTTACCCGGGACCGGTCATCTACACAGTATAATTTTTCTCCGCTGCATCTCTGTTCCGGACAGAGCTACAAATGAGCCGCACTCTGTCTTCAAAGACGCAACCGAGAGATGATTTTTGGTCCCTACCCGACACAAAATGTGACAGGTAAGTATTGACTATGTAAGCATAGCAATTTAAAAATCAAATGAGATTTTAATAACTCACAAAAATTACCATCACTATGCACAATACAGTTTGGCAGTTAACCCTCTAGGGCCATTCGTATCATATTTGATACAGTATGAAAACAAGCCTCGAAAGAAATATTTTCCTGAAAAATTTTTTAAGAGAAATATTTTATAAATTTCAAATGAAAGCAGTACTGACTGCTCAGTCAATGAATACCAAATGTTTCCTTATAGGGAAATACCAAATGTTTCCTTATAGGGAAATACTGTATCAAATATGATACGAATGGCCCTAGAGGGTTAACTGGCCTTAACAAACAGCTAAAACCTTGAAAATTCAATCTACTTTAATTGCAGGAAATATGGTTGATCGATCAATGCCTACTCAGTGATATAAAACTCGACCTGATTTATTTATATTTTTATCCATATTACAGAATTGAAACCTCTTAAAAGTACACAAACAAAGAAACCTTGCGTAGATTAACAAGCATACAGCTAAACGGAAAAAAGCTAAGCAAGATATGGAAAGATTTTTGGGTAGTTATGCTTGTAACGCGTGATTAAAGTTGGTGACTAAACTCCTGATGTAGATGTTAATTAAACTTGCCTCGTCTGGCAGCACGTCATACAAAAGTACATTGATAGATTATTAGACAGGTTATTATATCAGTTGAGCGCGGAATGCATGAGCAGCTTCATAAAAGACTTTACGGAGCCTATTTCCAGTGGGTGCAGAGAGATTAAAAGCGCATGTAGAAACAGGTATCCACAAGTGGATTAGATGCAACCACCGAGACTAAGGCGTCAATAAAGGCGATAACATCGGTCGACAATTACGAATCACAAATGAATGGAAGATAGGCTGTCGTGTACATTGACTGATAAGTTGAGCGACTGCCTGTTACTTTAGTCTGAATCCCTTCAGAACATTTGAACATTTGCTTATATATATATATATATATATATATATATATATATATATATATATAAGCAAATGTTCAAATATATATATATATATATATTTAATCATTTCACTCCAAGCAAGGCAGTTTTACTACTACTGTTGCGCAGGGGATTACATAGGGAAAAGTGATGAGAAAGAGTGCTTAGTTATAGGGATTGTCAGGAGGAGGGTAATAGACGGATAAGAATACCGGTGTAATGGGGGTGAAGTGGATGGAGAAAAGAACTTGAGAGAAAGGATGCGAGTTAGTAAAATAGATGTCTATTGACCATACATTTAAAATCCTGGAGATTGTAGCTGTCGGGGAAGTAAGTATATGGAAGGGAATTCCACATTTTTAAGTGCGAGAAAAGAAGCTATTAGAGTAGAAATTGTGGTTAAATTTTATCGGCTTCACTGTAAAAGGGTGGGGCCTAGTTTTTAATCTAGTAGCTTGTGTAAATTCATACATAGGGGGCACCAGTGAGCTAAGTTCATTGGAGCAGAAGCCGTGAAAGTATTTGTAGAAGAGGTACAGGGAAGCCACGTCACGCCGGTGAGAGAGTGACTGCAGCCGAGCTGACAAGTCGGTATTGATAATATTACAGATTCTCCGTTGGATTTCGTCAAGAACCCCGAGGTGAATAGCAGGGACACCCGACCAGATGTGGCAGAGTTATTCAAATTCTTCATCATCTCCTGTTTTTGTACACCCTTGTGCAAATTAATTGAAACAACTGCTTCAGTTTCCTTTCCTATAACATACGGTCAGATTTATACCCGCTTGAGTAACAGGGTTTAATCGATTTTTCTTTTTTCCTTGGATTAGGTGATTTAGGTCATTTGCAGTGCTGTGCAGTTATATGAATCTATTTTCAGAGTGTATGATGAAATTTGTTTGGCCTTGATAAATATTGCGTCATACGTAATTGCGTCAGACACTATTGTCTCAAATGTCGATTAGTGGTCCTACGGCCATTGTCTGCGATGGACGTTTTATATATATATATATATATATATATTGTATTAATACTGAAGGGGTTATTTACGAAGCGGAGGTACATGACATAAATGGTCAAAGTAAAACATATTTAGTATCTAACAAAGTGTTGTGGGAGCATTAACCACATATCAGAGTGAACTCATCCAGATTCTATTTAGGCCAGGAGACAGTACTTGGCGAAGGACTAAGCCGGAGCCCAAAATGACCAGTTTAAGACCAGTTTAAGACCAATTTTGAACCTATTCACCGCAGTGGATAGGTAATGTTTTGACCAGTACCTGGGCGTAATCGCTTAGGCTCCCCACATTAAAAAAAAAAAACCTTGTGTCACATATCTTTCAAGTGGGGAAAAGGGTAAATATCACTAAGTCAAGTAACTGGGGATTCGGACTTCGGGCTGGGATCCAAAATGACCAGTTTAAGACCAGTTTTGAACCTATTCCCCACGTTGGATAGGTAATGTTTTGACCAGTACCTGGGCGTACATGCTCAGGTTCCCCGCGTTAAAAAAGACCTTGTGTCACATCTCTCTTAAGTGGAGAAAAGGGTAAATATTACTAAGTCGATTAACTGCCTCCGACCTTAGGGCTGGGGCCCAGAATGACCAGTTTAAGGCCAGTTTAGGTAATGTTTTGACCAGTACCTGGGCGTACGCGTCAGGTTCCCCACGTTAAAAAACTATGGTAGCGTAATCGGATGATTTACTAATTTCAATATTTACAAGATATGCATGCTAAATTTTAATTTTTAAATATCTATTGAGCACTTTTTAATTCAACTATTAACTGTTTAATAGTTGTACTAACATACACACATATATATGCATATATATGTTTGCGTGAGTTTGTGTGTACGTGTGTGTATTTGTATATTACCTTCCCTACACACACTCTCACAATCTACAGGAGACCATTCTAATTGATAACAACCATTCTTCATAAACCCATCTCGTTGCCAGAGAAACCATCTACATCATCAGTTGGCAACCCTCAGGCCACATCCGGCCCTCGAGTGAATCTTGTCCGGCCCGCTACCTTACTCTGGACGCGATATAAATATAGGTAAACCAAACCAAAGTGACAGTTGATAGTCTGAATATATTGGGTCTAATTTTTTTAAGAATATTTCTTTTTACCTATATAATGTGTTTTACTTTCATGTTTTATTTGTAGGGATCGCCAGAATTAGTGTATGGCTTCACTTTCGCTTTTTCTGTGAAATTGCTTTCGTGAGCGGAAACTTTTAAGTAAATATAAGTGTTTTCAACCGATTTTAATGGATTTTTTAATACTGATTTATGAAACATTTATTTTTAAGATATAATATTTTTAATAAAATTCTCGTCAGGTATTAGATTATATTGAATTCTTGCTTTTTTCAAACGCATAGAAAATTCATTCACATATCTAATAACATGTTTCTCCTTCATGACACGCGAGCCATAGCTGTTTGTTCCGCTTCCATGATTCTACGTAGATATTTGGCCCTTACACTCCAAAATGTTGCTGACCCCTGATCTACATGAAAGACCTAGGATCAATCTAACCTTATTTATCAGTGATAAAGCCTAATTCTCTGAAAAATGTTTATTAAATATAAATGTTGATTAAATTTGCATCATCAAGTACTACATAGAAGTAAATTGGTAAGTCACCGGAATGTATTAAATGTATTTTACTAAAGAAATATAAGAGTGGGTTTATAGAAGCATTTTCCTTCAAATCAGGGTTTAGAGATTACATTGCGCATGTAGAAACATTTATCCATATGTTAGTAAGACTCAATAACCGGATCTGTGGTGTCAATCACTCTTTTTAGTCGACTATAAAACACTACAGAATAGAGTGTATTGACTAATGGCTTCAGCTGTAACAGCAATGAAAGAAGATACAATATTAGCCATTCTAGACAGTCGTCGGTAGAACAGTTCCTCACTAGTGGATATCGGCATTTTTCTTCATCCTTTGATGTTTGTTCAGAAACCGCATTTTACTGTTTAACTGTTACTACTATTGCAAAAATATAGAGCGCCATCTTTTTGCCCTCAACAAAGATGTTAGGGTCCAACGGTGTAAATTCCTGTCCATTTTCCACGGTTGTCACTATTGCTGTATTTATTGTATTCCACTCTCATCATCCGGGTTCATTTCTAAAAGTGAGTAGAGCAAAACCATACAATGTGCTGGGGCCTTCAACTTATTGGCACACCAATTTAATATAACATTCTATATTTGAATATAACATGGTTCTCTAAATCTACAAAATATGTTCCTCCAAGACTATATAAAATGTTCCTCCAAAATTATCTAACATCTTCGTTCAAGATTATCTAACGTTGTGTTCCAAAACATTCTAACATGCATGACTATCTAACATGTTCATCCATAATTCTCTATAGGTTATTTTTTTTATTAGTTCTGAATTTTCATTCAGTCTTGAATGCAGTCTTGGGAATGATAGTAGAATCCATTACTATTGTGTTCGCCTTTGTTTGGAATTAAAAATTTTCCTTTTCTTAGTATCTTTACTACCCATGAATAGGACACATATTGTTGCTTCCGTAACATAGGAGAGAACAGACAGATTCAATCCTTACCTAAAACTGACCAGTAGTTTGAGCTTTGCGCGCCGATTCCACTATCTACATCGATATTTTTCACATCTTGTGTTATGATAAAAATAAGAAGTTTTTCCTTTACACACTCGAAGCTGTTTCCTACTAAACAGACAATGACATTTTATGCGTTGTACAAGCCATTTATGAATTGAGGATGTCTAAAGAAATTGCAGTAACCATTTTCGCTTCAGTTCCTTTGTTAAAATTTGACTTGAGGGAAATTCAAGGGATGTGACTTTATGAGCATTTTTTAATCTAGAATAGAGTTTCAGACTCTCAAAGGAAATGATCTTGTAATTGGAACGACTTGTTTTATATTTATCAAATACTGATATAAATTTCTTTTCAGATAAAACGCATTTGCTTCGTCGACTAAGAAAAATAAAACAGATAAAATGGAGTCATGTAGCTTTCAATATCCTGATTGCAAAATAAGACTTACCAACAAGGACAAATTTAAAAGAAAATGTAAATAAAAAAGAAAGAATTAAAATTTTGCCATGATTATTCGTCCAAACACTAACGTATGTGTTGAAACTAACACACACACACACACACACACACACACACACACACACACACACACACACACACACACACACACACATCTAAGCTTTCGTCTCACATGAAAAATCTTCAGAGAGGTTATTAAGACCGTAACACAATAACATCTACCATCACCGACCAGGGTCATAACACATTACATTGAATATATGGTTCTGTTGTCATTTCGCGCTATCACGCGGTGTGACATCATAGAACCGCATTGCAAATTTGCGAACTGCGTTTGTTATTTTTGGTAACTATTGCCGTTGCATAGCGGAGTTTTATGTCAACACAAAATAAAATAATCGGTGATGGTGGATGTTATTGTGTTACCGTCTTAATAACCTCTCTGAAGATAGCTCATGTGAGCCGAAAGCTTAGAACCAAATTAATAAAAAATTATCCAAATGTTGGAGAATCTTTGTCTTTATTTTCAACTATTTAGCTGAGAGTTTTCTAATTCATTGCTGAATGAACGAAGCGTAGATGCTACTGTTTTTCAAAGTCTACCATTCTTCCAGTGCTCAATCAGATTGTGAGAGCGTAAATAGTCATCCGCAGACAGATCTCTTTCGTTGTATCACAACTCATCAGTACGATTAGACATCCGATTGCTTTTTACTCAGGATTGAAACCCGACCAAATTGGCGTTTGTCTATGCACGAATATATGTGTGCGTTGCTTCTATTTGAATGTTTTTCTGCTTATTTGCCTGTATTTATGCCAAAAGTTGTATGTAAGTATATCAATATGTGTTTTTGTTTCTGTATATGATGCTTTGTGGAGTTTTAATCGCGTGTGTGTCCTTATTTTTGCTTGTGTATTTACTTGCAAATGTATTTAATTATGTTTATTTGTTCATCCACTGAAATATGCCTATGCCTGCTTTGACCTTTCTGCGTTAGTCCCATGTCATGTTAGTCCCTTGTATCCAATATTGTAGCCTTTCCCAAACCTGGCTTTAAAATTTAATGTGCATGCATACTAGTATATATTTGTATGTGCATATATCTGTCTATTTGTCCAAGTGTGGATATCTATATATTTGTTTATGTGTGTGTTATTTCTTTTCTTTGTTTCATATTTGTATATCTTTACAATAATCTAAATCTAATTATTTGTTAAATTTAGAATTTAAAATTGTAGTTTATAACATTATTTCGTAATAAAATAGCACACACACACACACACACACACACACACACACACATATATATATATATTAAAAAAATTAAGTTTTTATTGTGAAGTGAAGCTAATAGTCGATTAGTTATGCTGATCTCTTTTTTAATCAAATATTAAAATTAATGCCCCAATATGTTTTTAGCGTCTGTTCTTATGTTCTTCAAATTAGAAATTGCTTGCATTCTGATTGGTCACTACTGAATACATAACAATGTCTCCATGATTAAGGGGGTTTGGCTAGTTTTGAACCTTTTAAAACTCTTCAACTTTGAAATCAAGATAAGACACTTGATAAGACACTGTGTCAAATCAAAATGGCTATTTTTGTAGCTATATTATAACATATTCATGTTACAAATTATATATATATATATATACTTACACACACCCACATATATAAGAGAGAGAGAAAGAAAGTGAGAGAGAATGGCAATTCGTGAAGACGGAGAGGATAATTCAAAAGATTTTATCTAATTAATATAAATTATCAATGAGATAAAATAGAGAGCTCAGTGAATATTAACCAGAGCAAATATATTGAGAGAAAACTCAGCACATAACTGAACGGTTATAAATTCTGAATTTATTTTAGCAATGTAAAAAAAAATTACAATTGCCTCGTTCAGACCGTTGCTGAATAAATAAATTTTAATTTCACTCAGAATATTACAAAACTTTTTTTAAAATATTCTGAATGAAATTAAAATTTATTTATTCATAAACCGTCTGAATGTGCTAAATATATATTTTTTACATTGCTGAAATAAATTCTGAATTTAAAACCGTTTATTGTCGTGGATCCGGTTAAAGTTCCAGTAAGAATAACCCAAAAACAACCAAATAGGAAAATACGAATATATATTAAATACGGAAAGAATACAATACTTGGAACTTGGTTAGTAGGAACGATAATACAAGTTTGTGTGGAGTACTATGATTCGACCCTCGTCCTTAGAACTGGGACTCGTGATGGTCGTTAAGGTAGCAGTGTTTGTAGACCGACTATCGGATGATTTCGGGCCGCACTGAGCGCGCTCTGCTCAGTCTACTTCCTCTCATTTCTTGCAAGGGGAGGTATAAGAGTTCATTCAGTCTGTCGGTGATGCCGCTATAACAATTATGTGCTGAGTTTCCCTCTCAATATATATATATATATATATATATATATATATATATATATATAAAAGTTTGGTAAATGTCAAGCGGGCAACTGAGAAAGGAGAAATCATTGACCTAGCAATTTAATTGTGATGAATGTCGTGGTCGAATATGTCTCTCTAAGGCAGGTTTCGTTAGACACAAGGTGAATCATATTGATAGACCGTTCACAAAATAGTATCAGTACAACTATGGAAATAAACTATATTCAGGTTGTGTCAGAAGACCTGTCGAAAACCTTCTGTTTTTATCTGTCTCTTCAAAAGCCATGGCTGAGAAATATGAACAGACTTTAAAAACAGACCAGGCACTCTACAAACAACTTAGTTTGCCATATCTTAAATATGATTCGCAAGTTACTTCCGGGCTTCAAAGGCCATTGTAAATCTCATGAGAACGAAAAACATGGCTCAAAATTGTCAGCGATGGTCATACTCGTTTAAGGAATCAACGACCATAATCATATATAAAAATATAACAATGTATGGCTGTCAGTAAGAGAAACAACCGATGGTACAAGCTACAAACTGAAAATGTCAAACTCAAACAAGTATAAAATTTCAAATACCATCAGGGAATTTAAAGATGAGGAAAAATATAATTTTGAAATCTAAAAGAAATCTTATAACGAAAGATGCCTTCCAAAATCTAAACAAAGTATTAAGAAACAGGAAAAAATCACTAGAAGCAAATAAAATAGTACTAAACCGCAATGCAACATCAGTCTTTTTATATGGCAGTGAATGCAGCCATATAAAAAAAACTTTTCCCAAAAGCATTCACTTACGCGTAATACCCTTGGGAAAAGTATGAATCCATATCTTTTTCCTCCAGTCTACCGTAGAAAGAAATGACAACCTACTGTGAGAAAACAATCGATCAAAAGAGACATGATGTCCAAGCGTGTAACACGTGTGGCACTTAACTGACTGACTGAATGCTCGATTATTTGAGGTAAAGGAGATATAGTTTTACAAAAAGTTGGTGAGAATACCATGGCTAGAGCCTGTTTTAAAGAAAATGGGAATAAAATAACACATATTTATAAGGAAAGAATGTCACACTCTCAGGAAATAATGAAGTCAAGAAGGAAATTGTTTTTGTAAATAGATGGCAAAACAGAAAAGGAAATGAGTAGTAAAAAGATTAACATGGCTAATAGCTATAAAGGATAGCAAATTTGTGAATGGACATGTTTGTCCACGTCTTGAAGGGATGCGGCAAGTAGGAGAAAAAATCTGGTTTAGCAAAAATTTTGGAAGTTTTTGTCGTTCAACTTGAACAAATGTCCATTTATAGAGTCTCTAAATATCATCATTTGAGATCAGGTTTAACGCTATGATCGCTGTAAATGAAGTGTACACTTTAATTTCTCTTAGCATTGTTTCAAAACTGCCATAATGGAAATAAGCGTAAATATTGAGACACTTGTAACGTATATCTGAGAAGATAAATGCTGCGCCTTTTAGCCGGTTCGCATTAGCTGGACTTTCGTCTACGCTCAGTTAGCTCAAGAAATGTTTTGTTTAACAGCGGATCCCATTCCAAATGTATGCATGTGATCCTTGGCTCAACGTTGACATGTTAAATCTTGACAGATGTAATAGTAGCCACGATGTGCTACGTCTCAGATGAAACATGGTTTTGCTAACTCCAATAGGCTGCATTTTAATGTCGATATGTTGCAAAAATATGAGAAATGCATTCAGTTATGAGAACCAACTGGGGTGGGAGATTAACATCTATTTCTATCTAGAAACCTTTTCAGAATATTTTGTGGCAAGTTTATTATAAAGACAAGTGTTTTATAATTAATTGAGAGTTCGTTTCCTGCATTGGGCATCAGTATTTAAAATATTGCCGCCACTGTACGAATCACACACACACACACACACACACACACACACACACACACACAGTATAGTTCCGTCAGCTAAAGATCCTCCACCGTACGAGGAAGATATCAGTTTTTGTTCATTGAATGCCAGTGTTAACAAAATATTCATAGATTTAATATAATAGAGCTATTAAGTATATATTAATAAATATACATAATTATCTCTCACCGGTAGCACGAATCAAAATTACATGTAAAACGCAATCTTCAGATGCTGAGCGAAGTCCCTATCAAGCACCTGAAGATTGAGTTGTGCATCAAACTCTAAGTCATGCTACCGGTAAGGGGTACTATGTATATTTATTAATAATATATATATATATATATATGTGTGTGTGTTTGTGTGTGTGTGTGTGTGTGTGTGTGTGTGTGTGTGTGTATGTAAGTGCAATCTTAACCTGTTCAAGTCAGAATTTAAGTGTTATCTTGTACAAATATCCGCATAATACGCGCCTTCGAGTGGTCATCCAGCCTTTTAACGAGTGTACATCTTGTGAATATATATTATATATATATTAGGAAAATGAATGACAAATTGAAATTATATATTATATGAAGGACTCTATCGAATTAAAGTAATATTTTTATTTATGGAATTTAAATGCAATCGACGATGATAATTATGTACAAACAAGAAAAACTGAAGTTGCCGTCTTTTCCCTCCAGTTATGGGTTAAATAACAGAACAAATTTGGCTTTATAGCCGTGGTCGGCAACCAGTCTACCACAGAAAGCAATGGCAACCTACTGCGGCATAATATTTTGCCCAGTCAGTCATGTCTCTTTCGGGACATGATCACCCATTGCGTGTATCACGTATGGCAATCAGCTAACTGACTGGGCATATAGCATACTCTATGACAGTTTATACGCTCTGCACATATAATTCAATGCGCTCGTATATAGTCGTATCATAGGAATATATGTTTGCAAATAATTTGAGTATATATTTTTGGCAGGTCATTATTGTAAGAGTTAAGAGTTAATCCAAGGAGTTAAGAGTTAATCCAAGGAGTTAAGAGTTAATCGAAGGAGTGGCTTCTGAGAGACGCTTGCTTTGGCTTTTGAAGACTGTCTGTTAATAATTACCTTCAGAGATCTACCTGTTAAGAACCATTGAGAAAATCCTTTCAGTAATTCCAGTGTTGGAGAGCTTGTGTACCAAACCTTTGGCCTACACCTTGTCAAAAGCCTTCGAGATTTCTAATGCTATATTGCTCAAGGTATGTTTGTCTTCAAGATCCTTATTAAGTCGGTGTTTAATGAACGGCAGGTGACGATCGGGACGTTCGAAACCCATACCGCTCATCGTACAGGAAGTTGTTCGTATTTAGGAACTCGACGACCTTCTTGTTGGTTACAGCCTCGAAAAGCTTACTAATGATACTGAGGAGCCTAATGGAAGTATACTGCAAGAAGGGTCACATGCCGGTTTTCAAGAAAGCGTTTTGGAAGACCGGGTATACGCTTGCATCTTTTCAAAGGTTTAGAAAGTATTTCTCCATCAAACAACAGTTGAAAATTTTCACTAATGGAGAAAATTCCGGGTTGATATTGTTGAAAACAATCACTAGAATTTTGTCTTAGTCAGTGACCTTCTTAAAACCTAGGCATCATATATATAAGCGCATGTGGTGAAAGCATATTTGATGAAAGAGCAGCGAAAACTTTAGTTTATTTTTTGTTAATTTATTTTTTGATATACACTCCTGATCAAAAACTTAAGACCACTTAAAAGTCTTTAAAAAGAAATTTTTTTTAATGGATAGATTTTAAACTCCTTCAGCTTAAGGTTACCAATACTACAATCTAAAAGGTTATGGAAACAAAAAGCTACATTCCAAACATTTTATTTAGAAATGTACATTTTTATAAAATGAGGTGATTTGCACATGATCAAAATTAGACCAGGGGTATAAATTGTTAGATCTATGGCAATTCCAATGTTTTTAGTTCATTTAGAGATTAGCAATCACTGCGTAAATGTGTTATGTGTTGCCTAAAGCAAGCAAACTTACCATAGTTGAGCGTTCTCGAATTCTAGAATTCCATAAGCAAGATTTGTCACAGCGGGCGATCGCAGCTAAGGTAAATCGCAGTAAATCTTTGATTTGCAACTTTCTGAAGAACAGTGAGAATTATGGAAAAGCAAAATCCTCTGGTAGGCCCCCCAAAAATTTCTCCTGCATTGAGTAGGAGAATAAGACGGGTTGTTATGAAGGACGGGGGACTTGCTTCTAGTCAAATTAAGGCAGTCACAGATGCTGATTGCAGTCCCGTAACCATCAGACGACACTTACGATAAAAAGGCATGGTAAATAAAAAGCGTAAACAAATACCTCGGCTACTTCCACGTCACAAGTTGGACCGCTTAAAGTTTGGTCGTGAATACCAAACATGGGACGTTGAGAAGTGGAAGAAAGTCCTGTTTTCTGATGAGAAAAATTCAATCTCGATGGTCCTGATGGCTTCCAACGATATTGGTATAACAAAAACATGCCACCTGAAATTTTCTTCGCACGTCATATTGGTGGAGGGTCCCTAATGGAATAGGGTGCCTTTTCTTACAGAGGGACGATGGAGCTCCAGATGATGCAGGGTCGTCAGAGAGCGGCTGGTTGTGTTAACATGTTACAAAAAGCATCTTTGATGACGGAGGGCCATCGTTTGTGTGGGGATGGACGGTTATTCTATCAGGATAATGCTGCAATCCATGCTGCAAGACGGACCTTGACCTTTCTACAAGAAAATGGGGTCCATCTCTTGGGACATCCTGCGTGCTTACCGGACTTGAACCAAATTGAAAATGTTTGGGGATGGATGACAAGAGATGTTTATCGAAATGGCAAACAATATTCAACAAAAAATGAACTTTGTGAAGCCATCTTCAGAAGCTGGAGCAACATCACGCGCACATTAATGGAAACGCTTATTTCTAGCATGCCCGACAGAATTTTTGAAGTCATCAAAAGCAGTGGAGGTAGACTTCATTATTAAATTTGGTTGTTAAATAGTTTCACACAATTTTTGTACAATTTCGTAGAATTTTTGTCTCTGGTCTTATAATTTTGATCATGTGTAAATCGCCTCATTTTATAAAAATGTACATTTCTAAATAAAATGTTTGGAATGTAGCTTTTTGTTTCCATAACCTTTTAGATAGTAGTATTGGTAACCTTAAGTGGGATAAATTTAAAATCTATCTGTAAAAAAAAAATTATTTTTAAAGATTTTTAAGTGGTCTTAAATTTTTGATCAGGAGTGTATATCTTCTGGTCTTTTGTGTAGGAGTAGAGGGTTAATCCTTGTTTCTTGTTTTGGGTTTGGTTTCCGGTTCCTTCTAAAGTTTAATTCAACTCTATACTTCCAGCTTTTCCACTTGAACTCTGGAATTGTATTCAATAATTATTTATTCATTTCAATAATTATTTATTCATTTTTTCTCCTCAATAGGAAAAGACAGGTTCACCTATCAATTGGTTCATACAACTAGCCACTTTTTTTAACAGGTGTAGATATATTTATACATTGTCCCCTGTTTAACATTCTGAAATTAAGGAATTCTGGTTCCTTACAAAGGTTTTTCACTTTTCTTTTCATTCTAAGTAGCCCCTTGCATCTTCGTGGTATTATTGACTTGATTGGGTTGAATTAGTAAATATATATATATATATATATATATTAGTAAATATATATATATATATATTAGTAAATATATATATATATATATATATATATATGTATGTGTGTGTGTGTGTGTGTGTGTGTGTGTGTGTGTGTGTGTGTGTGTGTCCAATTATGCATTATACACATACGGGGGCAGCTGAAAAGACATGAAAGTATTCCAGAAGTCAACAGTTGGTCGGCCAGCTGTCGCATTCTATGTATTACCAAGTGATGTACCTACTTACATTTAAACGTAGCATCTACTCAAATATTGGTATCCACTAAAAATAACAGATTAATAAATAAAACAAAAACTGCAGAATAGAACAGTTGGTGGCTTAGTTGTTGCCTTCTAGTACACTTGCATGATTTTAGTCTACCAACATGTACGTCTACGTATAGCCATATCTTCATATCCGGCTATGAACTTTTCAGTCCGTTGTTTTATATTTCCATGCATAGTAAACTAGTTAGACTGAACTACATGACAAACTGACGTATTCTCGATTCTAGATTTTTGTATATGTTTGCATAGTAATATTCTCGGTTAAGGCGGCTTGTGTAATAAAAAATGTCTTGAATAAGTGAAAAAATGTATATGTCTCATCGAAGTATTTATTTGTTCGTGAATGCAATGACTCACTCAGGTTGACAGATATAAAGTTTTTATGATTGTATTTGTATTTATGTGTTTGCGTAGACAGGTGTAGAGAAGTTCTTATTAGAGCTGTTTTAACCGCATTTTTCTTTCGTTAACTAGAGTGTTTCGATAAAATAGCTCCCATTAACCTGAACTTACTAACGCTGACTTATATCCGGGTGTTTACTTTCTTCACATCTCTCTCTATCTCTCTTCACGTCTCGTTCTGTCTGTATATTTTGCCTCTTTTTACATGCACACAAACACATACATATATATATGTACGATATTTGAGTTGAAATTACTTTCAAATATATGCATTTACGTGATACTTAATGAAAAACATTGAAATTAATTAATATGGAAGTGTGTGATACTTAAAACGACAAAAATAAAATCAGTTAAAGTATATATATATATATATACTAGCAGTATAGCCCGGCGTTACTCGGGTGTAATGAAAGCTTTAAAACTAATCCATGGTCCTGGAGCTCAGACTCAGCCTAAAGAATATTTGTGTGAAGTTTGGTGAGAATCGGATAAAAATTGTGGATTTGTATAAAGGACATACCGGCAGATAAACACACACACACACACACACACACACACACACACACACACATCTTGCATTTTATATATATATATATTATCGATTTTCTGCAGTATTGTAAGAACTGAAACCTTGAAACTTCTGAATATCATTTCTTTTGTCTTTGTCTATGAGCGTATCAAATTTGAATAAAATCGGACCACTCCTTCTATAACCTGATTTGGTCGATTATCTATTTTCAATATTTATCGGGGGTACCTCGACACAAAACCTAGCTAAGAACACTCGTAGACGCTTATAGTACAACTGTGTAAATTTTCAAGAAATTTGGTTCAGCCGTTTTGGAGTCTATAGGTAATGGACACACACACACACACACACACACACACACACATACAGACAGTTTCATTTATAAATATGTTTATATATATATATATATATATATATATTAATCATTTCACCTCGAGCAAGGCGGAAATGCCACTGATGTGCAGGGGGCTACAAAAGAGTGAGGAGTACAAACTAGTTAGAAAGGAGCAATAGAAAGCTGAGAAAGCAGGTGCGATGACAGATACATAGGTGGAGAGAAAGGGAAGGTTGGGGAGAGAGCTAGAGTCCAGTGGTTAGTAGATGAGTATTGACTTTGCATTTAAATTTCTGGAGGTTGTAGCCGTCAGGAAAGTAAGAATACGGGAGCCAGTTCTAAATGCGGGAAGTGCGAAAGAAGAAGCTCCAGGAGTAGAATTGTCGTCTGCATTTGGCTAACCTGACTATGAATGGGTTGGACCCAGTTGCCAGTCTGGTTGCACGGGTAAACACCTGTTGAGGAGGCATCAGTTACTTAAGTTCGTCCGAGCAGAAGCCATGAAAGTATTTATAGAACAAAGGGAGGCCACATTTCGACGATGGGGAAGTGGCTGCAGTCGAGCCGCCAGATCAGTACCTATCACATTACAGACTCTCTTTTGGAGCCTGTCAAGAACACTGAGGAGAACGGCTGGGGCGCCTGACCATAAATGGCAGCAGTACTCCATGCACGGACGGATGGTTGACTTGTATATATGCAGGGTGGATTCAGGTGGAAAAACCATCCTGGATCGACATAGTGACCCAATCTTCTTAGCAGTAGATTTTGCTATGGATTCAATATAGTGGTTCCATTTGAGATCTGTGGACAGGGTAAGTCCAAGGAGGCTTAGTGTATTGCTCTCCGGGGGCATCGCTTGGTCCATGCTTATGGGAGGCAGGAGAGGTTGCCTGTAATGGTTGACAGACAACAGCTTGATCTTAGACGAATTGAAGTTTACAAGCCACTTCTTGCCCCAGTTCACCACAGAGTGTAGATTCCGTTCAAGATCAGCAGCGAGATTATGTCTGTCCGCCACGACAGGTTTCTTACTGGAGCGGGAGTATATTGTAGTGTCATCTGCGTAGATGCCTACTTGGGACTTGATCTCATCTGAGAGGTCGTTAATGAAAATAAGGAAGAGCGTCGGGCCCAGGATAGAGTCCTGTGGGACACCAGCATTCGTGCTGTAGGACGAAGAGGCACGCCCATTCAAAACGACCTTCATTTTGCGGTTATTTAAGAAAGATTGGATTACGTCAAGCAGGCGACCGGTAATACCGTAACCCCGTAGTTTGCATAGGAGGCCAGAGTGCCAAACCCTGTCGAAAGCCTTGGAGATATCCAGAGCAACCGCGCGAGCCTCGCCAGACTCATCAAGGGCCTGTAGCATGTACTCCGTTACAGCTGTTAGCAGGTTGGCCGTGGACCTGGCAAAGCGGAATCCATGTTGCCTGTCGGAAAAGAGTTTGTGGGCAGTGAGATGATGAACTATTTCAGCATTGATTATGGCCTCGAATGCTTTCTCGAATATCGGTAGAAGACTGATAGGGCGATAGTTGGATGGGTCCGAGGGTTCTTATATATTACGAAAAATAAAAACTAATGCTCAAAATAAATAAATTTAAATATATCCTTACTCAGAACTCCAGAATTCGTAAGAGATGGCTTCAGTTAACACAGAGGCCTATACCAAGTACCTTGAGAAGCTTGTGCTGCCCTGGGTCAATAGGGGCTGCTGGAAAACTCTGTTTTGGCAGAAAGACTTTACACCATGCCACACAAACAGGGGAACGCAGCCATGGCTAACAGACGATTTCCGCGACCAGATCACTCCTTACATTTAGACATCTCTTTTGCAACTTTCTTGATTATCATGCGTGGGTCGAAGTTGTGCGGGAAACCTACAAATCTCATTGTACCACCAAAGATGAACGGAAGGCTATGATTATGGCCACATTCATCAACTTAATCAAGGAGACGTCCAGAAGAGCTGCAGATAATTCTGAAATCGTCTGGGGGCTGTGGTTGAGGCCAACGGCGTTTTTATTGGAAAAACATTTTCTCCTTAGTATTTTAAGTTATTTTGTGTAATTCTGATAAATATATCTACTTGAATGAAATGTCAGTGTTACTTTTATTTTTGTGCAATTTAGACGCCAATTTCTCCATCGCACCCTATCTCTTTATATATGTGTGGGGGGGGGGCGGATAAATAAAACAATGAAAAAAGTTAAATGCTGAGTAGACGAGTAATAAAAAGAGAATCTATTTTCACAGAAAATATTGATTTTCCAACTTCATCTAATTATTTTCTGGATATATCACACATGTCGAATATAATACATAACTATTATAAATTACATACATCAAAATAATTAAACCCTTTGTTTCATCTGCATTCTCAGACGTGATAGCTCACAGGAATCACTTCGTCTGATAGTATTTAAGCTTTTGAAGAATGTAGCTATCAGGGAAGCAAGCAAACGGAAGTAGTTCACATGCAGGAAGTGTGAGAAAATTAACTGTGGGAGTAGAAGTAGCGGTTGTATTTACCTATTTCAACAATAAAAGGTTTGGATATGGATGCCAATCTAATAATACGCTTAAATCTATGTGGTCGGGTTAGCATGGAAAAAAGTTTGTCAGAGCAGCTGTCATGAAAATATTTGTAAAAAAAAAAAGAAGAAGAAGAAGCCATGTCACATCCTTCGGAAATGCCATGCCAGAATCAATTAAATGAGAGATCATTCTTTTTCTTGTATTTTGTCAAGAACTTTTTGATGAATAGCAGGAGCAGCCGAACAGATATGGCAACAGTATTCAATGCATGGCTGAATGGTAAATTTATAAATATACAAAATAGATTCTGACGAGAAAAACCACACACAGTGACCCACCTTCCTAGCAATAGAGATGCCGTTTATATATATATATATATATATATATATATATATATATATATATGTGTGTGTGTGTGTGTGTGTTTCGCGATAACTGTCGGATATTTTATTCTATATATTAAACTACATAACAAAAACAAAAAATTCTTTTTACCAAAAATGTGATCGACGAAGGAAACTCTTAAAATCACCGCATTCAAGACAGAACTGAATACCAAGTCATGAAACAATAATAATCATTAATAGTAAAATAACGTCAGTCTGTTAATAGACGGGCAATCGTGTCTCTTTCGATTCATGACTGACTAGGTAGGAGATTTTCCTACAGTAGATTGCCATTACTTTCTGCAGTAGACCGGTTGCCAACCAAGGCTAATGAACCCAATCTGTTTTGCTATTCAACAAATAGATAAGGGGGAAAGTGATGGATTAAACTTTTCCCAGGGGTATTTGTGAGTAAGTGAATGAAACGAATTCAACTGGAATTTGAACTCGGCTCTCCGATTTCTCATTCAAAGACGATATCCATTACACCACAATCAGTTGTGAAAACATTTGTAAGACTAGCAAAATGTTAATATAAATTATATTTACTATTTTATTTTATTATCAATCTATCTTATTACTACAAACGTTATTTCAGTGAGTACAAGTGGTTGGGATGTTATTATTTATCATTCAGTCAGTTAAGTCAGTTAAGTGCCATACGTGATACACGCTTGGGCAATCATGTCTCGAAAGAGACTTGACTGACTGGGCAGAAGATTATCCCGCAGTAGGTCGCCATTGCTTTCTGCGGTAGACTGGTTGCCAACCAAGGCTATAGAACCCAATCTGTCCTGGTATTTGATCCATAACTGGATGAAAGAGACGGATTAATACCTTTCTCAAGGGTATTTACGCGTATATGATTGCAACAAATTCAACTGGAATTCGAACCAGGCTCTCCGATTTCTCATTCCAAGTCGATATCCACTGGACTACAACGCACATCTATTTATCATTACATCTCTTAAAAACGTTTTTTTGTTTGTATTTATCTATAAATTTAGAAAAAAAAAAGAAAACCAAACACATGTAACTTTTAAAATAAATTTTATATTATTAATAAGAAATAATGCCGTAACCCCCCCATATATATATTATAAACTCTGAAAATCTTGGATTTATATTAATAAGAAATAATTCCGTAATATATATATATATATATATATATATATATATATATATACCTATATTAAATTTTGAAAATCTAGGATTTATATTAATACGAAATAATTCCGTAATTATATATATATATATATATATATATATATATATATATATATAATTACGGAATTAATTCTTATTGATATAAATCCTAGATTTTCAGAGTTTAATATATATATATATATATATATATATATATATATAGAATGAAAAGTGTGAGAGACAGTGAAACTTTTGTTTAAAGTGTATATTTATTGTTGTTGTTATTATACATGTTATAATACTTTAGGTGACCATAATGTTATTGGTGATGCTACACGTATTTTGAGTTTAAAGTTGACTCTCTTCAGGCAAATAATCTTGTGGCTTTACATACCGTGTTCCTTTTATTCTCTCCGCAAACAACAGCTTATCGTCATTCAAGATTCTCTTACACTCATTACGAGCATAGGCAACTAGGCGCCTATTTTTATCAGACGCCTGGCTTCGATATAGTCAGAACAAGTGTTTATATTGGGCGATAGCGGCTATACAGCCAGGAGTGAACCAGTTGGGGGGACGAATGAGGTCTTGGACGGAACTCCCTGACCGGAATGAAAGCATCGATGCCAGCTTTCACCGAGGAATAGACTTCAGTGTCACAGTCCTTAACGAGGAAGCTAAACACTTTTTCCCCAGAAATGTCACATAGAACATTGCAGAACGCATCCCACTCTACTCTATGGTAGCAATAAGAAATTTTGTTGGTACGAAGTTCCTGGGAGGAGTGCGAGTAGAAAGAGATATTAATGGAAACGACAGCATGATCAGAGTTACTAAGAGAGCAAAGCTGCAAGGATTGGTAGGAGTCAGGGACAGAGGTGAAACAGAGATCTAGTAGAGAAGCGTGTCCTGTAGAGATACTGGGAAAGCGCGTGGAGAAACCCACTTCTTGCAAAGAGATTGAGTAATCGCAAAGTTCGTGGCTTTAATGCCAGCAGAATCACTGACAAAAATTTTCGGTCACTTGGCAAGATGGGTATTAAAATCGCCGAACACAAATATATTAACGAATGACTGTGAGGAAGTGACCTTATCTATATTATCAGAGATAATCTAGCAGGGAGCAGTCAGGAGGGGAAGGAGAACTATACGGAAAGAATATATAGCAAACCGATTTTATAAATTGAAGACGGAGAAGCGTGTATGAGTTGTCAGGGGATTAGAGAGCTAGAAGGAGGTGTTCACTGACGTAAACCACAAGAAGCTCAATTTCAATTTCAATTAATCATATATATTATATGGCTGCCTATTTATATATCCCAGCTTGTTAATATCATTTTTTTCTATTTGTCCTTCATTTTCACACACATTAGTATCTTATCATTTAGTCGTCTTTATTATTATATATAATCACTTTCAGTGTATGAAATAATCTCTTTTATTATTTACCCGCAAATAATTGCTCCCTCACTTTCTTTATATATATATATCAGTATATATATATATATATATATATATATATATATATGTGTGTGTGTTTGTGTGTGTGTGTGTTTGTGTGTGTTTGTGTGTGTGTGTATCTATCTATATATACATATATATATATATATATATATATAGTTAGAAAGGAAGTTTTAGCACTTTCTAAACAAATTTGATTTACTTAGAAGCCGCAAGAACTTTCCTTTCCTTCTAAGTATATACGTCGTCAAATTTCTTCAAAATGTTACTTGCACATCATAAGTCTATTCATAAACCCAAGAGGCTTCTTCTTTTATAACAATGGTGACTGACAAAGGAGACACACAGCTTGCGAGTTAGAATTGGGCATGAATTCTTTTCCATGTATGACCAGAGCAAAAAGAAATACTTGCAGGTAACCCTCCCCCCTCTCTCTCTTTCTGTATATATATATATATATATATATATATATATATATATATATATATATCGGTGGAGAGAAGAAAAAGAAAAATATCGATTTTTTAAATGTATGTTTTTGCTTAAGTTTCATATAAAAGAAGACGATAAAAATGCTATAAAATATATACCTATGTATTATCGACTTAGCTAAATAACTCTGTCGGTAGAGAGAAGGTGTTGCAAAAGTAGTTATACACTAATGAAAAGAAAAACGTGCGCACAAAACGTATTGTATTGATTATACGACCATATCAATAATAACACATCAATAATAAACAAATCAATCCCTCAAATATTCAATGTTTGACTTCGTCATTTACCCTTTCCCTATTTACGTACCTTTATTATTATTATTATTTTTCAAAATCAAAAATTGTATTAAATGTAAGATAATGAACATTATGAAAATAATAATATTAAAAATGATTTTAATAAATTACATAAACTCTAATATTAAATAAATCCTATAATCACTATTATAGTACTGGTGTAATACTTATTGTATACCTACTTTTGCAACCCCGTGTATGTTTGTTCTCTTTTCCTGATTAATCTCGTCCTTTGTATGTCCTCTGATGTTTTCAGGAGCGTAGAACCACCACTTAATTGCTGTTGTTTCCATTTCCACCCTTACCGGGGCGGTACTACATTTGATTATTATTATTGTTATTATTATTATTATTATTATTATTATGTAAATTTTCATAATAATTCGATTTACGGTTACACTACCTACCAAGTCTGCAGAAAGACCTAAGGCAGGTCGTGGTGTGTTGCCATAGCTCCTTTTCATGTTTTTTTCATATCTCCCTAAAATCCCTAGCGTTACATAGACAAAGTTCTCCTTACTGTGTGGGCTTTACTTAACAAGACAATTTTTTGTATATCTCTTAAGCTGGGGTTTCCAGGGATTCTTGCAATGTGTTGTTTTGTTCCATTTTTTATCATTCCAAGTGCACCCACTATTATTGGTACGATACTTGTTTTCAATTTGCAGATTTTTTCTATTTTAATTTCCAGTCTTTATATTTTGACAGTTTTTCGAATTTCTTTGGTTGCTATGTTACAATCCACTGGACATGCCATATCAACTAATAGGCAAGTTTTTTTTCCTTTTGTCTTTTAACAATAATGTCCGGCCTATTTGCTTCAATTCTTCTATCTGTGTAGATGGTGTAATCCCATAGAATGGTAACATCTTCTATTTTTGTAACCAGTGATGGGTGATGTTCATACCAGTGTTTGTTTACAAATTTTCCATAGTATGTGAATATTGCCCCACTCTATCGTGACGATTTTTATATTCATTTGGGGCAAATACAAAATATCATGAGATTAAAAGGTCTATTATTATTATTAGTTTTATTATTATTATTATTATTATTATTATTATTATTATTATTATTATTATTATTATTCATTTTTTAAAATTTTTATTATTTAATTTTATATATTATTGTATGTTATTTATATTGCTTAATTGTAATATCGTAATGCTAACGCTATAGTACGATATTTTAGATGTATGTTTTATATTTATATATTATTACTTAATTATGTTATTTTAATAATTTTAATACATAGATATTTAGTATTTTAATACATATTGTTTTATTGAAATATAATCTTTCAAAATTTATTTATTCATAAAATGTTCGCTTAGTACACTTATACATTCATTTCGCTAGAATTTTAAACAGAAATATATTTCGTTTTATGATCAAAACCCATAAACGTTCATACGTGATTCTTTTATGCACATACATTCACACATGATTCACTCATTATATTTTTAAAAGAAAATCGTTCCATCGCTTGACACGTTTATACGATACTTACTCTAAATTTAGAATACGAATGCCTTTCGTTGTTGACACTAACACATATTAACGTTATCTGCATAAACACACCGTTAATTCGTCTATAGTTTAAATACGCTTGACACGCAACATTTTCGTTTACATATACTGACATTCATAAGAAACGTTAATGTTTTTATTACACGAGGCACACACACTTAAACTGACATAAGATTTTCCTCTACATTTAATATTCATTGATTGCTTTATTACTCGTGACACATATCTAACCAATGAAATCATGCCTCAATCAACATACTGTCTCTGTAATTTTTTTAAAAGACTTTTTTTTCAAATTAAGTATTTTTAAATCATTCGTCGTTAAAAAAAATCTTTGAAGAAGATTGTTAAAGTGAAACATGTTAGATTAAAACACTTTTTTCCTACCTGTTCTGCACTTATTCATCTTGTCGGATTTCGATCCATATATTCAACTCATATATATATATATATATATATATATATATGTAAGGCGCTGTTAAAGAATAAACTCGCGGCAGGAGCTTTCATAACTGGTACTAAATGAATGAAGTGAGCCGACACTACCTCGCTCTTATCTCTCAAATGAACTGCCCCAACTCTGCCTCACCGTTCACTCTCTCTCTCTCTCTCTATATATATATATATATATATATATATATATATAAACGCGACAGGTGGGATATATATATATATATATATATATATATATATATATATATACACAAAAAATCTAAAGTGAGCCAAAACCTACCGCGTTTTCACACTACGGACCGTCAGGGAAAAGGGCCTTTTCCCTGACGATCCGTAGTGTGAAAACGCGGTAGGTTTTGGCTCACTTTAGATTTTTTGTGTGTTTTTGCTCTACTTTGTATTTTACTACTTTCGTATCGAGCACTTTTTCTTGTGTTTGGTTCCGTTTGGGGTTTTTTCTTTACTGCGGAATCTTGAATGTTTTGTTCTTGTTCCGCTGGTTTCCTTTTTTTTGCTCCCCATTTATCCGACGACTTAGTACGCCGGATTGTAACGGATTTAGGTTCTGTTTGTTAATGGTTTTTTCGAGAGTTTATATTGGCATAAATTTACGGAGTGCATTCTTACAGAGTCTAAGTAGTTATTATTATCATTATATATATATATATATATATATATATATATATATATATTTTAATTCAGATACTTCAATCCAAGGGAAAAAAGCAGGAAGGTAAATTCCAAAAAACCCGATCCTACTTAATATTAAAAAATTATTTTAATATTAAAAAATGATACAGGAAGAGAGCTCCATGTAATAAAATATTACAGAGCAAATATATATTAAAAAAGGATTAATTCAAAGATGTTGAATGGCCATTTCGATATGAAGATATATATATATATATATATATATATATATATACAAATAAATGCCCAACAGTCTTTCTTATAATAGGGAGGATACTTGTTTCTGGCTGTTTTTAGTCTTATTTTATATTATAAAAATATAAGAGTATAACAATATAATGGTAGTGATCGTTGTGTAGTAGTTATCGCTCCAGCAAATGTTAAGTTCAAATTCCAAACTAAACCGTAACATTCGATCAATTACTTCTTCCACCAGCCAGTGAATAGTAAGCTAAACTGTGCTTTTAGCTTAGGTTGGCAACCAGAATACAAGAAGGATGATTATGAATTGAAAATGTACTTCTTATGAAGAGCACGATAGCGACATCTTGTGTTGTGAGGCTGTAAACTTACATACCACAGTGTTGTCATACAATAAAATAATATCAATATTAGTATATATCAATAATATAAGAATTGATTGATTTTTCATTTTAACGGTATACAAACTCAGTCGGTTACTTAATGTTGAACAATTGTTTTTATATTAAATACATAGCATTTAAAACCTCCTTTGGATGATTGTTTCTATCCCTGTCCAGTTATACCTCCATAATGGAGTTATTTAGCTGTATTGTTTGTGGTATATATCAACCTCTTTCAAGAAAACTAAGATAGTCCCTTCTTGACAAATTGCTTTAGACAAGTCATACCATAAAATCATTGATATGGTCAATAGAATCGGTGAGAATATATTTTTACGGTATATGCTGTGAATTCAGGTGGATGATCATTTTGTTAGAATTGACTGAAGAATACAGGCGTGTCTGTTATTTTTGACAGGGTTACTTCGTCCTTCAGTTAAAGTTTGAGAGCATGATACGTTTCTTCTTGGATGGGTTTGCAATTTGGTTGGTACTTCCATAACGCTTGCTACACGTTTAAAATGTATGAGTTTATAGATGATTTGAATTTTTATAGGAAATTTTAAAATTTTTATTTTAAGGATTCCTTTACTGCCGTATCAGCCTTTCCATATCCTGGATGACGATATGCCTAAGTACCCAACAGAAGACAATTTTTTCTTTCAGATGAGATTGCTGCTGTTTAGTAATTTAACTAATAAAAGATTGTTTTCATTTTTATTTTTCAGTGATGTAAAGGATGAATAAAATAGCAAAAGTCAAAGCAAACCACTCTAAAACTAAAAGCCCAGTAAAAAATGTATAAAATGACACAAAGAAAACCTTTCATTACGATAATAACGAAACAAATCCACAATAATATATCTATATTCAAACAAAGCCATATTAAAAACTCAGGAATTAAAAACAAAATCCTGCATATGGTCTGAAAAAATAAATAAATATGGCTAATCTTTACTTGACATAATTGAAACACGCTCGCCAAGATTGTAGGGATTTAAACAAATTAAATCCGGCAAAATACCATAATTTATTTGAAATCTGACATTCAACTTCAGCTATCATTGATAATTTCGGTATTTCTAACAAACTGATAACACATATGGAAATATATCATGCGTCAAAACTTAATTCTCTTTTGTCAAAACATGCGACTTCTTTTGTAAAGAATTTCAGAAAAATATTTCAAATGAAGGCACAAGAGAAAACTTTTTAATTATTTATCACAAAATATCTTTTCATTTATTTTTCTATAGTAACATTTTATATCAAAGTTTACGCAATACAAGACTAAAAAGCCACTCGTTCTAGAGAGATTCTGAGTGAAGAATGTTATATAATTGTAAGATAAGGGAAAACAAAAAAGGAATATTCTGAGGACCAGAAGGACATAGAATGTTTTACTTCTGGCTTTATTCAATTTTATTATAAATTTTAGTAATCATTTTACTCTAACCAAGGTGACGAAAGCGACTAAGACGTAATGGTTTACTGCCAATGAAAGAAACGGAGAAGACAATAAAAAAGCAAGATTCAAAGCTGAAAATGACGATTGCTGCTGCTTATAATTTTTTGTAGGTTAAATCACGTGAGCCGGAAGAGAGTTCCACAAGAGAAATGTGCATGAGAAGCTATTAGAATAAAACATAGATGACTAAAAGTTTCAACAGTTAAATTATGAGACCTTGCTTCTAATTTTGAACTGCGCTTAAATTCTTTTAGGCATGAAAAAGGATTGTGCGTTGCGGTGCAGTGGATATCGGCTCGGAATGAAAAATCGGAAAGTCAAGATCGAATTCCAGTTGAATTCGTTGCATTCCCTTACGCATAAATACCTTTTCACTTCAGCTATGTGTTAAATAGCAGGACAGATATGGTTCTGTTGCCATGGTTGGTAACCAGTCTACCGCAGAAAGTAATGGCAACCTACTGCGGGGAAATCATTTGCCCTGTCAGTCATCTCTCCAAAGAGATATGATCACCCAAGCTTTTAGCATGGTTGGTAATTAACTGACTGATCGAAGAGGAAAACTCATTAGAAAAAATTTTCATGAAAATATTTATAGAAAAAGTACGTTAGAGAATTTTCATTATGGTGAGAGGAAAGTAACTGAAGCCGAGATGCCATATAATATACCGATAATATTGCAGATTTTTCTATGAGAGACAAATTTTAATTCTAGGTATTCAGCAGAACCACCAAACTAGATGTGGCAGCAATATTCAATTCAGGGATGAATAGCAAACTTCTATATGTGCAAGATAGATTCTGATGATCAAATATTGTGTATTCTTATGAAAACCGGCCATGCGGTAAATTTTGTTCTACAGAATAAAATTTATCATGTAAAAAAACTCTTTGAGTGAATCTTTCTTTTTACAAGTAGGATAGGAGGAATTGTGGGTGATTTAACTCCATGGAAGTAGGCCATGGGTATGTGGGCAAATAATTACTCCTCAAACTCATATTTAAATGCTATGAAAATGTAAAAATAGTCTTTTATAGTAAAAATTCCAGAAATACATTTTTGAAGAAAAAATATTGCCAGCAATTCACTTTTGAAGAAACAAATATTACCAGTAATCAAAATCTCACTAAATTAACCTTCTCACTATAACCAAACATTAAAAAATACCCTAAAACCCCACATTTTTGCATTAAGTATCCCACAAACGTTGACATGCCGTTAAAACTTTGTTTCATTTTGGTTACAATTGTAACCAATATGCAACAAAGGTTAGACACTCTCCTAATCATCTCTCTTGTTTAACTTTTGGGGTCTTTTGGTTTTCTTTATGATTAAAATATTTTCATTAGTCTGTTGGGGGTTTGTAAAACTGTTTCCGGAAAAGCCCAGCCGCCTTATTACCTGTTGTTGAGTTATTTTTTCCTTTAAAGTCACAACTTTCATCTTTATTCTGCATCAATTTTAGCGATGATTTTAATGCAAAAAGCAAGATAGTCAAGTACAATGACTCGCCAAGTTCCATCACACTCATGTTAATAAGATGGAATAATTCCTACTGAGAAAGTTGCATATTATCAAATCTTTAATTGGTTCAATAGTTTTGCAAGAAAGTCTTTCAGCTATTTCGATAAACGACTTATTGAGTTTCTTAACAATGATGATCGAAAAATTAAATATTAATGGGCTCCTTGTGTTTTCATACATTGATATCTAAACAAAACCATATCAATTTTCATTGATATATAATACATAATGCGTCTTTTCATTATTTTATACAATTGATTTGATTATAGCCATTGTTTTATATTGAAATTAAAGTTTGCAAAACTTTTCAGTCGGTTGTATTTCTGTAATAAAAAATCAAGAATAAAGTTAATTTTCGTGATTTATTTTAAGATGTAATGGTTGCGTAATTGGCAAGCAGTAATGAATTAAGATATTCAATTTTTGTCCATAAAATTGTATTTTATTAGAGGAGATGCAAAATAACTGTATTTGCAAACTCTTTTGAGTCGCACTATATATCTCAAGATTCCCGAGAAAATCCAAAGAATGGTCTGTAATGCGGCATTTGGCACCTCAATTTCAATTACATTCCTGCCGGAGTGACTTTGATTTTCTCTGTTTTTTTTTTAACTTTATTTTGATAAGAATTGTTCTTATCAGTTCTCTTCCTCGGTATGTTGACCGCGTAAGTTTAAGCCTACGACTATTTTCGTAAAAATGTTTCATCGTTAAGTTAGATAGATATGACCGTAAGGTCTATTCTAATACTTTTCAAGAAATTCTCACCGGTGGAATTATCTCCCAGTTTTTTGCTTACCTGTCACCTAAGTTCTTCAAAAATTTAAATGTAACGTCCATCTGTCTTCCTTAACTCTTTTTCGTTATTAAACTCTTTTCATTCTCTTTCACTCTCAATAAAAAATATTTTTCTATAAGTAGCATTATTACCTTGCTTTGGGTTGAAATAATTAAAGCAACGTCTAGGCTGGTTAGTACCTAGATCGGTGACAGATTGGGATTATCAGGTAATTTAAACTTGGAATTGGATAACCGCTCAGAATTGTAGAAACAAGTTCTAAATCCAGTCATGTTCGTTATATTCATTTACGCGCATATACCCTTAGAGAATGTAGGAATCTACCTCTTATTGACTCAGCTATGGGTTAATTAGTAGGATCTTGTATCAGTAAATCCTTCGCTAGCTACATTTATTTACTTATTTTCATAGAAATTGCGCGCTATGACGTCATCCTAGGCATGATGATAAACTACATCCGACAGCAAGATTGGAGACTTTCAGGAGCGTAGAATTCCTACAGCAGCTAGCTGAAGAGAGTGACAAGAAAGGACTCCAAATAAACTGCAAGAAGATCAAATGCATGGTCATCTGCAAAAAAAAGCAGCCCAAAATACCAATTACAGGCGGGGGATACTAAAATCAAGTAGATACAGAAGTTTCAATATCTGGGAAGTGTTTTAACAGAAGACGGAAAGTGCGACACAGAGATCCGAAAGAGAATTGGCGTGTCAAAGACCGCGTTCCAGAAGCTGAGTAAAGTATTATGAGACAGGAAAATTACGCTAGAAACAAAGAAAAGATTATTGGATGCTATGTGATATTAGTCTTTCAATATGACAGTGAATGCTGGACAATATCATTAAAGATGAAGGAAAAACTGATAGCAACTGAAATGTGGTTCTGCAGAAGGATACTGAGGATATCATAGATCGAGCATGTGAGCAATGATGAGGTTTTGGAAAGGATATAAACGAAAAGAAAATTAATACTGAGCATCAGGAAAAGACAGCTAATGTTCCTAGGACATGCAATAAGGAAGGAGGACTTGGAGAATCTGACACTAACAGGCCAGAGAGAGGAAAAAAGAGACAGGAAAAAGCAGCGGATAACATATTTGAACGGCCTGAGCAGGTGGATGACAGAACTGGGGTTGCGTGGCGTAACAGGAGAAAGCGTGCTAAGAGCAAACTAGCGATAGGGAAATATGGAAAGCCATGATCGCCTACGTCCTGAAATGACAAGGCACATAGAAGAAGAAGAAGAAGAAGAAGAAGAAGAAGAAGAAGAAGAAGAAGAAGAAGAAGAAGAACTACCTCTTAACAACCTGTTACATTCTCAGCTATGGCCAGATAGTGAACCTCAAAACAAAACAGTACACTTTTATAATTAAAATGACCAACAATACATTTTTTTAGCAAAATGACAATCAATGCAACACTAAAGAAATATAAAACTATATTTTAAAGTAAAATTATCGACAATACATTTTGTAGTGAAATTATCAATAATACATTTTTTAAATTAGCAACAAAACATTTTATGATCTACAAACTATATATTTAATACGTACCTTTACCCTGAAAGTATAAAATTATTTAGAAAATAACTTTTGTTGAATGCATAAAATTACGTTCAAAATATTTAGATTTTGGGTATCGGAGTACGTTTGTTTAGCAGCATGTCAACTCCTTATCGGCTATTTAATGCTAAAATTTAATTTTTTGAGAACATTAGCAATTTTTTTTATGAAAATGTTTGCAGCTAACTTTTTAAAAAATGTTTTGCATGTAATTTTTTAAACTTTTTTACAAAAATGTATTGCTGGTAATTATTTTGTGTTCAGATAGTTTTATCGTTTGTATTTTTGCTATGCAAATTGTTTTGAACCCAGTTTGAGAGATGATTATTTTCTTATAACTGGGAATTATATAGGAAACCCGGATCAGGTTTGACCTGGAAACAACAGTAACTAAGAGGCGGCTTCACGCCCCTCGAAATCTCCTGATGTGAGGCCGTGCTGGTGAATATAGTTTATTGTTAGACACAGATCGGTTAGATTTCTGCAATAAATAACCAATAGCGGTTGGTATGCTGTTAAAAAATAAAAATAAAATCAACCAACTACATTATAATGGAAAAATATCCAATAGACATGATCAATTTTACATTAGGTATCGTTGAACAAGGCCAGTACGCTCAAACACTTGATAACGATCATTTGGTTCAATCTCTGATATAGTTTTCACACACTTTCCAATAGTGCTACACGCGGGTATCGTCTCTCTATTCAGATATAGATGACATCTGCCTGACAAATCAACTAAGTTGAGATCCGAAACTGAGTCTTATATTCGAAGAGCTAGCATATTAAATGTGCGTCTATATAAGGTCAAAAATTTTTGGCTCGTCTCACATACCCAAACCTGAGTAAATGTCTAAATTTCAGAATTGTTAAACGGACTGTAAACATCCATCTCTCCTGTGTAAGCTTAAAGTAATTTATTGAAGTGAAAGGGAAAGCGCACTAACTTCTGAGACTTCAACGTCAAATCTGCGAGAGACAGAGAGATTACGCACACATAGAGACAGAGAGTCACACACACACACACACACACACACACACACACACACACACACACACACACACACAAAGAGATAGACACACGCAGATACGGAGAGAGACCACACACAAACAGCGACACAGAGGGAAGAAGATAGAGTTACACACATTCACACACCGAGACAGAGTGAGGGAGGGACACACACAGATACACGTTGAGAGAGAGAGAGAGAGAGAGAGAGAGAGAGAGAGAGAGAGAGAGAAAGGGGATATGAACAGAGAGAGATAGACACAGAGAAAAAGAGAAACACACAAACGTAGGCAGATACACACGCACACACACACGCATATATATATATATATATATATATATATATATATATATATATATATTATATCGATCCAGGCCAGAAGCAAGTTGATGTCTAGGCACACTGATGAGCTGTCATACAGCGAAATAGGTTTGTATGTGGATGACGAATACATATATCTATATATATATATATATATATATATATATAATATTTTCCAAGTTAAATAAGCATATTTAAGATCAATGTTTAAAATGGCTTTGAGCAAGTAACTTTAGGTTTTCCGGAAGATAATTTTTCGAACTTTATGGTCTGGCGCTACATATTCTATTTTCCTGAAAAATTGTTTTAAGAAGATTTTTAAAAAATTCAGCCTATAGTAACACTGACTGCTCGACTCACGAATGCCAGAAGTTTCCTTATCAAGAAATGGCAAAGTTTTACTATTACTACAGGAATTCATATTTTATTTATTTTAGAAAACAATGTTTTAATTTCATTGCGACGTTTTTTAGCCATTAATCTGAGTTTGTATGTGTGTGTTTTGATTCGTGGTTGTGTGTGTTTTATCGGGTGCACGCCCATCTGACCATGCAGTATTCAGTATATGAAAAATATTCACTTCCGTGTCTGTTTGTGTTTTCATTTACAGCTTATCAAGACATCACTGGAAGTCGTTAATAGGATCACTGTTCAATGTGAGCCTAATTTATTAACACGATTTAATTACAATATTCTTCATTCAAAGTGTAACTTTTAAATCATACACTAAAGAATGTCTTATGATATTTAGCCTTGCAAATTCACCTTTTTATGGTGACGCCACCATTGTCATCATAATTCACTTCATTCTTTTTCATAAAAAAGCCGTTGTGTTATTTTTTAATCATTTCACTCAATCGGGGCAATAAAACCACTAAGATGCAAGGGGTTATGGATCATGATAGAATATGCCAGTAAACATTATTAGAGAGAAATAACAATAAAATGAATTAAAAAGACAGATTGACATTTCATTTTAAATTTTTAAAGATCAATATTAACTGGAAAGATGGAAGGACGAACAGGTTTCTACAAGTGAAATACATGTTTAGTATATAATTTTAGTTTATTTTTAGCTATTTCAACATGCCACAAATCTAGTACCAAACTTAAATTCATAAACTCTAGGTACCATAGAGAAACATTCACCAGAAAAAAACACAGAGAAGCAGCGTTACAGCGGTGAGAAGTGATTGAAGTGCATATGCCAGGTTAGGACCAATAACATTACAGATTCCTCTTTATATTTTATCAAGAATCACTAAATACATAGTAGAATCACAAGACCAGATGTGGGAGCAATATTCAAAGCATGCACTTATTAAGACAGTGTAAGATAGATTTGGTGTAAGATTCTGGAATGACAGATTTTACAGCTCAACACAGCGAAGCAATTTTGTTAGCATCAGATCAAACAATTCCTTCAATATAATCTTTTCACTTTCTGCAATATGTTCAGTTTTTTCATATTTATATGAAGTTTAGTGTAATATTACAAAAACTTGGAAAACAGAAGCAGTGTAGCAAATGACCCTGAAGAGTGAAAACATGATAATAATGCCTTCACAAAACATCGAAGTCGGCATGAATAAGATAACACTGTTCAACTAAGTCTCAAACTTCTCCACATTAATCGTATCAACACTATCCTTATCTTCATATAGAGCACTTTATGACAAAAATATGCTTGCCTAAAATGCCTTTCTACCGGTAAACTACTAAAAAACAGCAATTTTAACACCAAACATTATTACAATTTAATACCACATATATGAATGAAAAATGGGAAAGACCTGAATATAACATGGAGTATAGTAAAAAAAGTCAACGGTGGTGATGTCTTCAGAGTGTGACAAAAAGAAAAGTTATCAATATCTACAACCAAATTCCTGTCTACATTCACAATATAAAACAATAATTATTGATAACACAACTATCCTACACGAAGAAAATAACAAAAGCAAACTACAGATGCTCGAGGCAATATTCAGTAAAAAAAATTAAACCGTCAATTAATATAATCAGCTATAAATATTGTAGTCATGTTCTAAAATATTTATAGAAAGAACAGCTTTTTTCATGCTTTAACACGTGCATGACCATAACAATATAAAAATTTGTATTTTGGATAATTTTCACGTTCTAATGAACGCTAAGCCATTTGTCAACCGATATATTTGAAGCCAGAAGAAAATTTCAAGTAATTTTTAGCAACACAGTTTTGCGGTTATATTTTGTTATCAAAATTCACAATCCTAAAGTTGATCTCGAAAAGAGATTAAAAATACTTGGCAACATTGAGAAATTATTAATAAAATCATTTATTAAAGTTACAGCTCTTTTCTAACATCTCTCAGTCATAATACGCGGAAGATTATCCGTGATTATGAACGGATTTTATTAAAAATAAGCAGACAGGATATTTACAATTTATTTAACCTGACACACACACACACACACACACACACACACACACACACACACACACACACACACACACACATATATATATATATATATATATATATGTATATGTATATATATATATATATATATTATTTTTCAGTAATGAATTGAGTTCTCTCGATGGCTGCCGTGTGTATACACCGTCTATAAAACGCTAAAATTTCCTCTGCTCTCATTACAAGCGCCGATAGCTTAGGGAGTAGGGACTCCGACTGAAACCAAATTGGTTGATCTTCAATCCTGGATGGAAGCAAGTGTCTGTCTAGCCACACTGATGAACCGCTTGTGAAAAGAACATAACACGTGACTCAATAAGTCCCGGGCTTGGCATATAGATGGCACCACTAATAAAAATCCATATGATTTTTATGAAATACTAACCTTCCAATGGCACTTGACAAAATTTGGGCCCAGTCGGATTATTACTTTACGAATTACAGTTATTTAAGTGAAAACAATGGAAAAATCTGAATTTCGTGTGTTGATAAAGCATTGCTTCTGATGAGAAAATACAGTTCAAGCAAAGCAGTGGCTTGATAAGTGTTATTCATTCTCTGCTCAGTCGGAAACAACGGTTAAGAGGTGATATGTTGACTTTAAACGCGGTCGTACAGCTACAAACGATGCTGAACGCTCAGGTCACCCAAAATCGGCAGTTATCCTGGAAAACACAAAAACATCCCCAAACTCATTTTAGCAGATCGTAAATTGAACTTTCGTAAGATAGCAGAGGATTTGAACATATCAGAAGGCAGTGTATTCATCATTTTGCATGAGCATTTGTCAATGAGAAAGCCGTGTTCAAAATAGGTACCGCGTTTGCTCACAGTCGATCAAAAACAACAACGCGTCGACGATTCCTAGCATTGTTTGTAACTGTTTCAACGCAATAAGAAGTTTTTGCGTAAATACGTGACAATGCATGAAACATAGATCGACTATTTCACTTCGGAGTCAAGTCGGTAGTCAGCTGAGTGGATAGCAGCAGGTGAAAGCCGTTCAAAGCGACCAAAGAAGCAAACACCAGAAGGTAAGGTTCTAGCTTCCGTATTTTGGGATGCGCAAGGTATTTTGTTTATCGATTACCTTAAGAAAAGAAAGAATCATAGATAGCGAATATTATATAGCATTATCGGAGCGTTTGAAGGAAGAAATTACCAAAAAACGGACACAAATGAAGAAGAAAAAAATTATTTTTCACTAAGTCAAAGCACCGTGTCACAAGTCGATCGCAACAATTATAAAACTACATAAATTGCACTTCGAATTGCTTCTACATGCAACCTATTCTTCATATCTGGTGCCCAGCGATTACTGTCTATTTGCAAACCTCAAAAGAATGCTCCAGAGAAAGAGATTTGGCTCCAATGAAGACATGATATCGGAAACTGAGGCGTATTTCGTTCTATAAAAAAGGCATAGAATTGTTAGAGATGTAATAGCATCAGTGTAGCCATCCCAGAAGGAGACTCTGTTGGTGAATAAAGTCGAATTTTGCTCAAAAGCTGTTGTTTTATTAGTTAGACTCAGGATTTATTGAGTGACGTGTTACATAAATTTATAAAGATGAATACGAATCATAAGATCATTAATCATTTAATTAAACTGTCCAATTCAGTCAAATACTAATACTAATACTAATACTAGAAACCTTTGTCGTTCTTAGAACACTATCTTGTAAATTTCAAGAAACACATGTAGCGTAAATAACGAGCATTTGTACAAGAAGTTAATAATGCATATCGGACTAAATCAAGACAATACTTATAATAGTTGCTGCATAATACGGTAACATTCTGGAGCTTATCAAGTGTTCTCGAATCTTTTCAACATGGAATTTTGTTTAGTTGACATGAAATTGGATATAAACAGAACAGAGAATTATCTGAACCATGTAAATTTATCCATAAATAAATGCGTGTTTGCTTGCTTGTCTGCCTACGTCATAACAAAGACTGCAATCTAAATATTGATTATGTAGAATTTTAATCGAAACTGACAATTTTATTCATTAAACGTATATTATTGATGGAATTATATATATGTGGGACGAGGTGGAAAAATATAAGCGATTTATATTCAATAGACTCTAGAATAATTTAAAGCATGGTCGTTATTCAATAGCTGTTGGGATAATACAACAAACCTTGCCACACAAAAAGCACTATTGCCTGTATATATCAATAGTCGAGCCAAAACATATGCAACGCATTTCGGCCTTTAAAATGACTTTCGTCAGGCTAAAATAATATTCTTATAGATGTGTTTATATCTATGTTTGGGTAGATGAAAAATATAAGTGAAAACGTGGATTATAACTATGCACCTAGAAAAACAGTTGAAGATAGAGCGACGTTAAATTTTAATTTTATTATGGTGATCGATGAGTCGAGAAGCAAACCACGAACGATTTCAGTTAGTTTCACTAATGTTTTTTTAATATCCCACATTTCGACAGCAAAAGGTTTGCTAATAAAGTTGAAATGTTTAAGAGTACTTGGTACTTAAAGCGCTCAATTAATTAATATACTGAAAGGTTTTCGGTCCTACTCATTTCCCAATATCTAACTTAATAGCCAAACCTGAGAGTTTTCAGGAAAGTGCTTCTTGGTGGAGCTAGAACTTTTCACTGCCCCTCTGCATCTTTATTTTATTTCATTTTTTTTTTTACACGTGGCTGTCTCTCACACGATATAGTGCCATTTATTTTAAACTTATCATATGTTTTGCATGAAATTGGATTAACTTAACCTGAAATGATAAAGGATGCATCGATTCCATCCCGATCATTAAGAAATGGATTAAATCCGACATATTTTTAATCTATTTGTTTGAACGTTATTTTAATGTATACTCATATTTGAGCAGATGTTATGTTATTATTATTAAACAATATATTTATTTCATCTAACGGTCTGAATATTCGGGAAATCTGGTTAGAAAAATATGCACCTTCAGCAGAATTTGAAACTGCCTCCGCTAGGGTAAACCATCATTAGATACGACCTGCCTTGGCCGCTCGGCCACGTAGAACCCCCTGATTAAACAAAGCCCGAATAGCACTTTTGAACACATATTTGTCTCGATTCTCGAAATATATACATCTATTCTCTTTCGTATCCTAAAATAAACAAAGATTAAATTCGATATAATTTCAATTTATTTGTTTAATCGTTATTTTTAATGGATACTCATATTTGAGTATATACTCTGTTTCTATTATTAAGCAACATATATTTATGTATCCTTATGAGATGAGGTAGTATTAACAGTATTTATATTATTTGAACTATTGCCCTCATCTTTATTGCCAGGTTTACGATGTTTCGGCTCTTGTAAGCACCTGCCTTCTTTTCGAAGCGAACACTTTGTTTCGATCACTGGCGTATGTCATTCTCATTCAATGTGCGATGCTACTTCTGGTAAACATGTAGTTATCTCCCTTTAATTTAACTCACTAAGTTATTTGTTTATCACTACTGTAGCTTTTTATTGAACACACAAGTTTTTGAGTCAAGTCATTGGAACTAATTAACGTCTATATCTACGGAGCCATGTGTCTCTGAAAAAGGTCAGAGAGTACAACGGCCAAAACGTCGTGAACATGGCAATAAATGTAAGACAATAGTCCGAATAATGTAAATAGTGTAAACAATACATTTATTCATTTACATCTATCAGCCCGAATATTTGAGAAATCGTGTGAGAAAAAAATATGGACCCTCCGGCATTATTCGAGCCAGCTTTTCGTATGAGAAACCGTCATTGGATCTATAAAATATGTCGGATTTAATGCATTTCTTAAAACATCGTTGTCCTGGCCATGACGGTAAACTGCGTCCGGCAGCAAGGCCTTTGATTGGGAGGTTATAAGGAGCGTGGAACCACTTCTTAATTACTGTTTTTCTCGGACAATAACAGGTGTTACCACTCCGGGTAACACCTGTTATAGTCTCAACTATGAGCAAATAGTTAACCTCCGCAAACTGTGGCCAAAACACTATAAAAGTATAAAGATACATTTTTATAGAAATATATACATAAAAAGAGACTTTTTATAGAAAAACATACATATTTGAAGGAAAAAAATTACCAACAATACATTTTGAATACAAAACTAGAATATATTTTCAGTTTTCGAAAATAAAGAATAAAAACAAAGAAATTTCATTAAAATCTGACTAAATCAACCTTCTCACTATAACCGAACACGAGAAAATAGCTTAAAACGCCACCTTTTTGGGATTAAATAACCCACAGAGGTTGATATGCCGTTACATAAAACTCAAACTCAAACTAACACATCGTCTTGATATTTTGATACGAAACATTTTTACCGTCTTTCTTCCTTTTTTTATGATATCTTTGCTTTTGCTGCTAGTACTTCTCTAATGATCTTCCACTATGAATTCTTGACATTTTCCGAAGACTGATATTTGTTTTCACAGCTAATGCTTATTTTAAAATGCAGTCGTTGTAGAGTTTGTTACATTGCAGTTTAGAAAGGTTTTTAAGATTCTTTAATTTTTATACATTTACCATGCATCTTTGTATGACTCGAAGGTAATCGCTTGATTCTGACACCCCCAATTCGTTGTTGACAACTTGGGTTGCCCGTTTTGCTGACAACAATGCATTCTGTTTTCTTTCAGTTTATAAATCCTTCTTTTTCTTCTTTTCTACTACATTGTATAACAGTTCTTTCAGTGTTCCTTCTAAATATGCCATCGGTACTATACCATCATATGTAATATTTGTTGGTAGTTCTATCTGTACAGGGTAAATAAATCCGGTGAGAAAAGAAGATTCTTGGCTTACGTCTTTTTATATCTTTGTGTTTGCACTAAGTTTGTTTAGGATCCGTATGCAGGCCTTTTCTTCTTAGCAAAGTTTACTGGTTATGTCAATGTCTTTTTTGTGTAGATTAAGCTTTCATAATATTTCAAGGAACTTTTCGAATAGTATCTTATCAAATACTATTGTGCAATCTAGGAAACATAGATATTACCATTTCTGCATTTGTATTGCTCGCTTAGATCGAATTATTATCATAAAAATTACATTGCCTCAGTGTGCTGAACAGGGCAGGCTGATTTTACCTATTAATTTTTCTATGAGCTTTATTGATTACAATCCTATATATTAGTTTATTTATATGATCCATAAGCTTGGTTCTCTGATGGTGTTCACATTTTTTTTTAATCTATCTAATAATGTCTTTCAGTATTTCACCGCTGTCATATATTTCATTTGTCAATACGGTAACCCTATCTATCCTTAAATATTCCAATAAAGTGAGCCTCACTATTTTAAATCAAAATTTGTTTTGAGGCTTTTTTCTTGTTTTCATTTTGACTAGTTTTTTTTATCTTAACTCGCTTATTAACACTATGCATTCGCCGATGTTTATGTATCGTATGTATCTTAGTGCTGATGCATCAATTCCATCTCTGTTGAACTTTATTTTTTCCATTACGATTGTTCCTTCTTTTGACTTCATGCAACGTATCAAAGTGCAGGCTTTTTGTGCTGTTATTTATTTTATCTTTTATGCCTACCTGCTACACGTATCTATGTTCTAGAGTTTATCGATCCCTGCCCGTTTCTCATTGAGAAATTCATCTTTCGCTGTTATATATTATGTGCAATTACTTGGCGCTATACATTCCTTTTCTTCAATTACATTGAGAATTTCATTTGTCATTTGTTGCTTTTTTACTGTCTTTCTCCCCTTCACCTTTCCTGCTGCTAGTGCATCTCTCGTTATATTTCACCTTGAATTCTTGACATTTTTCGAAGATTGATATTTGTTTGTAACTGCAGATGCCTATTTTAAATTCAGTCACTATACATTTTGTTGAATTGCAGTTGAGGACCTTCGTTAAGGTTTTTCATTTTTTGTAATTTTATCCTGTGTCTGCACATGAGGTGATTGCTCCTATAATCAGTACCTGACTGTTTGAAAATGTAAAACTGTATTTCTAAATCAATTATTTGTTAATGGTTATGAAATTTCTGTTTTTCGTTTTTTGTTTTCTTTTTTTAAGATTATTGTCGGACATTTCTACAACCAAAACGTCTTGTGTGTACTTCAGACAAAGTGTTGTTTATTATTTGGCCATTAGTTCTAAACAGATTTGTCTCTGTGGGGTCATATCTCTATGAGAACACAAGAAGTTTAAACCTCGGTTTAGGTGTAAGAATTTTACGACTTTGTTTTATAAGTTTAAGCTAAGGTGTGTCTAGTTAATCTTGTTTCTTGATTTTTCGTGTTTCTTAAAAACATTCAGTAAATTCTACAACATTCAACTTATTGTTACCTTAAATCACATGACCTCACTCTAGACCAAAGAAAGCAGCAAGCATTATTTAATTGATTTGTTTCTTTCTTAAGCCTTATTAATCTATTGCTGGTTATTTAAAACTGAAATTTATGGAATTGAATATTGCATCAACAATTTTTTAAAGATCATATTGATATTTCAAATACAAGTTCTATTATTTAAGAGCTTAGAAGAGAAGAGATGAATTCTTTTATTTACCAACGGTATTTAAGCGCAGTTGAACGTGATGTACACGGCTGAAAGGTAGAACTCAAATCTCCAATTTCTTATTCCGATCCATATCATCACCCGAACATCCCAACAGCAAGATTGGAATGTTACTCCAATGGAATCAAGAACCACTTTTTCATGACAAAGGTAAAGTATCGAGAATATCAGCTGTTGTTTGATTTAGAGATGGATAATACTTTTGCCCAAGACATGGTAAATATAATGACATACCTTTCTACGCATGATCTATTTGCCAAAGACGTGATATATATGAACGCGGGCTTCAACCTTGTCTCTACCAGGTCTATTTGCCAAAGACACGCTACATATGAATGCCTACTTCAACCCTGGATACACGATGTCTATTTGCCAAAGATCCGCTACGTATGAATGTGTACTTCAACCTTGGCTCTATCAAGTTTATTTTCCAAAGACAGTACATACATATCCAAACTTTAACCTTGGCTCTACCAGGTCTATTTTCCAAAGACACGGTACATATGAACGCGTACTTCATCCTTGGCTCCACCAGATCTATTTGCCAAATATATATTACATATGAATGTGTACTTCAACCTTGACTCTTCCAGGTTTATTTTTTAAAGATACAGTACATATGGTGATTTTGTAAGCGTAGATTAGATGTAGCACAAGGCCGAAATATGAGATACCCAGTGAGAATCAGACTCACTACTAATTGTTCAAGCAAGACAAGCATGCTAACCATTACACCACATCGAGGTGCCCAAAGACACAGTACATATGAATGCATATTTCAACCTTAGCTCCACCAAGTCTATTTGCCAAAGACACACTACATATAAATGTGTACTTCAACCTTGGATACACCAGGTCTATTTGCCAAAGACACGCTACATATGAATGCATACATCAGTATTGATATGAGAAAGAAACTAACCACATATTGAGCTGAGCGGCGATTCTAAGACCAAATCCAGTCATAGGACTGATGATGATAATGATTATGTGGCTGATGATGATACCTTATATTCAAAATTAGGATCGATACAACGTCATCTATTTGATACTTACAGTGAATCCATAGTGCTCTTTGAAGCCTGTTGATTTTCGCTTGATTTAAAGAATAGTCTCTGCTATTGATATTTGTGCTAATATTACTGCTGGCATCGACTTCTTTGAAGGCAACTTTTGAATGTAATTAGGCAGAAAAAAACATGGTGGATTTATTATAAATTACTTTTCTTACCGATTCGCAAATATAAACAAACTTTTTAACTTTTAAAGACTAGTCTACTTTCTCGTCATGACCATAACGTATCACCCGTATTTTCTGTTTTTTTTTTTTGTTGTTGTTTTGTTTTTGTTTTTTTTATTTTTATTTTCTGGGCAGGACAGAATGAAAAGCTATTTCGGTAAGTCTTTCAAATCTATCAACTCCCGTATTGATCTCTTTGCTGATCAAAGCCTCGATCTAAGCTGTTCCAAGACTAAGCAGCTGCAAACCAATCGGGTGATCGGAGATCTTAAGAGTGTCGAGTGGAGGTCGTAATTACTTTCTTCTTCCCCCTTTCTTCAAAGGTCGACTTCTCTAGATAAGATAATCGAGTCAATTATTTAACTTTCTGGTAAAATTGTTTCAGCAGCGATTGTAGATTTTTAAACTTCTATGGATGCCGTCTACCCCAATATCTTCTTCTTGTAGAGGATCAATTTATTGCTAATCTGATAAGAATGAACACGTTTCTATTTAAGAAGGAATATGTTGTTTACTTTTAAATAAGACGAATGCAAAATACATTCATCAGATTTTTCAAACATAACTGAAAACATTCAAATTTAATAAATATGACTCTTAACAAATGTAAGTAAAATATTTCTACACGTCAAATCAAAAGCTGTCGTATAGTTGCTTGTCCATTGTGCTTGATTCTTATCTTTGATGGCATGAAAATCCACTAATGAGGTGGACAGTGTCTTTAGAAATATGAGTGTTCTGGGCAGATCAATGTTCAAGTCCTGGAAACACATCAGAGGTTTACATTTAATATGTAAGTCTTTAATATAGTCTATGATTTGATAAAGTATCCGTGTGTAGGTGCTGTTTATCATGGCATGACTTCGCGGGTAAAGATTTAGGAATGGGATTCACTTCTGTTTGTTACACTATATGTCGTCTCTGGGTTGTGGTGGTCTATGTGAAATCCTCGGTACTGACGCTAACAGTGAATCAACGACACAATTTTGTCAACTACGATCTTCAAAAATTTGAATTCAACTTCAATAGTCGTCTTCTGTCTCATCAAATCCTGTGCTTTTTATTCTGCTTTTTTGTCATCTTTTTTTCTTAGTTTCCTTATCCTTAGTGTGACGATAAACTACATCCGGCAATAAGGCCTCTGGACAGGAAATTGAAGGTTTTGCGGAGAGTGGAACCACCTCTTAATTGCTGACCTGGGAGGGTAGCATCATTTAGAGACCTTGCACTAACAGGGAACCCCCAAATATAAAAAAGCATATGAATGTACAAAAAGTACAATTTTATAAAAGACTCCCAATATATTTTTATATAAAATTACGAAGAATACATATTTATAATGAAATTAGCAACAACACATACTTATATTTGTAGAATTAGTCAATCAAAAAAGACAGTACTCAACTGACAGAAAATTATCCAAGTAAATTGGTACGTGATATCTGGAAGATTTCATTCTGCTATCCAGGCAAGTCCATTCTGTAGGCTCTGAGTAGCTAATGATTCCAGTGTGGATATTGTGCTCAGTAAATATCAGCACTATATCTAACCTATGACCATTGAATAGAGGGACATGTATTGAGTTACAACCCTGTTTATTTTTGTTTGCAAACTGGACGCTAGTTGGACACATCCTTGCGAAGGTGAGTCTCACACTTTTAATTGTTCAATATTATTTACATTGTTCGGACTGTTGTCCTCATCTTTATTGACATATTTATATTCACAACATTTCGGCCTTTGTACATTCCGACCTTCTTTAAGTGATTGTTATTTCGAAACGAAACCTTCATTTTAATCACTGCCCGATGTTGTTCTCGATCCATAAGCCATGCTGCTTCTGGCTGTTTTAGTTATCTCCCTTTAACTACTGTAGCCAGGTATTGAACTGATAACTATTTCGGTCAAGCCACTGGATTTTACCAACGCTTTTATCAACTGGGCCATGTGTCCTTGAAGAAGTAGTCGAAGTAATCAAAATAAAGAAGTTCGGTTCGAAATTGAAATCAACCGAAGAAGGCCGGAGCATACAACGGCCAAAACGTCATGAATGTGAATATGACTATGAAGATTAGGACAAGAGTTCGAACAATGTAAATGATGTAAATACTACCAAATTTCAGGAGTATAGATAAATACATATTTATAGCAAAATTATCAACAATCTATTTTATTTGTACATTAAAGTATACAGATGCGTTCAAAATATATTTAGTCGAAGTCATAACATTGTGTTAAAAAATAGATTATGGCATTAAATTAAACATTGAGGTTGATATGCCGCGAAACAAAATCAACCAACATAAATTCTATATTTCTATTCTGTATTTTTAACAAACGTCACGATAACTAGCCGAAGAAAGACTTAATATTGTAATCGCTAGAAAACGAGCTATAACAGATAGCGACTGCAAATCTGATGCAAAACGTATTATTTAATTTATTAATTACCTTTTCAAAATAATTTTCAAATGATAATTATGTAATACTCTACCTATTCTCCTAATCTACACTTGTTACGTTCATACAACAAACTCATTCAGTAACCCACTAACTTGAGTGGCTCTTAGGTCTTGTTTCGAGTAAACACGGTTATTCTGAGAAATTAAAGAGAATAACTTTGGTCATTTGCTCCGATATTTGTAAGTAGGTCGGTTTTTCAGCATTTTTCACCACCTTCCTATATACCTCCATTCATCTTTGAAGAATAAGAAACATATGACGAAAACAATACCAGTTTTTAAAAAATAAAGTCAACTTTATCTTTATTTGATAGATTTATTGAAAAAATTATGATATATAGCTTATTTGTTTCTGCTATGCCCACTATTGACTATTTGAACCTATTTTCGTAATCTTTTTATATAGTTATCACAACAACTTGACAGTTGTACCTCCGGCTTTCATCAAGTGTATATCGATCCGTGTAACTTACAAGGAATTTCGAACTGTAGCCTTTATATAATTAGATTATTCTCATTCCATTTTCTATGTCTAGGGATAGTTCTTATTTTAGTACTGCTCAGTTATTATTCACGCCGTTTCTACTGTGTTCAAATACACTGTCCGTCACATGTATTGTATTCGCAATTATTATGTAACCAAATTCAGAAAACCAACGCTTTAATTCACTAGCCTATTGTCATGGACAATAGGTTAGATTGTCATGGACGGGATGTGCGTTGTGGTGCAGTGGATATCGGCTCGGAACGAGAAACCGGGAAGACGAGTTCGAATTCCAGTTGAATCCATTGTATTCAGTTACGCACAAATACCCTTGGAAAAGGTATTAATCCGTCTCTTCCCTCCAGTTATGGGTTAAATAGCAGGACAGATTGGGTTCTATAGCCTTGGCTGGCAACTAATCTACCGCAGAAAGCAATGGCAACCTACTGCCCGGTCAGTCATGTCTCGAAAGAGACATGATCGCCCAAGCGTGTTTCACGTATGGCACTTAACTGACTGATTGTCATGTACAGTGTGATAACAACATAGAAGAAGATATAGCCCAATTATAAATAGTATAAATAATGCAAACGCTTCATAGCAGAAATTTGAACAGAAATGATCAAACCGGAAATTGTTATGTTTTTAAATGATTTAATTTGTCTAAAATAATTTGAAAAAAATCACACAGATGCATAAAACTTATAAAGGATTTAAAGATGTCTATTATATTTTCTATTATTTTTTCACATTTTATGAAATTCGTAAAAAAATATGCTATATTCGGATAGATCTTTCCCCAAAAGCGCTACTTGAGAAACCGACTTTTCAGAGACTGATACACAGATCGCCAAAATCGATTGTCAATGGTTATATATTTTATTCTTATAATCTACTTACGTGCACACAACAACCTCATTCATTAACCCACTACCTTGGCCTTGTTTTTTGGGGAAAAGTAGTAAAACTTCATAAACTTTTTAGGAGGGCTACTCGTTGCTTCGTTTTTTCTTCTGGCCTTTCAGTATGTCGTGTGAGTCAGAACTCATACGCCATACTGAAATTCATTAATTCGTTCTTCCTTCATTATATATCCTTGAAATTTCAATTGTCTCTTTCTGGTTCTCAATATGAGCGTCCTTTTAGCTTCCATTATCTTTAAAGTTTCCTCCTTTACTTACTTATCTGAAAACCGAAAACACAAAACAAAAATAAATATACTACGAAACACTGAAGTTCACCAAAGTTAACTAGAACATTGGGGTTAGGATAGGGAATTATTACGTTTTTGTTTTTATTACTACTGGATCTAATAATAATAATAATAATAATAATAATAATAATAATAATAATTATAATAATTAAGAGTTAAGCAGTTATTATTGTTACCAATAAGATATTTCTATTAATGACTGGTTGTTCATATCCGAGTATGCTGATCTGCTCAGGCGGTTATCCATCCCTGTTTAACACCTGCTCAGGCATCTTTGTGACTATTTAAATCTCACAGTTGTGGTTTATACTGAAACTCCGTTGAGTGGACATTAGTTACAGTTTTGGGGAGAGGGCGCATAACCTGGCGCGATAAATAGACATAACAAGGTCAATATTTGGAAGCCCTCGGTCAAAGTTCTCAGAAACATCGATGACGAGAATAGTTCAACTAATTCTACTAACAAGTCTTGGGTTAGCCCGTGGTATGGTTTCCTTGCATTTTCCAAAGATTGCCACCCCTAAACCGATAGCATAAAGAAGTTGCACATCACCAACCTTGGTGAATTTCGAACAAACCCCAACCTTGTGATCAGAAAGCGAACGTTCTAACCAGTCGATAACACGCCCAATATTTATTACTACTGATATAAATAATATCAACTAAAAAAAAGCAAACATTAATTCACTTTCTAAAGAATAGTCAGCAATAAAATAATTCTATGCGTTACTTTCTAAGATTTATGCAACTGTACCGTTGTACATCACCAGCACTTTTTGCATTAATAAAGAAAAAAGACAAAAATGACACAATCTACGTTCCCATCGTTTACCTTGTCGCGGCAGATTATATGTCGAAAACCCGGGAAGTCTCATCCCAACAAATAAATTGGAGATAATTTCAGATTTAGTCTGTCAAAATTACTTTTATCATACAATATGCAATGCTGAATAAGATATACATTTATTCATCAACTGCCAGAACAAGGCAACTGTAAAACAAAAAAGTTCTTTACATTGCTGAAATAAATTCTGAACGCATAACTGTTTAATGATGTGTTGAGTTTTTTTCTCAATATATTTGCTCTGGATAATATCCATTGAACTTTCTATTTATATCTAATTGATAATTTGTTTTAAAATTCTTTTTGATTATCCTCTCTGTCTTCACGGGTTGCTATTCTCTCTTATATATTTTCAGATAACAGCAATCCAGGAAGACGGAGAGGACAATCACTATATATATATTTTTGTTTGGATGTGTGTGTGTGTGTGTGTGTGTGTGTGTGTGTGTGTGTGTGTGTGAACACTATAACAAAAATGTCTACCAGTGATAGCGACGATACATCCCAAAAGCTAAGCAAAATTTTAAGAAACACGAAACTTCGTTAGAAACAAAGCAAAGAGTACTGAATTGTCACGTCATATCAGTCATCTTTTATGAAGGTAAATGCTGGACAATATGCTCACAGAGCAAAAAAAAAAAGATACTTGAAGCAACAGAAATGTGGTTCTAAAGAAGGATGCTAAGAATATTGACCGAACATGTGGACAAGGACAAAATTTTAGATGTATACAAAAATATCATTATACATAACACCAGAAAGAAGTAGTTATGGTTTCTAGGGTCAGTCTGTTAAGTGCCATACGTGATATACTCTTCTGTGATCATATCTCGAAAGAGACATTACTGACTGGACGATCATGTATCGAAAGAGACATTAATGACTGGAAACATTTTCCAACAATCGGTTGCCATTACTTTCTGCGGTAGACTGGTTGCAGACCAAGGCTATATAACCCAATCTATACTGCTATTTAACCCATAGCTTGGGGAAGAGACGGATTAATACCTTTCTCGAGTTTATTTGCGCGCAAGTGAATGAAACGAATTGAGGTGGAATTCGAACTCGACTCTTCAATTTCTCGTTCTGAGTCGATACCCATTGAACCACAACGCACATCAAATGCACACCCAAATTCTAGGGTATATAACGAGAATGTGGGATTAGAAATGTGATACACACAGGACAGAGTTATTGCAACAAGAACAAAGGAAAATAATGCGTAACCTAGCAAGATTGAGTAAACAGATGACAAAAAAATTAGGAGAGAAACCAAAAGGCATAATTTATTAAAAGCGACAAAGGAAAAGATATCGGGGAGAGCCATGATGAATAGAAACAAAATTAATCTGCCTATAAAAAATTACTAACTTTTCAACAAATACAAGTCAGGAAAGCAACACAAAGTAGAACATTAATAAAAGTGTAGTGAAATGTACAATGTTCTTTCTTCTCTTAAATTTTTCTGCTTAAATTAACGACCTAGCAGCTCTCAGACGCCCATGAACTCAATGTTATTTCTTCTCATTCTTATCAATTTTCTGCATAAATTAACAATCTAGCAGCTCTCAGACGCCCATGAGCTCAATGTTCTTCTCAGTCTTACCCATTTTCTGCTTAAATTAACGATCGAGCAGCCCTCAGACATCCATGAGCTCAATGATAATTCTTCTCAGTCTTACGCATTACCAGCCCTCTGACAAAGCATGAGCTTTATGTTATTGCTTTTCAGTCTTTCACATTTTCTGCTTTAAATAACGATATACCAACACTCAGATGCCCATAAGATCAATGTTATTTCTTCTCTGTCTTACCCAATTACTGCTTCAATAACGATCTACCAGCCCTCAGAGGTCCATGAGCTCAAATTTGTTGTTCTCAGTGTGACCATTTTTCTGTTGAAATTAACGATTTAACAGCCTTTAGAAGTCCATGAGATCAATGTTATTTATTTTAAGTTTTACCCATTACCTGCTTAAAATAATGATTAACCAGAATTCAGACACCCATTGTCTCAATGCTATTTCTTCTCAGACTTACCTTTTCTTGCTTCAATTAACGTTATACCCATGAACTCAAAGACATTTCTTCTCAGTTAAACTTTTTCGGTTTAAATTAACGATCTAAAAACACTCAGATCCCCATGAGCTCAATGTTACTTCTTAGCAGTCTTAGAAATTTTCTGCTTAAATTCATGATAGACAGAACTCAGTCAAACATGAGCTCAATGTTAGTTCTTCACAATCAGACTTTTTCTGCTTAAATTAACGATCTATCAAACCTTAGACAAACATGAACTCAGTTTTGCACTATTTCAGCTTAAATTGAAGATCTACCAGCCCTTAGACTTCCATGATCTCAATGTTATTTCTTCTCAGTTTTACCCACTTTCTGTTTAAATTAACGATATACATTACTCAGATCCACATAAGAGCAATGTTATTTCTTCTCTGCCTTAAACATTATCCGTTTAACTTAACGATCTAGTAGCCCTCAGAAACCCATGAGCTCAATGTTATTTCCTTTCGGACTTAAAGATTTTCTGCTTAAATTAACGATTTATAAGGCCTCACGCGAACATGAGCTCAGTGTTATTACTCCTCAGTCTTAACCTTTTTATGCTTAAATTAACGATATACGTCCATCAGATCTACTTGTGCTCAATATTATTTTTTCTTAGTGTAAACTTTTTCGGTGTAAAGGAACAATCTACCAGCCCTCAGGCGCCCAATAGTTCAATATTATTTCTTCATCAGTCTCACCATTTTTTCTGCTTAAAGATCTACCAGACTTCACAATCCCATGAGCTCAAAATATTTCAGTCAGGGGCTTTTTGTACCTAAATGAAATACTGCACTTAAACCCACACAGGCCAAATGTTATTTCTTCTCAGTTATCCGTTTAAATTAACGTCCTACAGCCGTCAGAAACCCATGACCTCAAAGTTTGTTTTGTTTTAAACCCTTTCTAAATAAATTAACGCATCTACCTAAGAAGAAAATGTGCTAAATGTTATTTCTTCTCAGGCTTACCATTTTTTGCTTAAATTAACAATCTAGCATAACTCAGACACAGATTAGCTCAATGACATTTATTCTCAGCCTCACGCTTTTACTGCTTTAATTAACGATCTAACAGCCCTCCGATACCCATGAGCTCAATTTTATTTCTTCTTCGTTTTTTTTTCGGATTAAATTAACGATCTAGCAGCCCTACGACGCACATGAATCCAATGTTATTTCTTGTCATTTTACCCTTTTTTTCTACTTAAAATAAAGATCTACCAGCTTTCAGACGCCCATCAACTCAACATTATTTCTTCTCAGACTTAACCATTTTCTACTTAAAATAACGATTTATCAGCACTCAGACGCCCATGAACTTAATGTTATTTATTTTCAGTCTCACCATCGTTCTGCTTAAATTAACAATCTACCAGTCCTCAGATCCCAATCAGCTCAAACTTATTCTTCCCATTCTTAAGCCTTTTCTGCTTAAATTAACAGTCAACTAGATCTCAGACGCCAATCAGTTAAATGTTATTTCTTGTCAGTCTTTCGATTTTTCTGCTTAAATTAGGGATCAACCAGCCCTCATGAGCTCATTGTTGTTTCTTCTCAGTCTTATCTTTTTCTGCTTAAATTAACAATCTACAAGCCCTCAGACAACTATGTGTTCAATCTTATTCTGTCTTACGCGTTTTATACTTAAATTAACGATCTACGAGACTTTACATCCTCATGAGCTCAATGTTATTTCTTCTTAGTTTTACTATTTCTGCTTAAATTAACCCTGTACCAGCCCTTATGCACCTATGAGCTCAATTTTATTTTTCAGTCTGAACCAGTTTCTGCTTAAATGTACAATCTACCAGCCGTTAGATGCCCATGATCTCAATTTTATTTGTCCTCAATTTTATCATATTTTTTGCTTTAATTAACGATCTACCAGCCCTTTGAGGCCCAGGAGCTCAATCTTATTTTTTCTCTGTCATACGTTTTTTCTGCTTAAATTAACGATCTTCCCTTCCTCCGACGCCTATGGGCTTAATGTCATTTCTTCTCAGTCTTACCATTTTTTATTTACTTAAATTAACGATCTGCTTAAGAATATTCTCCGATTACTTATAATTATATGCAGAAGTTTTCTGGGATCATCTCCAAAAATCTCAATGACCAGAATTTGACTACTGATTTCTCCGCTGATTTTGCTCTAACAGCTCACTGAGAGAAGAAGAGTCTTGTAACGCTCAAAACATTGATAACCATTTTCTTAAAGCTTCCTCATACTCAAGAAGACTCATAACTTTCTTCGGTCATGATGAATATCTCTACTCTCAATGAAGGCTCTTGCTTTTAACGTCTACTGGGATTCAAGCTCTCACTAAAGCTCAAGTGGAATTAAAGATGATGAAATATATGGCCTCTGTATCCCTCAAACAAGCACATAATTTCTTCTGCTCTGTTCTCTCTTTACAGCTGCCATATTAGACAGGAATGTAAGTCTTACAAACTAATTATCACTAAAACTGATGTAATGCATAGTCTGCTCTCTGTACCGCTCAAGAAAGTACGTGATTCATTCTTGAGCGGTACAGATAG